>CM077909.1:83657393-84076741 GCA_039720435.1 Amazona ochrocephala | reverse complement strand
TAATTTAAAGTCAACAAGACTTCTATTGTCTGCAATCATCACAATTTTAGAAAAAGGGCAGGAGGCTATTATTCTGTGAAAATGTTTTATTCTATTGACATTATTACTTATTAAAAATCACTGCTAAGAATGATCATTAACATCAGCCTCCTTTTATAGCACCCCTTATTTAAAGGCACATCTGGTACTAACAGGCAACTACTATATGAAGACTACAACTACTATATGATGACTCACTACTGGACAATGTTAGTGCACTTGTGTTTCTACAGGTCAGGAAAAATGTGTGTGGGAGATTGAAACTCTGCTTTCAAGGATGTTTTTGCACTTTGTCTATAGAATGCTGGTGGTATATCACTATGGAGAACAAACCCCACTATTATGATGATGATTGCCAAGATAAATCACAGTAGGAATTGTAACAGTGTGTATCATCACCTTATTTCCATTAAGTCTTATTTACTTGTACAAAAGTTACACCAATTATCAACAAACATATGTTTATTTACTCATTGATACTTAAATACAGTTCCAGGAGAAATGGAATCCAAAATTTTATTTCAGTCATTTAAATAATATCCTAAAATACCCACACAAAAATGAGGATATAATTTAAAATTAAGAGTTTCCAAGGAGGCTGTGAAAGATGAAGAGATTTGTAACACTTCATTTAAGTGTAATTTATATTTTTGGCAGCAATTCGTGGTGAATTTTTGTATGTCTGAAATATTTTGCTACTTTTGGAAAATAAAAGATCCTTCTCTTCCTATTTCTCTTTAAGAAATTTCTCAAATTTTTTAGAGAAAAAAACATAATATAAAAGAGATAGGTGATAGCTTCATAGAGTATTTGTATACCTAGTTCTTCCTCAACTACAAAAAAAATTGAAATACAGCCTATGGTAACAGCAGTAGGAGAGCATTTTACTTAGGACTGCTTTGTCATCTTGCCTGATAACTGTGACCTTTAGTTAAAAAAAAACCAAACAGTCCCTACTTATTCCCAAATGTATGTTTGGTCCGTGGGCTTTAAGCATATCATATTTATGGCGGAGGTGTCCCTGCCCATGGCAGGGGGGTTGGAACTAGGTGATCTTAAGGTCCTTTCCAACCCTAACTATTCTATGATTCTATGACTCTATGATACCATTAGTATTTCAACAATAGGCATTTCACAACCTTTTTCTACCTTTGCTGAATCAAAGTCTTTGTCAACCTGACAGAATTTCCTGAAAAGACAGAAAAATGCCTGCTGAAGAAATAAAAAAGTTCCATTAAATTTTATAATCCATTTTCATAATCTCTTGAGGAAACATTTTGGTTTATGGCAAAACACAGTCTTACATGCTTCAAAGCCTGAAAATTCAAAAAGATATCCAAATCAGTTATTTTATGGAGATTATCTTCATAATAATTAACATAAACTTCTTGGCAGGTAATCTATACACACATAAAATACCTCTCTTCCACTTTCTTCTCACTATTAACCTTGACAGGAAAACCAGCTTTGTTGCCAAAATGTTACAGTTTGGGCTTTTCTAACACAGCACAGAACACATATTTTACACAACAAACACTATCAAATCCTTTCTACTAAAGACTTTTTCTTGCAGTGTCTGGTAATTCCTTTTGTTTATGAAACTTGGAAGGACTACATCTGGACTTCAGGACAGGGTCTCTCTCCACTTTAACTCTTGTGGTCATGATGCCCAGATACACACCCCTGAGTATATTATTTACCTTTATGAAACCTCACCATGCACTTTCCCTTTACATACTTGCTGTTAAAAGTAGTTTCATGTGTATAGGACAGGCAGGGAAGGAATTATGGTACACTTAAATATGTCCTGAAATTTGAATGGCTCAAGAAGCAGTATTTTGAGACCTACAAAAGAATTTGCCTGCGCTCTACTGGAAATTGCCGTATTAGGCTGTGCTAAACTTTTGTGGTTTTGCATTCTATTCAATTTTCTTTTCTGTTTTTCTTTGTGCATTTTGTGATGGCATTGCATTTTTGTAGCCTACTGTTGATTTTGAGGAATCCTGCTCAGCTGCTTCTCAGCCACAGATTTTTAAAGGTTATGATTTAACCATAATTCAAAAATTATTTTATTTATTTTAGACACTGAAACACAATATGGCCAAAACAGACCCCTGCAGGACTCCCCAGGGGAATGATTAAGAATGATTCCTTGTTAACTGAAAGCATTTTTTCAGTGTTGGTGGCTACATCTTGTTTATATTCTGCTGATCTGCTTAAGAATGTAACAGCAGCACATGCACTCTACATCTCCCTTTAGAAAAACTTAGTTTTATCATATTTACTTTTTTCTTATGAAAAAAAAATATCATGCTTTAGCAATTCATTAATAAATCTGCCTTACAGGAACAAAGGCACAAAAAATGTTTAAGAAAATGTAATTCTTTATTCATAATTAGCATAATTTATAAACAATTTGAATTTTACGCAAGCTGCACTGACATGAATGTTTGCTTTCAGCACAATATTGGTAATTTTAAAGTGAAAGCTGAGGGTGATTTGTCATTTATGTTAGACACTTCTTCATAAATGGTTATCTATAAAAATTCTACCATGGATTAAGAATGTATATTCAGGTATGAGAACGCATATTATACTGTAAGTATACACTACTTAATAATGATAGCTTCTTTATACGCTTTAAATGCTGTTGTATGGGTCTTCAGACTTGGATGTGTTCATGGGAAAGGCTATCTACCCAGTTATGCTTGCAGCTTTGTAACACATAGGTAAAATTAAGTTTATTAATTTATTAATAAATCTGTAACATAATAATTATTAGAGTTTCTACTACCCAATTACAGTGTTTTTTAGAATGGACCATGCGGTGGAATTTCCATCATGTAAAATATATTAGCCATCAGAACTTCAACGTATTTGATGTTTTCAAGCAAATTTAATACTTTTATTACCTTTGGAACTGTTTTTCTCTTTCTTTTAATGTTTGAATTAAAAACCCTGCCCCAGGGAGCGCGAGCGACCCGGAGCGCGGCAAACAGGGCGGGCTCGAAGCAGTTTGCGCAGCAGTTCGCGCGGGCAGGCAAGCGGGGTGGTGAGCGGGATGGTGAACACTCGTCGTACGGGCAAGGCTCGGTCTGGGAGCTCTGCTCTGGCTGCGCCGGTGGTGGCCAGCGTGGGCACCCAGACGGAGCAGACGGGAAGGGAGGCTGTAGTGCAGAGCTCGGGGTATCCTAAGGGAAGGGTGAGCAATGGGCGGGGCTACACTCTGCGCTCCCTGGTGGAGGTCCTCCTGCAGCAGGTGGCTGAACTGCAGGAAGCTGTTACCAGGATGAAAGGTGTCAGGGAAGCTGAGGGGGAGCAGCACTGCTTGCTCCGGGACCAAACTGTTCCGGGGCCTCGAGTGTCTACTGTTGCCCCTGCAGGAAAGGAGGCTACTAACCCTGGAAAGGAGGCTGCTAACCCAGGAAGCTGGGAAAAGGTAACAGAAAAAAAACAACAAAAAAAGGAGGAAGGGGGTAATTAAAAGCAGCGGGCTTCCTCCTACGTCTGTTGTCCCCACCCAGAACCGCTTTGCTGTCCTGCAGGGGGCTGATGAGCAACAGCGCTCTGCTATCCTGCAGGGGACTGATGAGCAACAGCGCTCCCACCAGGCGCAACCAGCTAGTGCACTGGTAAAGAAGGTCACTACTGGTGCTGCCAGGAAAAAGCGGCGGGTAGTAGTAGTCGGGGGACTCTACGCAGAAAGGCACAGAGGCACCCATCTGCCGGCCTGACCCAGGCTCAAGGGAGGTGTGTTGCCTACCAGGGGCTCGGATCAGGGATGTGGCCGAGAAGTTGCCTGCTCTAGTCGGTCCCACTGACTATTACCCACTCCTGGTAATACATGTGGGTGCTACTGATATAGATAGCAGTAGCCCGGAGACTATAAAGAAGGACTACAGGGCTCTGGGAGAGGTGGTATGGGGCTCTGGAGCTCAGATTGTCTTTTTGTCAATTCTCCAGGATACAGGGCAGGACCTTGAAAAGGCTAGGAGGAGTAGGCAGGTTAATAAATGGTTAGAAGGGTGGTGCTATAGTCAGGGGTTTGGGTACCTTGAACATTGGACTCAATATAGTAGGCCAGGTCTACTGGGGGCTGGTGGAACTGGTCTGACAAAGAAGGGAAAAGGGGATTTGGTAGGAGGCTTGCCAGGCTGGTCAAGGATGCTTTAAACTAGATGTGTTGGGGGAGGGGGGCATCATTCCATCCCAACACACCCAGTCGGTTAGTAGCACCTATAGTAAACGTTCGGAGCAATGTACGGATATTCCAGCTGCTCCAGCCAATGAGCCAGCTTCAAATGGATCTCGGCTCAAATGCCTCTACACAAATGCCCGTAGTATGGGGAACAAACAAGAGGAATTAGAGATGTGTGCACATCTGCGGGGGTATGATATCATAGGCATCACAGAAACATGGTGGGATGGCACCTATGACGGGTGTGTTGGAATGGAAGGTTACCGGCTCTTTAGGAAAGACAGGCCGGGCAGACGGGGAGGGGGAGTTGCTATTTATGTTAGGGATAGGCTAGAGAGTATGGAACTCTGTCTGGGGACAGGTGAGCAGTTGACAGAGAGTTTGTGGGTCAGGGTTAAAGGGAGAACAGCGATGGGTGACATTATTGTGGGGATCTGTTACAGACCGCCTGACCAAGGGGACTTGCTGGACGAAGCGCTCCATAGGCAGATAGGAGCAGCCTCACGCTTGCAGGCCCTTGTTCTCATGGGAGACTTCAACCACCCTGATATCTGTTGGAGGGATGGTACGGCCCGGCACAAGCAATCCAGAAGGTTCCTCGATTGCGTGGAAGACAACTTCCTTCTGCAAGTAATAGAGGAGCCAACAAGGAGAGGTGCCATGCTTGACCTTGTCCTCACCAACAGGGAAGGGCTGGTTGGGAATGTAACGCTCCAGGGCAGCCTTGATTGCAGCGATCATGAGATGGTTGAATTTGAGATCCTCAGGACAGTGAGAAGAGCGTGCAGCAAGCACACTGCCCTGGACTTCAAGAGAGCAGACTTTGGCCTCTTCAGGAACCTGCTCAGTAAGGTTCCATGGGATACAGCCCTAGAGGGCAGGGGGGCCCAAGACTGTTGGTTGATATTCAAGGATCACCTGCTGCAAGCTCAGGAGCGGTGCATCCCAACCAGAAGGAAGTTTAGCAGGAGGGCCAGGAGACCCCCTTGGATGGATAAGGAGCTGCTGAGCAAAATTCGAAAGAAAAAAGAGGCTTATAGAAGGTGGAAGCAAGGTCAGGCGGCCTGGGGAGAACACAGGGATGTTGTCCGGGAAGCTAGGGACCAGGTTAGGAAAGCTAAGGCCCACTTAGAATTAAACTTGGCTAGGGATGTTAAGGATAACAGGAAGGGATTTTATAGGTACATTGCCAATAAAAGACAGGTTAGGGACACCGTGGGCCCTCTCCAGAAGCTATCGGGAGAACTGGCTACCCTGGATTTGGAGAAGGCTGAGGTTCTTAATGACTTCTTTGCCTCAGTCTTTACGGGCAAATGCTCTGACCACACCACCCAAGTCATGGAAGGCAGACGCGGGGACGGTGAGGGTGGGGACCCTGGGCCCACTGTGGGGGAGGATCTTGTTCGGGACCACCTTAGGAACCTGAATGTATACAAGTCCATGGGACCGGATGAAATCCATCCTCGGGTCCTGAAGGAGCTGGCAAATGAAGTTGTTAAGCCACTGTCCATCATATTTGAAAAATCATGGCAGTCAGGTGAAGTTCCCGATGACTGGAAAAAGGGAAATATAACCCCCATTTTTAAGAAGGGGAAAATGGATGAGCCGGGAATTACAGACCAGTCAGTCTCACCTCTGTGCCTGGCAAAATCTTGGAGCGGATTCTCCTGGAAGGCATGCTGAGGCACATGAAAACCAACAAGGTGCTTGGTGACAGCCAGCATGGCTTCACTAAGGGGAAATCCTGCCTGACCAATCTGGTGGCCTTCTATTAAGGGGCTACGGAACTGATGGACAGGGGCAGAGCGGTTGATGTCATCTACCTGGACTTGTGTAAAGCCTTTGACACTGTCTCCCATGACATCCTTCTCTCTAAGTTGGAGAGACATCAATTTGATAGGTGGACCACTCGGTGGATAAAGAACTGGCTGGATGGCCGCACGCAAAGAGTAGTGCTTAGTGGCTCAGTGTCCAGCTGGAGACCGGTAACGAGTGGTGTCCCCCAGGGATCGGTGTTGGGACCGGTCTTGTTCAACATCTTTGTGGGTGACATGGACAGTGGGATTGAGTGAGCCCTCAGCAAGTTTGCCGATGACACCAAGCTGTGTGGTTCGGTTGATACATTGGAGGGAAGGAATGCCATCCAGAGGGACCTTGACACGCTTGTGAGGTGGGCTGATGCCAACCTGATGAAGTTCAACCATGCTAAATGCAAAGTCCTCCACCTGGGTGGGAACAATGCCAGGCACAGCTACAGGTTGGGCGGGGAGGAGATTCAGAGCAGCCCTGCGGAGAAGGACTTGGGGGTGTGGGTTGATGAAAAAATGAACATGAGCCGGTCTCAGTGTGCGCTTGCAGGCCAGAAGGCCAACCGTATCCTGGGCTGCATCAAAAGGAGTGTGACCAGCAGGTCGAGGGAGGTGATCCTGCCCCTCTACTCTGCTCTCGTGAGACCTCACTTGGAGTATTGCGTGCAGTTCTGGTGTCCTCAACATAAAAAGGACATGGAAGTGTTAGAACAAGTCCAGAGGAGGGCCACGAGGATGATCAGGGGACTGGAGCACCTCTCGTATGAAGATAGGCTGAGAAAATTGGGGCTGTTCATCCTGGAGAAGAGAAGGCTGCGTGGAGACCTCATAGCAGCCTTCCAGTACCTGAAGGGGGCCTATAGGGATGCTGGGGAGGGACTCTTCATTAGGGACTGTGGTGAGAGGACAAGGGGTAATGGGTTTAAACTTAAACAGGGGAGGTTTAGATTGGATCTGAGGAAGAAATTCTTTACTGTAAGGGTGGTGGGGCCCTGGAATGGGTTGCCCAGGGAAGTTGTGAATGCTTCATCCCTGGCGGCGTTCAAGGGGGGATTGGACATAGCCTTGGATGGCATGGTTTAGTGGGAGGTGTCCCTGCCCATGGTGGGGGGGTTGGAACTCGATGATCTTGAGGTCCTTTCCAGCCCTTACTATTCTGTGATTCTGTGATTTATTCTAGTATGTTTGTAGCTGTTGGTCTGTTTTCTATAGAATCTATTTTTACACAAAGCAGAAACAAATAATCAGCATAATCTAGCAAATCTAGTAGTGGCCATATAGGAAATCCACTTCCACATCCTTGACTCTTCAAATCTAGGGCATTTCTTGTGAGTGCAGAGATTTATATTCCTGGTTAATTTGTCTCACAAGTTGATGCAACAACTACAAAGTCAATGTCTGTAAAGGATATAAAACTCTAAAATTTTCTCTTTAAACAAAATCTCCAAGGTTCCTAGAAAAATGACTTACAGTGTGGGAAAAAGCAGTATTTGTAGAAAACTTTATTCATATAATTTTCTTGACCAAGGCATCCCACATTAACCACACGGAGCTATACATTATCTTGATTATGTGCATCTGCCAATGTGAGTAATGTCTGCAATATTACGTGCACTCTGACCTTCTGAGTTCCTATCTTATTCAAATATCCTATGTATGCACAACTTCAGATCTGCCAAACATTGAAGGCTGAGTCAAACATCACATTGGAAACATCCTCTGCAAAACTACAACCTATAAATTTTCATGAAAACACTTTATTTGCATTTTCACAGGAGGATGAAATCACATGTTGGGATGAAGAGGATGCTTAGCCTTTAAAATGTATTATTGCCTTTCATAATGTCCATTTATAAAAGTAGTTATATTAATACTCATTATACTAGTAACCCAGCTTTGGTGCTTACACATTACTTAAAGACAGAACAGATAATATTCAGGAGTGCCTAGTGCAATATTTCCCAGTGCAATATGTCACTATGATCCTAATTAGTCCAGTATGCAACAAAGCAATTATTTGGTTTAGTTGCTTTCAGTGAAAACTTTTTCTATGTTAAGAAGAAACACGGAGAGAGAGAGAGAAACCCCACAAAAAATACTGGGATATCACATTGTGAAAAAGGAAGCAATCTTTTGCAAGACTTTAACTTAAAATCACTCCAATCTAACCTTGTAAAACTATGATTTGCTATGATAATACAATTATGTGCCTTTGCACAATACGTAAAACTATAAATGTCCTACGTTTTGTTCTCACTTGGGGTAAGAAAAAGTCTAACCAGTGATAATAAAGTACATATTCCAAAAGCATGAAAAAAATCCCCTAGAATAATTGCAGGTGTACACAGCAGAATCTATTAGTCTTTGGAGTGCAGAATTGACAAGACACATCTATTTTATTATCCCTTTTATTGTACTCTAGGTTATATCAAGAAACATTTCTTCTATCAGTTTCATTTACGGAGGTGTGCTACTGAGTATGAAAAATAAAAGTATTTATAAAAAATGCTTTTATTGTGAAGTCTGTAAAGACAATTTGAACAGCTGGAAATTTTGTTAGAGATATTTTAAGTTTTCAGATACATTACAATTATTAAAAACCAGCATACATGGGTTACCAAGTGTAGACAGGTGGCTTGTAGCACTCTTAAAGCAAATGATGAAAATATCAAACTTTGTTGCACAACACATTTTGTCTTCATTTAACTTTCTAAAATGTTGTTGGGGGGGGTGTGTCTTAATAAATGAGACAATTTATGAAATCACATCTTAAAAATAGTTGATCTGTAGATAAATGTTTTGGATGAGTGAAATATGGTAGTTAAAAGCAAAAGTAAAAATGTTCAGGGCCATGGAGTACAATGGCAACTGCTGCCCATTAGTCACAGCTGCCAACATTATTTTTTTTTTTTGGAGCAGCTTCTAGTTAAATCAATGTTCCAGATTTCCCACTGGAAACCAAAAATGCACTCCTAATACAAACAGGTTAATGACTTGTCTTCTACAATATTATTCTATAGAATGTGCATGTCAAAGGCTAAGGTACTGGCTCACTTCAAGCATGCGATTTTGTGAGAAAACAATTTTGAAAAACTCAGAGTAAACAAGTAGGTCCATTCTTATCTCACAGTTTGCTTTGTTCATAGAATCATAGAATCAGCTAGGTTGGAAAAGACCTTTAAGATCATCAAGTCCAGCCTTTATCCCAGGACTGCCAAGACCACCACTAAACCATATCACTGAGGGCTTCATCTACATGGTTTTTGAACACTTCCAGGGACAGTGATTTTACCACTTCCCTGGGAAACCCATTCTGATACATGACCACCCTCTCTGTGAAGAAATTTTTCCTAATATCTATTCTAAACCTCCCTGTTGCAGAGTTTCTTCTTGTGAGCAATCCAGCCTCTGACTTAGCCTCACTCAGTAGTGAGCTGAGGGCTTCACAGGCTACTGAAAGGGTCAACACAGGATGCCTACGTGCCGACATGAAGAGGACGTTGCCTTGGGGGGCACTGAGCAGGCTTACCACAAAGGCACTGAGCACCGCAATCAGGCACTGAGCACCTGCATTCAGGTTTCCACAAAGGCACTGAGCACCCGATTCAGGCTGCCACAAAGGCACTGAGCAGGATGTCGGCGCCAGATCAGGTTACCACGGAGCAGGCCTTGCTTGCACGGCAGGAGCCTGTCGCTATGGACGTTTCACAAGTTAACCAATAAGATAACGACTGTTCCAGTACTTTGTAACTTTTCTATAAAAGCTGATGCTTGCGTTTAATAAATTGTCAACGTTTGATCACATTGGTCGTTGCTGCGTTGTCCATGTTCTCCCGCCGCAAGTGGCGCCCGAACAGGGACCCTCTTGTCGTCGCTTTCCGGAGCTTTGAAGACGGCTGGAATAGGAGGGGAGCGGGAAAGCCGGCCGGATATCCTTGCTGCCCCGGCAAGAAGAAGAAGCAGTAAGAAGTGAATTCCTTGCTGCCCCTGCAAGAAGTGGAGTCTTGCTGAGCTGAAAGAGGCTGGAAGCGCGCTGTGACGGAATCTCACCCTGATCAGGTGAGCGGTCGGAGAGGAGATGGGGTCTACACTCTCAAAGGAAGAAGAGGCAGTAGTTAAGCTCCTCAAACATATCCTTTCTAAGAGAGGGATTAAATATGAAGAGGACACCCTGAGGGTGTTGTTACAATGGAGTAAAGATGAAGGGTTACTAGATGGTGTAGGCACTGCTCTTGAACTCTATACTTGGGAGGCCAAAGGGGTGCAGCTATGGGACACTGTTAGCGATGGCGGCAAGGCTGGAGAGGAAGCACAGAAGTGTTCCACATTATGGAAGCTTATTCGTGAGACTTTACGGACAATGAAATCAGAGCGAGCTGCAGTAGCATCTGCCGCAAGTGCTCTTTCACTTCCTATATCCCAGCGGGAAAATGAGCCTTTAGTGCTGCTTGCCGTTGCTGCCGCGAATCCCTTTGAGCACCGTCTTGCTGCCCCGGGGCCTCGGAAATTAACTAAAACTGCAAAGAGTGCCTTTCACAACCCACCGCAAGACAAAGGAAAGAATGAAAAAAGGAGTAAAGATGTTATCGGAGCTATCAGTAGTAACTCTGAAAAAGAACTGGCTAGCCCACAGGACGCAGATTGCTGCCAGCCAAGGGAACCTGTTTGTTTTTCCTTTTCATCGTCTGAGTCCTCCCTTAAAACTTCTGTTGCAACCACCACGGGGGGAAAAACCCCCAGAGAGCCCAAGGAGGACGATCAGACGAAAGTTTTGTTACAGGAGGTAATTGAGAAGCTGAATACTTTTGGGCCAAGAGAGGGATCTGGTCCAGGTTGTACTTTGTCTATGGAAACAGGCGGCGGGGCGCGGGGTAAGTCCCGACGCAGGGGCCGACAGGACCGGCCAGAGCCGGCGGCGGCCCCGGCCCGGTTAAGGCCGGCGCGGGCGAAGCGCGGCCCCGAGGCGGCGGCTGCCCCCGGCACCTGCCCCCCGCCGCCGCTCGCCGCGCGCCGCCAGCCCGGCGGTCGGGGCGCTTCCACCCTCCCCCGGAGGGGGGGCACCGGAGGAGAGGGCGGAGGAGCGGGCGGAGGAGCCGGCCAGGCGCACAGGCGCAGGGCGGCGCGGCTCCTCAAGGTGTTGGCTGCGCGGGCTGGCTCCGGGGGGGAGCTTGCTGCGTGTGCGCGGACCCCAAGGGCCGAGATGGCGGCGCCCGGGCTGCGGCTGTGCGCGGCCCCCACGCTGCTCCTGCTGCTCCTCCTGTGCCTGCCGCTGCGCGCCCGCACCGACGAGCACGAGCACACGTACCAAGATAAAAAGGAAGAAATGGATGATATGGACAGAGATGAGTATGGGTCAGAGGTAGCAGATATGATTGAATTGGCCAGTCGTGCTGCCCAACGAGAAACACAGAAGGAGGGTGCAGCCTTTGTTGCTGCTGCATTAAAGGAAGCTGTGTCTCCCTTTTTAAAACGACCAGTGAAAGAAAAAGGTAAACTTTGTTATAATTGTGGAAAGGGGGGACACTTCCAAGCTCAATGCCGAGCTCCTAGAAAACAAAACTGGTATAAAAATTGTAATTCTACACGATTTAAGAGCTATTAATAATGTTATGGAAGATATGGGAACTTTGCAACCTGGTCTGCCCTCACCTGTCATGTTGCCTGAAAACTGGGAAATTCTAATTATTGATTTAAAGGACTGTTTATTTACAATTGCATTGCATCCAGAGGATATGGAAAAGTTTGCCTTTTCTGTTCCCTCAATCAATAAGTCTGAGCCAGCAAAACGATATCATTGGGTTGTGTTGCCACAAGGCATGAAAAACTCACCAACGATATGTCAACAGTTTGTTGCTTGGGCCTTGAAACCTTTTCGGCAAAAGTTTCCACAGTTGATTATTTATCATTCTATGGATGATATATTAATTTGTGGAAAAACACTAGAAAAGCATAAGATTTTGACCATCTTAAAATCTGACTTAGAATCAAGAGGTCTGAGAATTGCCCCTGAAAAAATTCAGGATTCTACACCATGGAAATATCTGGGTTGGGTTATTACCCACAGCGCAATTCAACCTCAGAAGATAAAAATTACCTCCACAGTTAGAACACTTAATGATGTGCAAAAACTGGTCGGGGATATTCAATGGGTCAGAAATATTTCTGGCATTACTAATGATGATTTGAAACCTTTGATACAATTGTTAGGAACCTCTACAAAAGCTGATGAGTCCCGGTCTTTAGGCCCTGAACAACAAAAGGCGCTTGACATTATCAGTGAGACAATTTGTCATAATCATGCTCAGCGAATTGTGTTATCACTTCCCATAATTCTAATGATTATCAATATTGACAATCAGCGCACATACCCTTTTGCACTTATTATGCAATGGGATAGTAGTGTTGCCTGTAGCCTTAGAATATTAGAATGGATATTTACTCCTGTTACACCAAAGAAAACCATCACTACAAAACCGGAAATTTTGTCTCAGTTAATTATGAAAGGACGTAGTCGAGCATTGGAAATATCTGGGAAAAATCCTCAAAAAATTGTTATCCCTGTTGTTCAAGAATATTTAGAGTGGTTGTTACACACTTCTCTGTCCCTACGAAGTGCTTTAGCAGACTTTGAAGGTGAAATAAGCAATGTCTATCCTTCATATAAACTGTTGCCAATGTTGAGTAATCAGAAGTTTGAAACATTTCCAAAGCATTCAGAAACACCTGTGTCAGGTACTACTGTTTTTACAGACACTGGCAAGTGTTCTAAATTAGCTGCTTGTGTTTGGCAAAACAACCAGCAGTGGGAGAGACATTTGATTAATGGTACTATTGATGACTCCTTGCAGACGTGGTTATTTGGGCCTTTGAAAACTGGAATGATACACCACTTAACATTGTCTCTGATTCATTGTACGTTGTTGGAGTTGTACACAGAATTGAAGGATCACTTCTAAAAGAAGTCAAAAACAACTGGTTATATCAATTGTTACTAATGTTGTTGCGTTTATTGCAAAATCGTGTATTTCCCTATTTTATTACCCATCTTTGCAGCCACCAATCAAACTATGGATTAGCCATAGGTAATAATAAGGCTGATATATTAGTTTCTCCTGCTTGGGCTTGACCGCCCATTAATAGTTTTGCACAAGCCCGCGAATCACATTCCTTTTTGCATCAATCTGCAAAAATGCTTGCACGGCAGTTTTCCATTCGTCTAAGTGATGCACAAGGCATTGTGAAATCTTGTCCATCCTGTCAAAAAATTGGATTCAGTCTAGGAATTGGAGTTAATCCTAGAGGCTTGCAACCACTGCAACTGTGGCAAATGGATGTTACCCATTTTCCAGAATTCCGTCGACTTAAATATGTTCATGTTTGTATTGATACCTTTTCTATGGTACTGTGGGCAACTGCTCAGACAGGTGAAACAGTTAAACATGTACAATGCCATCTTTATATGTCTTTTGCAGTGCTTGGAGTTCCACAAAGTATTAAAACAGATAATGGTCCTGCTTATATATCACGACGATTTCTACAGCTTTGCACAACATGGGGAATTAAACATATTACAGGCATTGCTCATTCCCCTACTGGACAAGCTATAGTGGAACGGGCACACCAAACCCTAAAATCTCTTCTTTTAAAACAAAAAGGGGGAGAGGTACTCCCACCTGCAGAGAGACTGGCCAAAGCATTGTATGTATTGAATTTTTTGCGATTAGCAGGGGATAGGAATGAACCGCCTATGGTCATTCATGGACTAGCCATGCAGTCAGGAGTAACAGATAATAAAACTGAGAAAATCCTAGTTCAGTACAAAGATTTAAATACAGGACAATGGAAAGGTCCTGCAGAGGTTAAATTAGCAGGCAGAAGATATATGTGTTTACTTACAGATAATGGGATTCGTTGGGTACCTGCCCGTTGGACTTGTCCGTGGAAGATGCCACCCACTGTGGATGCTGTAATGGATCATGACGAGTCCGACTAAGTTTGTTGGGTTAATCTTGTTAAATTTTGTTAATGTTATAACAAGTTTGATGCATGGAATAAATCTGCAAGTAAATCAGTGGATCACTTGGGCAAATGAAACTGGCAAAGATGCATTTTGCCTTGTCATGCAGCCAGCCACAGATCCCTTTAAAACTTGTTTGTTGGGAATTCTGCTCTTTGATGTTTTAGCTTTTCTGACATGCCTTGCTGCAAAATTGTGCAGCCATTGATTTTTGCTGCTAGCACAGGGTCATGGTTGTACTGACTTTGAAGGAATGTGTTGTATGAATCTAAAATTTTTGTTATTGTGATTGTCATGTTGATTATGTGTAGAATTATATTTAGTTGTGTTAAAAGGTCATTATCTGAAGCTATGCAACACGTTTGGATTGCTCAAAAACAAAAAGAGGGAATTGTTGCAGAGTTTCTTCTTGTGAGCAATCCAGCCTCTGACTTAGCCTCACTCAGTAGTGAGCTGAGGGCTTCACAGGCTACTGAAAGGGTCAACACAGGATGCCTACGTGCGGACATGAAGAGGACGTTGCCTTGGGGGGGCACTGAGCAGGCTTACCACAAAGGCACTGAGCACCGCAATCAGGCACTGAGCACCTGCATTCAGGTTTCCACAAAGGCACTGAGCACCCGATTCAGGCTGCCACAAAGGCACTGAGCAGGATGTCGGCGCCAGATCAGGTTACCACGGAGCAGGCCTTGCTTGCACGGCAGGAGCCTGTCGCTATGGACGTTTCACAAGTTAACCAATCAGATAACGACTGTTCCAGTACTTTGTAACTTTTCTATAAAAGCTGATGCTTGCGTTTAATAAATTGTCAACGTTTGATCACATTGGTCGTTGCTGCGTTGTCCATGTTCTCCCGCCGCACCTCCCCTGGTGCAGCTTGAGACCATTTCCTCTTGTCCTATCACTTGTTACTTGGGGGAAGAGACTAACACCCACCTCACTACAACCTCCCTTCAGTTAGTTGTACAGAGTGATAAGGTCCCCCCTGATCCTTCTTCTTCAGCTCCCTCAGCAGTTCCTCATAAGCCTTATTCTCCAGACCCTTCACCATTTTGGTGCCCTTCTCTGGACCCACTCCAGCACCTCAGTGCCTCTCTTGTAGTGAGGGGCCAGAACCGAATGCAGGATTTGAGCTGCGGCCTCACCAGTGCCCAGTACAGGGGGATGATCACTCCCCTGGCCCTGCTGGCCACACTATTTCTGATGCAGGCCGGGATGCTGTTGGCTTATTGGCTGCTTGGGCACAAGCTGGATCATGTTCAGTGTCTGTCAGTCAGAACCTCCAGGTTCTTTTCTTCAAGAGCAGCTTTCCAGCCACTCTTCCCCAAGCCTGGAGCATTGCATAGGGTTGTTGTGGCCCAAAAGCAGGACCTGGCACTTTGCCTTGTTGAACCTCATACCATTGGCCACAACTAATCAATACAACCTGTTCAGATCCCTCTGCAGAGACTTCTTACCCTTCAGGAGATTAACACTCCCAGCTATCTTGGTCTCATCCACAAATGTACTGAAGGTGCACTCAATCCTGTCATCCAGATCATCAATGAAGATATTAACACTGGCCTAGCACCAAGCCCTGAGAAACACCACTACCAACCAGTCTCCAACTAGATGTGATACCATTTACCACCACTCTTTGGTCTCAGCCATACAGCCAGTTTCCAACCCAGCGAAGAACCTTCCCATCCAGGCCATGAACATCCAGTTTCTCCAGGGGGACATTGTGGAAAGCAGTGTCAAATGCTTTACTGCTTTATGTAAGTACAGACAGACAGTGTCCACAGCCCTTCCCTCATCAACCAGGCATGTCACCTTATCATAGATCAGAATGGTCAAGAAAGACCTGCCCTTCATGACCCCATGCCAACTGGGCCTGATCCCTCAGTTTTCCCATATGTGCTTTATGATCTCACTTAGGATCATCTGCTTCATGACTCTCCTTGGCACTGAGGTCAGGCTGACAGGCCTATAGTTCCCAGGTTCTTCCTTCCTGCCCTTTTTGTAGAGAGACCTCATGCTGGCAAGCCTCCAATCCTCTGGGACCTGCCCACTAGACCACAACTGCTGATGGATTATGGAGAGTGGCTTAGCAAGCTCCTCTGCCAGCTCCTTCAGCACTCTTGGGTGGAACACATCTGGACCCATAGACTTGTGTACATCCAAGTAGAGTAGGAGGTCTTTAACCATTTCTTCCTGAATTTTGGGAACTTCACCAGCTCCCCATCTCTGCCATCCAACTCAGGGGGCTGAGTACCCTGAGAATGGCTAGTGTGACTATTTGCGAGGCATAGGCAGCATTAAGTACTTCAGTCCTTCCTCATCCTCAGTCACTAGATTTCCCCTGGTATGCAGCAGTGGATGGAGGTTCTCCTTGGCCCTCCTTTTATTGCTAATATATTTGTAAAATTACTTTTTATTATCTTTTATGGCAGTGGCCAGATTAGTTCAATCTGTGCCTTCACCTTTCTAACTTTCTGTCTATGTAATCTAACAACATCCTTGTACTCCTCTTGGGGTGACAGTCCCTTCTTCCATAGGTGATAAATTCTTTTTTTTTTCCTGAGTTCCAGCAATATCTCCCTGTTCAGCCAGGCTGGTTTCTTTCCTGACAGCTTGATTTTCAGCACCTGCCTCTGTGCCTTAAGGATTTCATTCTTGAAGAGTGTCCAGCCTTCTTGCATCCTTTGTCCTTGCGTAATGCTTCCCAAGGAATTCTGCCAACCAGCACCCTAAACAGGCCAAAGTCAGAACTCATGAGTTCTAGGGTGGAGGTTTTGCTGGCCTGGAGGAACATATGTAATGGTGGACTGTACCATAGAATGGGGACATGTCTCGTACATGTGACTTACAAGGATGGCATATTGGGCATTGCTGCAGATGGTGTACGGTATAACATATCACTTTTTTCATATATAATGATCACAGAATGGTCTAGAAGGTTGAATGTATTTTATCACATGTTTATTAGGACAGCTAGGAAGTAAAAATGGTATTTTATGGAATTGTCAATAAGGACTTGAAAATTGCACAATACAATTGCTCACCACCCACCAACCAATACCCAGCCCTACCCAAGCAGTGATCTGGGCCTTCTGGGTGACTCCCCCCAGTTTATATCCTGGGCATGACATGCTGTGGTATGGAACACCCCTTTGGCTTGTTTGGGTCAGGTGTCCTGTCTCTGCTTCCTCCTGGCTTCCTGTGCCCCTCCTCATTGGCAGAGCATGAGACTGAAAAATCCTTGGTCAGAGTAAGCATTATTTAGCAACAACTGAACATCAGTGTGCTAACAGCACTGTTCTCAGGCTCAAGTTGAAAACAAAGCACTGCACCAACTACTAGGTATACTACAAATAATATACTAAAAATAACTGCTACAGCTGAACTCAGGACAGCAGTATTTCAGCTTCGCTGGGGCTCCTGAGAGAAGACACTCTGACTCTAATACCTGCAGGAACTTTACCAGCCTGGATCTCAAAATTTCAAATTCAGATGCAAGCCAGATAATAAATTCCAAGAGAATGTAAATCTGAAAGAAAGTAGTATTTGTCAAGGAATGTAGTATTACGTCATAAGTGTAAATTTAAAAAATATGGAAAATAGATTTAGATAAAAAAGTATCATACATGTACTTTTTTTGAGATGCATTCATACAGGCAGCAATTGACAGAACAAGTGGCAAATGCCATGCTTTCAGTTTTTCAATGAAAAAACACACATAGAAACTGCTGAAATAAATGTCTCTACATGATTTAATAACACCTTGACCTGCAGTAGAAACCAACGAAAGATGTCTGAAAAGTATATTCTACCATCAATCTACAAGTTCTGTTGCACCTATCAAGGAAGTAGATGATAAGAAAGCTTTTATGTGCATCTGAGGGGGAAAGCAGGGCTGAGAAAGAGAAGAGCCCTTACAACACAGTATTACACGACCGTTTACTGGAAACTGAGAAGCATGTTTTCCATCAGAATCCTACAAGTAAGAAATACTACATCATTCCCAGGTCATAAACCAAAGGAAGAATTCAAAGTTTCTGACACAATAGGAAGAACAAGCTACTCTGCAGTTCTTTTTGTAAACAGTACATATACTCTTTGACTTCCCAGAAAATTTTAAACACTATTAAAATGCTTGCAGGAAAAATGACTGGAAAAATATAGTCTTAATCACACCTCTCTTACACATACTCTATGCCACCTTTGTACTTATTTTCTATAGGAATCACATTGAGGAAAGAAAGCTGCTAGTGTTAACCACACTGTTCTAAATCTGATTCTGATCCACTGAATTATCTGACCAGAATACTTAAAGACTGTATGTTTGCTTTCACTCAGAAAAAGTGGGATTTTTCATTAATACCTCCTATGAAGTCAAATAATTAGATATCAATGGGGGACAATGTTGCTAAAAACTGACCATGCCCAGAGTTGGCACTAAGTTCTATTTTGATATTAACATATTTGGTTTTAATTACAAAAAATAATTTTGCTAAAGAACAAAACTCCAACTAATTTACTAATTTACTAAGTGCTATTATGTTAAGAGAGGCAATATGGCCCCACAGCTACTGTACAGGACAGCTGGATTCCTTTACCTTTCTGTTTTTGAGATTCCTCATTGTTAAACTGGAAATGACACCTGTTCAGTGACTCCAAAGATAAATAGTCGGAAACATTTTCCATTTATAAGTATAAAAGAGCCTCTAAATATTACATCTTATTTTATCAAAGCAGAGAGCAGTTCTTCCTTCCAAGTTCTCTTCATTAGCAGAGAAACCTCAAAAAAGAGACAGTTTAAAGAATACTTTAAAATGTTTCTTTGCCATGGGGTTTGAAGAGAACGCATTTAATGAACAGACAATGACATTTATGTCTATTTCAGTAGAATTTTTATGTGGGAAAAGGAGAACATACAGTCTGACACAGATTATAAATTTGAGACAGAAGTAGCACAATCCTAAGAAAATATTACCTTGTTAGAGGTAACCATGAGAAGAGGATGTAGAGGGTGACTGATTCTTTGTGCAGTTGTTTATTAATCCACTATAGTGTTTTTGTGTTACTGAATGAAAACAAACCCAAACACACAAATTTAGGACACTTTGTGTCTTAATTAGAGACAGGCCAGTAAAAATAATGTAAGATGACTGAATAAAGTGCAGAATATAGCAAGGAGATGACTCAAATTTATCTCAAGCCGCAAACATTTGTAAAAATAATTAAGAGTTTAAATTATCCAAGTACAGCAAAAAAAGTTAAACAACCCACACGCACACATTACTACTATTCCATCATCCAAGCAACGAGCCTTTCATTTTTAATGCAAATCTGAAAAATTGATATAGGGTAACTGACACAAGATGCCTAAAAAGAGAAGCTAAAATTTGACATTTTCAGATGGTTTCAGGTCTTCTGTGTGCCCCCTCCCAGTAAGATCCCAGCCAAGACTTCCTTTCTTCTTCCATTCTTTCTTATTTGAGAAAAACTGCTGGAAGGTTAGTGTTAAGACATAACAATCCTGAAGTGAACCTAAGAAAAGCTGAACAGATTTCCAAGGAAATTAACACCAGCCATCTCAGGCCTGTCTGGTATTAGAATCACCTAAATATAAATCAGCAATTACAACACACCCATTAAAACTGTAGGTATATGTACAATCAATATCAGGCATGAAAGATACGGCATCTGAGCACTTCTGTCAGGAACATGAATTAGGTGCTTCATAGTGTTATACACATATGTTATGCTTTATTTCAATCATTTTAGACACTGGTTACATTAATATATAATACTTATATCATTAGTGTGTAGAATAAAGCACTCCCCTTTTGGTGTATTTCAGACACAGAACAGTAATATAAATAACAGTACATTAAACAAGAACTTGTCTTTCTAAGATTTCTGTAACTCTCTGTTAACATTTTTTCTGCAAAACACACAAACAAGATTGTAACATCTGAGATTATCTCAGGCTCTAGATAATGATAAGAACAGAGGAAGGATGAATTAAAGAGCAACACCCACTCAGCTGCTGCCTTCTCCCTCACTTTTCCTCTGGAAGTCTGTATTTTACTTTCCTCCCTCTGCTTCCTTCTGTCTCACACACTCCTTCCTAATCTTCTCTCTGGTTTCACAAGTATACCTTACTCAGAGATCCAGGGCTTATATTGCATGAAACAAATAAACCCATGAATAAACACCTAAACATGATTATGAAAACATACTGAGGAAGTGGAACTGAGAACCATGGGTGTAGCACTAGATTGTGTTGTCAATTGTGCTTTCACTATTTAAGCAATATCATTTTGCAATGAAACTTTACAATTACGGACCAGAATTACTCTGCCTAATTCTGCCTTCCATCTAGAATCCTATAAAAATAATACTCATTTTTATGCATTACTTCAGAGAGTCCTCATAATTTCTTTAAATGTCTGCTATACAGTCTGTTTACATAAAAGAGGTATATAATAAAAAGTGTGGGGTTTTTCTCCTTTTTTTTTTTTTTTTCTGAAGGGTGTCAAAAGTTATAGTTAATACAGAGGAATGGTTGCACTTCTCACCCCATTGCTGTCCCCTCATATATCACTTGTGACTTTTGGTACATTTTTCTCAAAAATGGAAAAATGCATGGTGTATGATTGATTTCCAGTTCTTTCAGATGATACAGAAAGAAATACGAAGCCAGGGCAATTCAGTCTGAGGTGTTTGTTAAATATCATAGGATCTAACTTGTTAGAGAACCAGAACATTTCCACCCATCTGTCATGGGTTCAGCAGTAGCAGTCATTTTTCTCCTGCTTAGTAGATGGTGCAGCGCTGTGGTTTTGACTTTCGGCCTGGGAACAGTACTGATAACACCGATATTTTCAGTTACTGCTGAGAATGCTTGGGTTTGACAAAGGACTGCTCTGCCAGGGAAGAGGGGAAGACAGGAAGAAGTGGAGGCTGGGCACCTGACCCAAACTGACCAAAGAGGTATTCCATACCACAGCACGTCATGCCCAGGATGTAAAAACCGAGGGCAGGGACCCAGAAGAGGGGGGTTCACTGATGGTTCGGGCTTGGTACCAGGTGGTGAGCCGTTGCATTCTCTTCCCTTGTATTTCCCTTGTCATTATTATTATTGGTGGTAGCAGTAGTGATCTGTGCTATACTTTAGTTACTAGACTGCTCTTATCTCAATCTGTGGGAGTTGTTACATTCTTTCGATTCTCCTCTCCATCCCCCTGTCCTGGGTTCAGCAGTAGCAGTCATTTTTTCTCCTTCTTGGTAGCTGGTGCAGCGCTGTGCTTTTGACCTTCAGCCTGGGAACAGTGCTGATAACACCAGTGTTTTCAGTTACTGCTTGGTGATGTTTTGGTCTAACTAAGGACTTGCTGAGCCTCATGCTCTGCCAGGGAGGAGGGGAAGCCGGGAGGAAGGAGAGACAGGACACCTGACCCAGACTAACCAAAGAGGCTATTCCATACCACAGCATGTCATGTCCAGGGTGAAAAAAAGGAGGGCAGAGACCTGGAAGGGTGGGGGTGCACGGTGGGGTGTGCACTGCGTGGTTGGGCTTGATATTGGGTGGTGAGCTATTGTATTCTTTCCTTGTATTTGCCTTGTCATTATTATTATTGGTGGTAGCAGTAGTGGTTTGTGTTATACCTTAGTTACTCAACTGTTCTTATGTCAACCTATGGGAGTTGCATTCTTTCAATTCTCCTTCCTATCCCTCCAGGAGCGGAGGGAAGAAAGAGGGGGAAGTGAGTGAGTGAGCAAAACTGCGTGGCTGAGAGGCTTAAACCAAGACAACCCCCCCAGGAGCTGGGGGAAGAAAGACGGGGGACTGAGTGAACTGTTTGAGGGGCTTAAACCATGACACCATCTAATACCTAAATTTATGTTCACATAGTGTTTGTATGAACAGCAATCAAGATGACATAAATGAGCATTAAGAATTAACAAATTAAGGTTCTTTGTAATTTTAGTATCACAGCAAACCAGTGTTGCGCTGTAATTTCAATCTTCATTGCTATTCATATATTGAGTGTTCTTAAAATTTGATAAAGCAGCAACATGGAGAAAATTTCCAAAAAGACCTTGCTGGAAAGAATATAGTACAATAAAAGAGTTATTAGTGGTTTGCAATGTTTTCTAAGGTTTTAGAATCATAGAATCATAGAATAGTTAGGGTTGGAAAGGACCTCAAGATCATCCAGTTCCAGCCGCCCTCCCATGGGCAGGGATACCCCGTGCCAAACCATGTCACCCAACACTCCACTTTTCTCCTTTATTGAGATATTCACTGCTTATAAGTAAGCTTAAAACACTTTTTACTCAATAAACATTGCAAGGTCTTCCTCCAAGCGGGCAGAATGTCAGACTCCAAAATTTGTAATGCAGACATATCAAACAGTGTTTCAACATACTGGCAGAAGCTCCATGTTCCTGACATTCAGAAAATAGCCTTTCAATAAGCAAAACTTATTTATGAAAGTTCTTAGTTCTGTTAACATACATGTCTTAAGTGTTCCTAATAAAGTTTAATGGGAAGAAAAATAGAGGGATTGAAGAGGGAAAGAAGCTACCACTGGCTATATCAGGTAAGAATTCAGACATATTGACAAAAGGGCATTTTTGCACATGCTAACAATAAACACTGCCGCTGCTGATCTGTTTCAGGTATTCAGACTAGTGAAGAGAGATACAAACTAAAAAAAATATTGTCACAAAAGTGTTTGCAAGACAAAAATACAATTCATAAAAGGCAGCATCTCAGACATCTGGAGCATAAATTCCACATTGTTATTTGAAAAATTAACAAATACTTTATGGGATTCATATGTACAAAGAAATTTGTTTTGCTGATCTGGCCACAGAAATACACTTGATAAAACTGAGGACTTTTCAGTGGAGAGGAAGTGGAGGGAAGAACTGAGGGGAGATAGCTCTTTCCTGTTAGCTGCCTACTATTGTTTCTGAAGACAGAGCAAAGGAGGGTTCACCCAAACAAAACACTGAAGGGCTGAAAAGAGACCGTTTAGGTCATCCACTTTTTAAAAAACGTGGTGATGTAGATGCTTTTTCTGTCTGCCTGCAGACCAACTAACCAAGCTAACACCTATGGATGGGATCAAAGTGAGAGAAAGGACAATGTTCAGCTGAGGACATAAAACTTTTTGGTTTTATCTAATCATTAATAAATTAGCATGCTCCCAGTAGTTTTCTCCCTTTCTTACACCATTGTGTGGAATGAATAAACAGTCCAGCTGCCTCTTTTATGCAGATCCAATTCTCTGATTTGTGAAGTTCAAAGTAAACCACGGCAAGATTCTAGGAACCTGGAGGAAAACCTTCTAAAATGCTTCTTGTAACATTAAATTTCCTAAGGGTTTGATGTCATACATAGAAAAGGAGTGCACATATACAGGTCTTACACAAAAACAACATTAGAGCCCCACATCTGTTTGGAGAAAACCTCTCTTCAACAATCAAGACATTAAAAAAATTAAATGTCTCAAATTCTTTCAAATGTATCCACCATGACCTCCAGGAATCCGACCTGGGAATATTTGGAATGCACAAATAATAGCTTAAATTTTACATTATTATTTTTCCCCATATAATTTATTTGGCATCATTAAGCACATTTTTCATTTTATATTTTTTTTTTATTTTTTATCATACAACATATGGTTAAAGTCCACATTCAAACCTCAGAAACTACAATAATTAGCTTTTTGTTCACTGAACTTTAAAGGCAAGAGTTAAAGCACTTGCACACAGAACTTACACTTCTATAATTACAGCAGGCTTTCTATGGAAGCAGATACTATATCTGCCTGCGATAACTTCCCCATTTAGTATTTTCTCCCATTTTAGCAAAGTGAAAGGAGATCTAGTCTTAAAGACTAAATGCTCATAAGTAATTTCTTAACAACTTCACATACATAAGAATAAAAACCATGACAAATGTCACAACCTATACTTTTTCTTATTCCCTCGTGTGAAACTCCTAGAAATATGGTTCTTGAATGTTTGGAGGGAGGGGCAGAAAGACAGCTTGTTAAAAAGTACAAGCAAACAAAAGAACAACCACTTTTTATGAAAATATTTTTTTGCCAGAAGGGTTTAAGAAAGGTTAGGCTATACTTATGCATTCTTCTTTTGTTACTGGAATATGCTTTCATTAAAATTTATTCAATACAGGGAGCATTAAGAGCTCTATGTACTGTATTATCTACAATCCATCAAGTTCTACTTAGATGTAGGTAATTCAGTTATGAAGATAGGTATGCAAAACTTCCAGTATTTTCCCATTTATTGACATCTTCTATTTAATCATGTGTAATTAGGAAATGTTGAATTCATAAATTAACTTCCTAGTTTACCATGCACAGTAGAGGATGTACTACACCACTAGTGGTTCAACTATCCCTCTGGTTTTGTGTTCTCTAGCCAACGGAAACCTATAAAAGAAGCTTTGCAAAGCTTGTCCAGACACCTATAGTGGCAATCTGCCCCACTTGCATGCCTTTTCAATTATTTCCAAGAATAGTAGGGTCCCTGACGTCCCACGATCAATCTGTGTTTTCAGTTGACATGAAAAGAAATAGATAAAAACTGTGGCATAATTTCCCCTTACAACCTGTACTGCTATTTTTGATGGGCAAACACACATTAACACTTTCACTTTCCTTAGAGCTGGTACAAGCTACAGTTTCTATAAACAAATGTACTGAGCTCCCTAAGGATCCCTGTCCTGGAGTTAAATTCACATGAACACAATATGTGTTACACTTAATTATTTCTCTGTTACAGTGGATTTCATTCGCATAGCATTAAATGCAGAAGTAGCTGAATGCATTATATACTAAGATGAAGTTTATGGAGTTTTTCTGCTATGGAAAGAATCAAGTGGTTAAAGAGGGCATGTCTTCACTCTTTGTGTAACTTATAAACACAGTTCTCTGTAGAAGCAGCGCAGCAGTAGGCAAGTCCAACTGCATAATTAGATAATGTTCCAAATAACCTTATTTTTTTTCCTGTTTTGTTACCTTGTTCACATATAAAAGAAAACAAAACAGAAAGACCTTACATTATACTTGAATTATACTCCTGAAGAACAGAGACTAACCCTATTTGCATGCAAAAAATGCCATGAAATATCTGAGATTATCTATATATTATCCGTGTTTCTTGTTATCATGTAAAACAAGAAATTATGAGAGGACTTTTTTTCACAATCAGCATGTACACAATAAGTATTTAAATAATTTTAAAAATATGCTGTATTAAAAGGAGACTGTCATGTGCTCTTTAACTGGTACAGCTAAATACCCTCACATTTTCTTCCAACCATCTTGCCTATTTGAAAGTCTCCAGAAGATGTGAAATCAAACAGGTGAATTTGGAAAGACAAAAAAATTAGATCAAAAAGGATATTTCAGAGCTCTTGACGTGCATATTTCTGACATGACATATTTCTATACGATTCATTACTGAATAAGTCCCCTTACTAATATCAGCTATCCTTCTAGGTGGAAAACCATTCAAAAAAAAAAAAAAAATTGCTTAACAGTCCAGAAATATCTTCTGCATTGAATTCGTGCATATTTAATGGCATCAATGATGGACCTATTAAAGTACATTCTTCTAGCCAATCAGGCGTCAGCACTGTCAGCTACAGGTTTCTCAATTAAGCAGCTACTCTCCTTTGTAAGTTCACATTTTTTTGAATAAGAATTATGAAGTGACTTCCCCAGTTGCCCTGATGCTGCAAGTGATCACTCTCATATTGTGTTTTATATCATTCTCCAGGAGTAGCAATTGCTACTTGCAGTCAAAATAGAACAAATCCTTCTTTTTTTTTCTTTTTTTTTTAATCACTTTCCACCTAGAGTAATCATAGAATCATAGAATAGTTAGGGTTGGAAAGGACCTCAAGATCATCGAGTTCCAGCCCCCCTGCCATGGGCAGGGACACCTCCCACTAAACCATGCCATCCAAGGCTATGTCCAACCCCACCTTGAACGCCGCCAGGGATGAAGCATTCACAACTTCCCTGGGCAACCCATTCCAGTGCCTCACCACCCTTATAGGTAAGAATTTCTTCCTCAGATCCAATTTAAACTTCCCCTGTTTAAGTTTGAACCCATTACCCCTTGTCCTACCACTACAGTCCCTAATGAAGAGTCCCTCCCCAGCATCCCTATAGGCCCCCTTCAGGTATTGGAAGGCTGCTAGGAGGTCTCCACACAGCCTTCTCTTCTGCAGGCTGAACAGCCCCAATTTTCTCAGCCTGTCTTCATATGGGAGGTGCTCCAGCCCCCTGATCGCCCTCGTGGCCCTCCTCTGCACTTGTTCCAACAGTTCCATGTCCTTTTTATGTTGAGGACACCAGAACTGCACACAATACTCCAAGTGAGGTCTCGCGAGAGCAGAGTAGAGGGGCAGGATCACCTCCCTCGACCTGCTGGTCACACTCCTTTTGATGCAGCCCAGGATATGGTTGGCCTTCTGGACTGCAAGTGCACACTGCCAGCTCATGTTCATTTTCTCATTGACCAACACCCCCAAGTCGTTCTCTGCAGGGCTCCTCTGAATCTGTTCCCTGCCCAACCTGCAGATGTGCCTGAGATTGCTCTGACCCAGGTGTAGGACCTTGCACTTGGCATGGTTAAACTTCATCAGGTTGGCATCAGCCCACCTTACAAGCATGTCAAGGTCCCTCTGGATGGCATTCCTTCCCTCCAATGTATCAACCGAACCACACAGCTTGGTGTCATTGGCAAACTCACTGAGGGCGCACTCAATCCCACTGTCCATGTGTGGAATAATTAGGAAATTTGGGATAATTGGGAATTAAATCTATATTAGGATGCAGCATTGTCCACACATAAGAGGAAATGGACTTTCAGGGCCTCTCAGGGCGAGATGCAGCCATACCTGGTATGCCAGGAATGTGCACTCCACAGTGGTTCCCGTAACAGGCGGAGGATACAGCGAGGTGGAGATTTCGCGGGTATGCTCTGTCCTAACTTCAGCAGATAAAACGGGAACTAGGTGGTACAAGAAACTGATAAGCTGCACACTTGCCATCCTGAGCCAGCGGCCTGTCATCTTTTTGACAAAATACCGTCCTAGTGTGAACTTTGCTTCATTATAATACTAAAATACACACCCCTCTCCAGTGCGACCCCCCTCCGAAATAAGACCACCTCTCTCTGAGCATGCTCTCTGAATTTTTAGTCTCATATACCTTTAAATCAAGGCGAGAGAAATTTTCGCCAATGGTAATAAAGGTATGTATGACTAGAGTCACTCAAGCTCCACCTTGAAGGTAAAAATAATATAAAATAGCCCAAGAGAAAGGGGGATTTGGGGGAAGATACCATCGTGGACGAGTTAAGGAAGATAACATCAACCGACTCCTGGGACCGGTCGACGGGCTGGACCTCTCTTCCCCCCCCCCCATAGGGACGCCTGTGGGTAAGACTCGCACTGTATCCAGTGCTTTCCTAGGAAAAACTTAGAATCTCTATAGAGTTATTCTTATTTGTCACCTGTATCTTTTAGAGCTAAGCTGTGTCAACTTTATCAAGCGCTTGTATTCATGTAACTATTATATGCACGTGCTTTTGCAGACAGTATTTATTACCGGCAATCCATAAGAACCTGTACCTGTTGCACCAATAAATTTAGTTAATAAGTCATACTGTTTTGATATCTAATTGTCACTATCGGTAAATCCAGACCATTAGAGGTTCGATATAAGTGAACGCGGTCGGATTAGCCTCCGGACCATTAGAGGTTCGATATAAGCGGGCGCGGTTGGGTTGAAACCCGGACCATTAGAGGCTCGATATAAGCGAACGCGGTCGGATTGGCTCCCAGACCACTGGAGGTTCAATATAAGCGAACGCGGTCGGACCGATAGCAGCATATCCGAAAGTGAAACAAGGGGTTTGTTTTCCCCCCACACACTCTTTAACGCAACACCATGTCACCCACAAAGATGTTGAACAAGACCAGTCCCAACACCGATCCCTGGGGGACACCACTCGTTACTGGTCTCCAGCTGGACATTGAGCCATTGAGCACTACTCTTTGCGTGTGGCCATCCAGCCAGTTCTTTATCCACCGAGTGGTCCACCTATCAAATTGATGTCTCTCCAACTTAGAGACAAGGATGTTGTGTGGGACAGTGTCAAGCACTTTGCACAAGTCCAGGTAGATGACATCAACTGCTCTGCCCCTGTCCATCAGTTCCGTAGCCCCATCATAGAAGGTCACCAGATTGGTCAGGCAGGATTTCCCCTTAGTGAAGCCATGCTGGCTGTCACCAAGCACCTTGTTGATTTTCATGTGCCTCAGCATGCCTTCCAGGAGAATCTGCTCCAAGATTTTGCCAGGCAGAGAGGTGAGACTGGCTGGTCTGCAATTCCCCGGCTTATCCATTTTCCTCCTCTTGAAAATGGGGGTTATATTTCCCTTTTTCCAGTCATTGGGAACTTCACCTGACTATCGTGATTTTTCAAATATGATGGACAGTGGCTTAATAACTTCATTTGCCAGCTCCTTCAGGACCCGAGGATGGATTTCATCCGGTCCCATGGACTTGTATACATTAAGGTTCCTAAGATGGTCTTGAACCAGATCCTTTCCTACAGTGGGCCCAGGGTCTTCATTCTCACTGTCCCTGCGTCTGCCTTCCAAGACTTGGGTGGTGTGGTCAGAGCATTTGCCGGTGAAGACTGAGGCAAAGAAGTCATTAAGAACCTCAGCCTTCTCCAAATCCAGGGTAGCCAGTTCTCCTGATAACTTCTGGAGAGGACCCACGCTGTCCCTAACCTCTCTTTCATTGGCAATGTACCTATAAAATCCCTTCCTGTTATCCTTAATATCCCTAGCCAATTTTAATTCTTAGTGGGCCTCAGCTTTCCTAACCTGGTCCCTAGCTTCCTGGACAACATCCCTGTATTCCTCCCAGGCTGCCGGACCTTGCTTCCACCTTTGATAAGCCTCTTTTTTCCTTTGAATTTTGCTCAGCAGCTTCTTATCCATCCAAGGAGGTCTCCTGGCCCTCCTGCTAAACTTCCTTCTAGTTGGGATGCATCGCTCCTGAGCTTGCAGCAGGTGATCCTTGAATATCAACCAACAGTCTTGGGTCCCCCTGCCCTCTAGGGCTGTATCCCATGGAACCTTACTGAGCAGGTTCCTGAGGAGGCCATGGCCTGCTCTCTTGAAGTCCAGGGCAGTGAGCTTGCTGCACGCTCTTCTCACTGTCCTGAGGATCTCAAATTCAACCATCTCATGATTGCTGCAATCAAGGCTGCCCTGGAGCATCACATTTCCAACCAGCCTTTCCCTGTTGGTGAGGACGAGGTCAAGCATGGCACCTCTCCTTGTCGGCTCCTCTATTACTTGCAGAAAGAAGTTGTCTTCCACACAATCGAGGAACCTTCTGGATTGCTTGTGCCAGGCTGTACCATCCCTCCAACAGATATCAGGGTGGTTGAAGTGCCCCATGAGAACAAGGGCCTGTGAGCGTGAGGCTGCTCCTATCTGTCTATAGAGCGCTTCATCCACCAAGTCCCCTTGGTCAGGCGGTCTGTAACAGATCCCCACAATAATGTCTCCCATCGCTGTTCTCCCTTTAACCCTCACCCACAAACTCTCTGTCGACTGCTCACCTGTCCCCAGACAGCCTATCCCCAACATAAATAGCAACTCCCCCTCCCCGCCTACCGGGCCTGTCTTTCCTAAAGAGCCGGTAACCTTCCATTCCAACACACCAGTCATAGGAGCCATCCCACTGTGTTTCTGTGATGCCTATGATGTCATACTCCCGTAGACATGCATGCATCTCTAATTCCTCTTGTTTGTTCCCCAGGCTATGGGCATTTTTATAGGCACATTTGAGCCCAGATAAATGAGACTATGTCCAAAATTTGAACGCAAACCCGCTGCACATAACTTTTTGTCATAGTTTCACTCCAGTAGACAGCTGAGTTCCACACAGGCACTTGGTCATTCCCCCATTGCAGTATAAGGAGCTAAATCAAAAAGATAAATGTGAGAGAACTTATGGGTTGAAGTAAAGACAGTTTAATAGGTAAAACAAAAGATCTGCACACAAATGAAACAAAATGAGGAATTCTTCGCTACTTGCCTTCAGCAGGAAGGTATTCAGCCATCTCCAGGAAAGCAGGGCTCTATCATATACAACAGTGAATTGGGAATATAAACACCATAATTCCGAATGTCCCTTTCCTTCTTTTTCCCAGCTTTTATTGCTAAGCATACCATCATACGTTATGGGATATTCCCTTGGTTGGTTGGGGTATTTGACCCGGCTGTATCATCTCCCAAATTCTTGTGCATCCCCAGCCTACTCATTGGCAGGGCAGAGTTGGAAACAGAGGAGGGCTTGACACTGTGTAAGCACCATTCAGCAGTAATTTAAACATCAACACTCTTTAAATCACAAATCTAAAATATAGCCTCATGAAAATGACTATGAAAAAAATTAACTGCATCCCAGCCCATAGCAGTGCAATGATTAATAAATGGGAAATATTTTGGGACTCATTAATTCACAATGAAATTTGTTGTTAGGAAAAAAATTACACTCAAGTTATACCATTCATTTACAACTGTGAGTCCCATAATAAACTTCAATCTAATCAAGTCTTACATTATTTAAAGACTGGTACATTTTCTAATATTGCACTATCCAATGTAATATTAAAGCTTATTATAGTAATCAGAGATAATCATCTAGAAATACTAAACCCATACAAAGACTGGAAATGTTTGCTAACACGAACTACCTTGTGACATCAGTAAGTAAGCACTGACAAATACAGGAAAGAATATGCTCATGTGTGCATATGTATCTCAGGAAAGGGAAATCATCCAGTCTTTCTGATGTAAACAACCCACAAACTACCTACATTTCAAGGTGTTTGGCTTTGGATTTTTTTTTGTTTGGTTTTTTTTTTTTTTGTTTTTGTTTTTGTTTTTTTTTTTTTTTTTTGTTTTTTTAAAATAGATCTGCAAATGACAGTTCTCTTCAGTTTCTAGTTAGGCACAGCCATTTCCATAGTGGACAAGCATTTGTAGGGGAAATAGAGATCCACATGGCGGCAAAGACACAATGGTTATTGATGTGCAAGAAACAGCAGGACTGCCTGGTGACAGTCACATAAGTATTAAGGCTTCTTCCCCAGAAAATTCCAGCAGGATCAGTAATCCAAACAAAGTATATCTACACCAATGCCCACAGCATGAGCAGCAAACAGGAGGATCTGGAAGCCATTGTGCAGTTGGAAAACTGATATAAAATAGAATAGAATCATAGAACCATAGAATCATGGAATAGTTTCGGTTGGAAAGGACTTTAAGACCATCTAGTTCCAATTTCCCTGCCATCGTGGCCAGGGACAACTTGCACTAGACAATGTCAAGTTGGAAAACTAATATAGAATCATAGAATCATAGAATAGTTAGGGTTGGAAAGGACCTTAAGATCATCTAGTTCCAATCCCCCTGCCATGGTGGGCAGGGACACCATATACTAAAACATGTCACCCAACTCTGCCCAATACGTCCTTGAACACCGCCAGGGGTGGAGCATTTACTGCTTCTTTGGGCAACCTGTTCCAGTGCCTCACCACCCTCGCGGTAAAGAACTTCTTCATTATATCTAAGCTGAACTACCCCTGTTTAAGTCTAAACTCATTGCCCCTTGTCCTGTTGCTACAGTCCCTGATTAAGAGTCCCTCTCCAGCATCCTTGTAGGCCCCCTTCAGATACTGGAAGGCTGCTATGACGTCTCCACTCAGCTTCTCTTCTCCAGGCTCAACAGTCCCAATTTTCTCAGCTTGTCTTCGTACAGGAGGTGCTCCAGCCCCCTCATCCTCTTTGCAGCCCTCCTCTGGACTTGCTCCAATAGCTCCATGTCCTTCTTATGTTGAGGACACCAGAACTGTACACGGTACTCCAAGTGGGATCTCACAAGTACTGTTAGATTTTATATATGTGCGTATATATATATATATATATGTATGCATATATGATGTAGTTGCAATCATGAAAACGTGGTAGGATGACACACAACTGGAGTGCCGCAATGGATGGCTGTAAATTCTTCTGAAGTGATGGGCAACTATATCCTACAGGGCAGTTGCTCTGTAAGATGGTGATGCCTTGGTGATGGTGAGGCTGGGATCAAGTGCATAAGGTTACAAATCAGAGGAAGGGCCAGGAAGGCAGATGTCATGGGGGTAGTTTGCTATAGACCACCCAACCAGGATGAAGAGACAGATGAAATATTCTATAAGCATCTGAAGAAGTCAGTTTATCACTAGGCCTCACAGAACACTTCACCTTACCAACTGGCTACTGGCAATAAAATACAGTGGAGAGGAAGCAGCCAAGGAGGTTCCTGAAGCTTGTGAAAGACAACTTCCTGACACAGCTGGTGATGGAGCCCACTAGGGAAGGCACCCCACCAGACCTGTTGTTTGTGTAACAGAGAAGGATTGTGGGTGATGTGATGGCTGGAGGCCATCTTGGGAATAGTGATCATGAAATGACAGTTTTCAATTCTGGGAGAAATGAGGAGCAGGATAGGCAGAACAGTTACTTGGACATCCAGATGGCAGACTTTGGTCACTTGAGTGGCCTGGTTGACAGAGTTCCTTGGGAGGCAGTCATGAAATGCAAAGGGGCCCAGGAAGGCTGAACATTCTTCAACCACTCAACATTAAAATTGCAGGAACAGGCCATCCCTATATGCAGCAAAATGAGTCAGTGGGGAAGAAGACTGGCCTGACTGAGCAAAGATCTTTGGCTGGAACTCAGTGAAAAAAGAGAATTGATGACCTTTGGAAGAAAGATCAGGCAACACAGGAGAACTGAAGAGATCCTGCAAGGCTATGCAGCGATAAAATTAGAAGGGCCAAAGCACAACTAGAACTTAATCTGGCCAGTGCTGTAGAAGCCATACATAAACAACAAAGGAGGGCTAAGGAAAATCTCCATCCTTTGTTAGACATGAGGAAAAACATATTGACAAGGGATGAGGAAAAGGCTGAGGTACGTAATACCTTCTTTTCCTCAATCTTTCAGAGTATGACCAGTTATACCCAGGGTACCCAGCTCCCTGAGCTGGAACACAGGGACGGGGATGAATGAAGCCTGCATAACGTCATGTGACACTCAATGGGAGCTTCATCAGACTGTCACAACTTCTCAAATATAATGGATAATGGCTTGGTCACTTCATCTGCCAGTTTCCTCAGGACCTGTGGATGGATCTCATCAAGTCCCACAGGCTGTTCACCTTCATGCTCCTTAGATGGTCTCAAACCTGATCTTCCACAGTGGTTGGTTGCTCATTCTCCCAGTCCCTGCTTTTGCCTTCTGCAGCTTTTGTGGTGTGGCTGGAATTCTTGCCAGTGAAGACCAAGGCAAAAATGTCACTGAGTACTTCAGCCTCCTCCACATAACAGGTAACCAGGTGTCCTGTTTACTTTTGAAGAGCCCACACTTCCTTAGTCTTCCTTTTATCAGTGATGTACATATAGAAACTTCTCCTGTTGCTCTTGATGTCCCTGGCAAGATTTACTTCTGTCAGAACTTTAGCTTTTCTAACCTGACCCCTGTCTGTTCTCTCTGTATTCCACGTGTTACCCATCTATGCTCACACTCTCTGTCGGCTTCCTTTTTGAGCTGCACTTTGTCCAGGAGCTACTTATTCATCCACACAGGTCTCCTGCCATGGAGTTATGAAAAGCAAGTACTTGACTAACTGCTAAAGGCAGTTAGCTTGACCAACTTGATCTCCATCTATGACAAGGTGACCCACTTAATGGATAAGGGAAAGGCTTTGTATGTCATTTACCTGAACTTCAGTAAAGATTTGACACCATTTTCCGCAGCATTCAACTGGAGAAACTGGTTGCTCGTGGCTTGGATGGACATAGTCTTCACCAGACATAAAACTGGCTGGATGTCTGGGCCCAAAAATTTGTGGAGAATTGAGTTAAATCCAACTGGTAGACCTTGATGGGCCAAGACCAATGTATGAGATTCAACAAGCAAAAGTGCTGACTTATGCACTTGGGCCATAACAAACCCATGCAATGCTACAGGCTTGGGGAAGTGCGGGTGGAAAGCTACTTGGTGGAAAAGGACCTGGATGTGTTGGTTGACAGCTAGCTCAATAGGAGTCAGCAGTGGGCCAGACAGTCAAGAAGGCTGAGAACATCCTGGCCTGTATCAGAAATAGTGTGGCCAGCAGGGCCAGGGCAGTGATCATCCCCCTGCGCTTGGCACTGGTGAGGCTGCACCTCTAATACTGTGTTCAGTTTTGGGCCCCTCACTACAAGACACTGAGGTGCTGGACTGCATCAATAGAACAAAGCTGGTGAAGATTCTAGACAGTAAGTCCTACAAGGAGTGGCTGATGGAACAGGCTTTCTTTAGCCTGGAGAAAAAGAGGCTCAAGGGAGACCTTACCTGAAAAGAGGCTGTAGCTGGTGAAAAGTTTGAAAGGAATATTCTATGAGGAGTGGCTAAGAACATTGTGTTTCACTAGTTTGGAGAAAAGGAGGCTGATGGGCAACCTCATTGCTCTCTACAGCTTCCTGAAGAGAAGTGGAGAGAGAAATGTTGATCTCTTCTTCCTGGTGTTCAGTGAAAGGACACATGGGAATGGTTCAGAGCTGTACCATGGGAGGTTTAGAGTGGGCACTAGAAAGAATTTCTTTACAAAGGGGTCAAACACTGGGGCAGGCTTCCAAGAGAAGCAGTCAAGCCCCAAGCCTGTCAGTGTTTAAGAGCCATTTATACAATGCTTTTAACAACCTGCTTTAACTTTTGGTTACCCCTCAATAGTCAGGCAGTTGGATTAGAGGATTGTTGCAGGTTCATTTTCACTGGAACTATTCTGTTCTGTTCTAAGCAAACATAGTGAATATCTCAAAATCAAAGGAGTGGAAGCCTGTTTGTTTAGGGCATTTCAGATTCATCCATTTACAATATGTTCTACTTGACTTAGATGTTAGAGTGCACATCTGAGATAACTATTGTAAATTCAGTACAGTTATATACCTGATGATAAGCATGAAAAAAACTATCATAACTCAAACTGTATTATCCTGTTCTGTTTCTTAATAGATTAATAAATATCTCAGTTTTCAAATATGAGAGATTAATTTTAAAAATGATAGACACTCAAATACAAATAATTATTGGTAAAAGTGGTTGTCTCAATGAAAAATATAAAAATTTAGACTTAGATGATACAGTATTCTATGAGTCAAAGTGAAAACAAATAAAAAAAGCAATTATATTCTAGTAATAGCATGTTTTAGGTTTGCAGAAATTGCTGTCATATAGCAGAAGCAAGAACACTTTGTAAAGCTTAACACAGAACAAAACAAGAAATAATTAAACCCCTGAAAAGTGGTAGGTAAATTTTGCCCTCCTCAACAATAAAAAAACTTTTAAATTAATAATAATTTGTCCTTTGAATTGTTAAATGCATGAACAATATTTTTTTTTTCCTCTTTCCATATTTCTGGGGTTAGAGAAAAACAAAATTATCAAAAGCACACGTTTGTTCTCGCAATATTTCCAAGCAAGAAGACAGCAGGAGCGCAATCTTAAAAGTGGATTTTAACTTTTCTCTTCTCTCTTTTCTTTTCTTTTCTTTTCTTTTCTTTTCTTTTCTTTTCTTTTCTTTTCTTTTCTTTTCTTTTCTTTTCTTTTCTTTTCTTTTCTTTTCTTTTCTTTTCTTTTCTTTTCTTTTCTTTTCTTTTTTTCTTTTCTTTTCTTTTCTTTTCCTTTCCTTTCCTTTCCTTTCTTTTCTTTTCTTTTCTTTTCTTTTCTTTTCTTTTCTTTTCTTTTCTTTTCTTTTCTTTTCTTTTCTTTTCTTTTCTTTTCTTTTCTTTTCTTTTCTTTTCTTTTCTTTTCTTTTCTTTTCTTTTCTTTTCTTTTCTTTTCTTTTCTTTTCTTTTCTTTTCTTTTCTTCTCTTTTCTTTTCTCTTTTCTTTTCTTTTCTTTTCTTTTTCTTTTCTTTTTCTTTTCTTTTTTCTTTTCTTTCTTCTCTCTTTTTTTTCTCTTTTCTCTTCTCTTCTCTTCTTTCTTTTCCTTTCCTTTCCTTTCCTTTCCTTTCCTTTCCTTTCCTTTCCTTTCCTTTCCTTTCCTTTCCTTTCCTTTCCTTTCCTTTCCTTTCCTTTCCTTTCCTTTCCTTTCCTTTCCTTTCCTTTCCTTTCCTTTCCTTTCCTTTCCTTTCCTTCCCTTCCCTTCCCTTCCCTTCCCTTCCCTTCCCTTCCCTTCCCTTCCCTTCCCTTCCCTTCCCTTCCCTTCCCTTCCCTTCCCTTCCCTTCCCTTCCCTTCCCTTCCCTTCCCTTCCCTTCCCTTCCCTTCCCTTCCCTTCCCTTCCCTTCCCTTCCCTTCCCTTCCCTTCCCTTCCCTTCCCTTCCCTTCCCTTCCCTTCCCTTCCCTTCCCTTCCCTTCCCTTCCCTTCCCTTCCCTTCCCTTCCCTTCCCTTCCCTTCCCTTCCCTTCCCTTCCCTTCCCTTCCCTTCCTTTCCTTTCCCTTCCTTCCCCTCCCCTCCCCTCCCCTCCCCTCCTCTCCCCTCCCCTCCCCTCCCCTCCCCTCCCCTCCCCTCCCCTCCCCTCCCCTCCCCTCCCCTCCCCTCCCCTCTCCTCTCCTCTCCTCTCCTCTCCTCTCCTCTCCTCTCCTCTCCTCTCCTCTCCTCTCCTCTCCTCTCCTTTCTCTTCCCTTCTCTTCTTCTCTTCACTTCTCTTCACTTCATTTCTCTTCACTTCGTCTTTGCTTATTTTTCCCTTTCAAGAGAGAGATTTCCTATTTTGCTGACTAAAAGTATTCTCATTAATTCAAAACATCCAACTAAATTTTACAAATATTTTAAAGTCATGCAACACTTTTGGTGATGGGCTCACTCTGTTGTGAGTATTGGCTTATTTACTCAATTTATTTATATTGCTATATTGCTAGTTAATATTCTTAGGTATGAGAAGCTTTTTATCCTGCTGAAAATAAGAGAAAACTTATTTCTGCTCTATTATCATATTAGGGAGGCAATATAATCACACTCTCCATCTTTAATTTATAACCATAACACCACCCTCTGAAGTATACGTAACCTTAATGTGCAAAGGCAGTGATATAATACAGAGAAATTCAAATTATTTTCTCCACAGTGGCACCGTCAGAAGCTGAATCCAGGCTCTTGGGCATGTGATAGAGCTTATGCCAACCATCTTTTACATACATTAGGTGAAAGAAAGGAGAAGGAAAGGAGCATCATTCTGGATGTGTATCAGACTCACAGTAATTAAATGAGAGAAAAATCTCTCCCACTAGTCAGTTTGGCAGCGATGCTAAAACACAGACAGTCTAATATTAATGTTTAATGTGCAACTCCTACATGAAATTTACCTCTGAATAATTTTAATGGAAAATAGAATCTCCAGGCACATCAGGTTTAGAGCTTCTTCGGACACCAGGTTTTCCTTGTTTTCCTGCATACGTCTATTTCAGTGGACTTCTAGGTGTTGTTTTTTTTTTTTCTTAGAGGAGGCACACCATGCTTTGATAAAGTGCTGCCTCATTAAAAGTAAGAAATATTTCACTCCTCGGTAGTCTGATAACAGCTCTGTCATTTTTCTGAGCTCTCTATGCTGATTATGCTGATCCAAACTGACTGTCAACAGGGGAAGAGAATAAGTATTTTGGGATTTGAGCTACCAGCTTTTCTGTTTGAAGTTAAATCTGTTGGCAAGGCAACTGGGGGAAAGTTGGAAATTATTTTTTAAAGAAAACACAATCATAAGATGGTGGCATATATTTTAATCATATTAATTTCTTTTTGATAATTAGCAGTGTGTTGAACCCACAAAGGAAATCACTGCTAAAATAGCCTTCCACATGCTGCAAAACAGCAGACTTGTACAACTGAAATGCTGCCATTATTCTTTTTTAGCCTTTCCAGCTGTGAAAAGCAGCTTCCCTTAGTTCTTAGCCTCGAGGTCTGTCAGCAGCAGTCCACAGCCTACAAATCAAGAAGGTAAAGAGATGGCGAAATTTACACTGTTCACCAACCAGCCCAGGAGGTTGAAATTCTGTTACAAAAACGGAACATCTTCTCCTCCTCCAGGCACTTTTTGTGTTTTTTTCAAGCTTTGTGTTGCACAGCTCAGCCCAAGATTTTTGGTAGCTTTTAAAAACCACTGTCACCTCATAATAGCCTTCCTGATCACTATCAGCTGGTAAGTCATAGATCTGCTGATGATTTTCTTTACACACAGGTGTTATCTCAGTCTCCCGAAAGAGTGCTAATTTGCTAAGAAAAATATACAATATTTTTGAGCTGAAAAGCTAAAGTTTTTTTTCATTATTTATGATTTCTTATCTTATTATTAGAGAGGTAACTTTTTTTTTTTTTAATCTGTATTTTCGTATTTATTCTTAGCACATCTTATGCCACTCAGGTTTCAGCACAAGGAACACAATGCATATGGTTAGACTAAATATGGCCCTTCCTTCTTAGGCATTTTACAGTCCAGTAGAAACATGAAAGAAAGCTTCAATGTTCATTCCTGTGTATGTCATCACGAAGGCTGATAGTTCCCACATGCCTGAAGGGAATAGCTTTTATACGAGGTTGAAAAGAGAGACATTATCTATGAGGATTGCTGTAAACTCATGGGCACACTTGGAGATTTAAAATAAAGTCACTGAATTACACCCAGAAGCTACAGTGGAGTAAACAGAAGATACAGGTTGCATACTGGAAAGTAAACCTGTTCCTTGGTGTTTTGGTTTGAGCCACTCACACAGTTTGCTCACTCACTCCCCCCTCTTCCTTTCCCCCAGCTCCTGGGTGTATGGGAAGGAGAACTGAAGGAATGCAACTCCCACAGGTTGAGATAAGAACAGTCTAGTAACTAAAGTATAACACAAACACACTACTGCTACCACCAATAATCATAGAATCATAGAATAGTTACGGTTGGAAAGGACTTTAAGATCATCTAATTCCAACCCCCCTGCCATGCGTAGGGAAACCTCCCACTACACCATGCAACCCAAGGCTCTGTCCAACCCAGCCTTGAATGCCACCAGCGATGAAGCATTCACAACTTCCCTGGGCAACCCATTCCAGTGCCTAACCACCCTCACAGCAAAGAATTTCTTCCTCAGATCCAATTTAAACTTGCCCTGTTTAAGTTTGAACCCATTACCCCTTGTCCTGGCACTACAGTCCCTCATGAAGAGTCCCTCCCCAGCAAACCTATAGACCCTCTTCAGATACTGGAAGGCTGGTAGGAGGTCTCCACACAGCCTTCTCTTCTCCAGGATGAACAGCCCAAACTTTCTCGGCCTATCTTCATATGGGAGGTGCTTCAGTCCCCTGATCATCCTCGTGCCCTCCCCTGGACTTGTTCCAACACTTCCATGTCCTTTTTATGTTGAGGACAGCAGAACCGCACACAGTACTCCAAGTGAGGTCTCACAGGAGCAGAGTAGAGGGGCAGGATCACCATCCTTTACCTTGTCATGAACCTTTTGATGCAGCCCAGGACATGGTTGGCTTTCTGGGCTGCAAGCACACACTGCCGGCTCATGTTCATTTCCTCATCGACCAACACCCCCAAGTCCTTCTGTGCAGGGCTCCTCTGAATCTGTTCCCTGCCCAACCTGCAGATGTGCCTGGCATTGCTCCCACCCAGGTAGAGGACCTTGACCTTGTCATGGTTGAACTTCATCAGGTTGGCATCAGCCTACCTCACAAGCGTGTCAAGGTCCCTCTGGATGGCATTCCTTCCCTCCAACGTATCAACCAAACCACACAGCTTGGTGTCATTGGCAAACTTGCTGAGGGCGCACTCAATCCCACTGTCCATGTCACTGACAAAGATGTTGAACAAGACCGGTCCCAACACTGATCCCTGAGGGACACCACTCGTTACTGGTCTCCAGCTGGACATTGAGCCATTGAGCACTACTCTTTGCGTGCGGCCATCAACCCAGTTCTTTACCCACCAAGTGGTCCACCTATCAAATTGATGTCTCTCCAACTTAGAGACAAGGATATTGTGTGGGACAGTGTCAAGCACTTTGCACAAGTCCAGGTAGATGACATCAACTGCACTACCCCTGTCCATCATTTCCGTAGCCCCATCATAGAAGGCCACCAGATTGGTCAGGCAGGATTTCCCCTTAGTGAAGCCATGCTGGCTGTCACCAAGCACCTTGTTGGTTTTCATGTGCCTCGGCATGCCTTCCAGGAGAATCCGCTCCAAGATTTTGCCAGGCACACAGATGAGGCTGACTGGTCTGTAGTTCCCCGGCTTATCCATTTTCCTCTTCTTGAAAATTTGGGTTATATTTCCCTTTTTCCAGTCATTGGGAACTTCACCTGACTGCCATGATTTTTCAGATATGATGGACAGTGCCTTAGCAACTTTATTTGCCAGTTCCTTCAGGACCCGCGGATGAATTTTGACAAGAGAAATACAAGGGAAGAGAATACAACAGCTCACCACCTGATACCAACCCCGACTCAGCACTGAACCCCCCTCTTCCAAGTCCCTGCCCTTAGGTTTTTGCATCCTGGGTATGATATGCTGTGGTATGGAATACCTCTTTGGTCAGTTTGGATCAGGTGTCCTGTCTCCACTTCCTTCCAGCTTTCTTTTCTCCCTGGCAGAGCATGAGACTCAGATAGTCTTTGGTCAGACTAATCATTACTAAACAGTAACTGAAAATATTGGTGTTATCAGCGCTGTTCCCAGGGCAAAAGTCAAAAACACAGTGCTGCATCAGCTACTAAGCAGGAGAAAAATGACTGGTACTGCTGAACCTAGGACAGTATCCACCCCTTATTACATGCCATTCATGTCATGCTCAGATCCCACATTTTCAATATACTGTGACATGTATATATATACATACACAGAGAGAGGGAGAGAGATCTTTCCTTAGTGCATGGACCAATCCCTATAATGCTGCTGAGTCCATTCGGTCCTGACGTCAGGCTCCATTTCTTGTAATAGTCTTTCAGAGCAGGAGAGGCTGTATGCAGTGTTCACACTTTTGAATAACCCTGGGCTATAGTGTCCACTGCAAAGTCCACGCCTCGATCGTGAGTCCATCTGTTTGTTGCATCTCTGTCCCGGTGGCCTGAATTGTCATGCACCTACCAGGCTCAAAAGAATTAAACTTTCCCCTTCAGCAGTTTCTTCAGCTTGTCTTGGGGATTCCATACAGCTGCCTTCCATCTCCCACATTTTCAAAGCACTGGAGGGGCCCAGTGGACTAGACACTTGCCCATACTGTCTCACACGCCCTGCCATTCATGACTGTTAAGCCTTGGGGAAACTCTCTTGGTCCTCCTACATTGTCGTCTAATCTCAGACAAGGCCCACACCCCACTCTGCTTAACTCTCAGGACCAGACAAAATGGTCATGGATAAAGCACACTCTGTATGTGTGCCAACATGCTGATCCCCATCACAACCAGCAGGCAGGTCTCAAGGGTAAGCAAAGGCCATTCAAAACCTTCATAACTCTCAAATGATGCTGCTGTACTTGTCATGGGGGCTGGTGTAGCTGCTGTACTTGCTGATTCTCTCACCACCAGCTTCTCTTTTACTGAGTCCAGATCTTCTTCCTCTGCCTTGCTGGGAAGTGCTGTGTGGTCTCCTGCATCCTCCTGGGGCTTAGGCTCGCGGGGCTCAGCAGGCGGCTGCAGGGGAATGCTCTCAGCTGCCGCAGGGCTCAGCTTGACAGCAGGACTTGTCTCCTCCGCTACCTCCTCCTGCTGCTCTGCAGCTGTGGGGCAGGACTCAGCCGCGGGGCTTGGCTCCTCTGCCGCCTCCTTCCCAGCCTCCTGGTCCCCAGGACAGCTCTCCCGGGCCAGTTTGGCCACCAGCGGCTACCAGGGCCGCTCCCCCTCAGCTGCCCGCAGCCTCACGAAGACGGAGGCAAGGATGAGGGCCAGGATGGTGAAGAGCAGCCAGAGGGCCAGGTACAAGTCCACGTTCATGTCCAAGTCCACGTTCATGTCCATCCCCCCCTGCTGTTGGAGCCTGCCCATATTACAAGTCATTGCCATAAAGTACAATGAAACAAGAACCTTAGTCGAAGCCTCCCATTTGATACACACTAAGACAGCAAATAGCTGCTGTAAGCAAAATACAACAGGCTGAAACCATGAAATCAAGCGACTCAAGAGCAACAACTTTGAGAGCCGATAAATCAGCACTGTGATGAGCGACTATTAATCCTGTTGTTATCTCAACCCTTCGTGCCCCATGTTGGGCAACAAAAAGAACTGTCATGGTTTAAGCCTCTCACGCAGTTCGTTCACTCACTCCCCCCTCTCTCTTTCCCCCCACTCCCAGGGGCATGGGGAGGAGAATTGAAAGAATGTAACTCCCACAGTTTTAGATAAGAACAATCTAGTAACTAAGGTATAACACAAAACCACTGCTGCTACCACCAATAATAATAATGACAACAGAAATACGAGGGAAGAGAATACGACAGCTCACCACCTGATACCAAGCCCGACTCAGCAGTGAATCCCGACTCAGCAGTGAATCCCCCTCTTCTGGGTCCCTGCCCTCAGTTTTTTACATCCTTGGCATGATGTGCTGTGGTATGGAATACCTCTTTGGTCAGTTTGGATCAGGTGTCCTGTCTCTGCTTCCTCCCAGCTTCCCCTCCTCACTGGGAGAGCATGAGACTCAGAACGTCTTTGGTCAGAGTAAACATTACTAAGCAGTAACTGAAAATATCAGTGTTATCAGCACTGTTCCCAGGCTGAAAGTCAAAAACACAGCGCTGCACCAGCTACTAAGCAGGAGAAAAATGACTGCTACTGCTGAACCCAGGACACTTGGAAAGGAAATTATTTATGACATAGATATTTAAGATTATCTGATTTTGACCATATACACTATCAAGGTAAAAAGATCAAAGAATAGTATGTATTATTACCAATAATACATGCAATCAACCAAAGGAAGGTAGAAAAAAATATTTTTTTCACTTACTAAGAAGTTCTATCAACTGCCCTGAAAGCTTGTCTGCTTGCTTAAATTTTTATTTTAATCTTTTTTCCATTGTCATGGCTTCCTAACTTTTCTCACTAAATTAAACTAAAGGGATCTTCTTTAGTAGGAGAAACATCAGGCAATTTGGAAATATGACAGTTAAGCTTCACTGAAGTAATTAATAAATGAAGGTCTTTCTACATTTAATTTCATTGGTCAAGTAAGACAGTTATACATTATGTGTATCTATCTTCATGTTTCATGAAGCTTATATTAAGGAATAACATGGCAGTCCATCTGTTGATCTGTGTAAAAGGGGATATCATTATATAGTTAATAGCTTAAATTTGGCAAGATGTTTTTCACGGTCACCCATAATATTCTTATAGTCAAATTGGTGATATATGGATTAAAAGCGGAAATAAGGGTGTTGGAAAATTGGCTGTACAGACACACCAAAATCACTATGGCAAACCCAACTGGAGGCCACTTAGCAGTGTTGTATCTCAGGGTCTGATTCTAGGGCAAATATTGTTTAATCTCCTCATCAGCTATATGGATAATACGGGACGGTAAGTTCATTGCAGTAGACTGCCAGGAGCAGTCAGTGCACTGGAGTTATTCACGCATTAAACTATGCAGGACAGGCTGGAAAAACAGGGAGACAGTAACTTCACAAACCTCATCAGAAGTGAACACAAACCCTAGATCATGGGACGGACAAAGCCCTGAACAGGCTGGAGCCAATCGCTTAAGAGCAGCTCTGTTAAAAGTGCCCTGATGGACACACCAGGTTGACCATGACCCAGCAATGCCCCTGGGCAGCAAAGAACCCACCGCATCCTAGGCTGCACAAATAAGCATGCAGCCAGCAGGTCTAGAGAAGAACCCAGCCCTACTATCCAGGACCTGTGAGATGCACCTAAGTGCTGTCCCCAGCATGAGATTCCCACTACAGCACAGACACTGACGTATTGTAGCAAGTCCTTGGGAAGCCATGAGGTGATTGGAGGCTGAAGCACAGGATACTTGATGAGAATCAGTGTGAGCTGCGTCTCTTCCATCTGGAAGGGGACAACTTTGGTTCCTTTTTGGTCTCTCTGGTCTTATTGGTGTCTGGAGGTATGAAAAGCCCAAATTGTTCTCAGAAGCACAATAGAAGAATAAGAGGATAGTAACGAAGTTTGAACAAATGTTAGCCTGATCTGATGGAAATAAAACCTATTTTACCTTAAGGGTGTTAAATACTGGCTCCAATTTGGAGACATTTCAAAACTTACTGAAGGGGCCTTGAAGAACTACATTCTCTGTACCTGCTTTAAGCAGGTTTTTGGAATAGATGACCTCCAAAGGTTTCTTTCCTTCTATGTATAAACACTGGTTTGGGCTGAGATGGAGTTTCTTTGTAGCCACTAATACGGTGCTCTGTATTCAGTTTGTGACTAACAAAACATGCAATACCCGGGGCAGAGATGGTCCGGACTCCCTGGGCCTTGGCTACATGGCTTCTCTTTACCACCAGCCCTGACCCTGTCATGTTTCAGCTTGTGCTGCTGCCTTTGACCTTCCCACTATGCACTGCTTTGAAGGGCCCTCCTCCATTCTTCCTGTCAGTGTCAGGGGTGCTGTTGGTTCTGCTGCTTCATTCCAGTTTATACAGACCCAAAACTGGAAACTGTATCTAGATGTTGTATAGCAAACACTGAATAAAGGGTGATCCCTTGCTGCTACAGCCCAGGTCACACCGCCTCAAGTGTGGCTGTCCCTGCTGACTGTGGAACAGCTCTGTCTTGCTAATCTTGCTGACAGCAACGCTCAGGGCCATCTCCACAGAACTGCTCAAGAGACCCAAGGCCACAGAGTGCCATTGCTGCAAGGGTCTGGTATTAGGGCTCAGTCTCTGTCTTAGCTCAATTTCACAGTGTCACTTGCAGCCCCTTCCTTCTGCCTACCGAGGTCTCCAGAAGGCAGCCTGGCCCTCAAGCGTGGTGACTGGTCCCCAGTTGCTGTCATCAGCAAATTTAATGAGCACACTCTCCAGCCTCTTCTCTGGGTCACTGATAGGCATGTTGAATAGGACAAGTACCAGGACTGACCCTGAGCTACAGCACTTGTAGGCAGCCTCTAAGCAGGGTGCAACCCCGTTAACCATGGTCCTGTGGGCCTGATCATCCAATTATTTTTTTGCTGGTTGTCCTCACATTCAGACTGTGATCTAACTCAGATACAAGAACATTGTGACCGTCAAGGTAAATGTCATCTGTGTCCAGAGGTCCAGTCATTTTATTATGAGGAGCAATCAGGCTAAAATTCAGACAAATCTCTATTGACTGCTTCCAATCACCTTCTCCTTCCTGATTCCGGAATTGTGCTCCCAGAGAAGTCACCTTGTGATTTTCATTGGCACCAAAGTGAAGCTGACCCCTGCCTAGTTTCTTCATTTATTCATTTTGAACTTAATTGAATATATATGTAACATTTGCCTTCCTGATGTGGTTGGAGATCTTCCCCTGGTCTCCTTGATTTTCCAATGACTGAGAATGGCCTTGCCAAAGGCACCATCTCAGTTGCCCTCAACAGGCCAAACACAGTTGTCAAATTCTTTCAAATAATCCCCGACTCGATCTCACCCACTGCTGGATATTCTCCTCCTTGAACATTTCTAATTAATCGGAAAGGCTTGGGAGAGCTTGCTGCTGAAGACTTAGCAAAAGAAGGAGGAAGGGAAAGAAGGCACAGAGTAGCTCAGCCTTGTTTGCGTCTCCTGTCACTAAATGACCTGCCCCATTCAGCAGTGGGACACTTTTCTTGGTCACTCCATTACTGATGAAAAAACTCTTGTTGCCGCTCATGTTCCGCTGCCATTTCTGAATCTAGCTGGACTTTTATTTTCCTAGAATCAATCCTGCAAGCCAGCACAGTGTTCATAAACTTCTCCTTTCTAGCCTCTTCCTGCTTTCAGCTCCCTCATGCTGTCTTTTCACACTGGAGCTCTGTCGCAAGTTCCCTGCTCAGCCAAGCTAGCTTCCAGTATGCCTGTTTGCCTCCTTGGGTGGGCTGCTCTTGCACTTGGATATGCTGTGCCTAAAGGTCTGAACAACTTTGTCTTTTCATGTTGTCTAACAGGGATGCCCATCATCTGCCAAATCTCTGAATAAGCCAAAATATGTTCATCTGAAGCACTACTCTTTCCTCAATATGCTCAAGATCTTGAACTCTCTGATAAAATCATCCCTACAGCCAAGATACCACTGATTGTCACATCTCCAGCCTGTTCCTCCTTATAAGGGAATAGCAGATCCAGCTAGTTGTCACCCCTGTGTCTCTTCTCAAGTTTATGCACAATGCTCTCCAGAATTCTTGACTGCTGATGTCCTTTTATTTGCACCCTGAGCAGAGGCAAGGTCGGGTAAAGTTATCATGAGAACAAATTATTGTGACACTGTCATTTAAAGAAACCTGTGTTAACCTTGCCACCCTGATGAGTGGTCTGTATCATGCTCTTGCTACAGTGTCATGCTTAGTGGCCTGTCCTCTGGCCCTGAAGCGCAAGCTACAGAAAAAAACCCAAACACATTTCTGCTGGGAACAGCTAATGCAGTTCTCAGAAATTAATGCTAGTGTTGCCTGGGAACAACAGCCTGCTGTGGCAAACCTTCCAATTCAGCCCAAGGGTCTTAGAGAAATTCCCAGGAGAACCCAGAAGCAGAGTCCAGAGACTGCTGCACAAACAGCTGCTTGCGCACAACTCCTTGTGCTATCTGAAAAAAATCATGACGTATGCAGTACACAAGTCACTGCTGTCTACCTAAAACACATCTACTGTGAAATCTAGCCAGGTTCTATGTAGGAAATACTTGTTGGGCAGCAGTTCTTTCTAGTTGTTGCTAAAAAAAAAAAAAAGAAGGAAGTAAAGTTCAGATGTAATGGAAGTGACTCATGGAATGGACTGACTGTGTACTTGCACTTCTAATGTCTTCTGCAAACGGCAACCCTGAGTGTTTAAAATACTAGAAGTTGAAATATTTTAAAGATAAGTATGTACCTTACATTTATATTTCCTGCGATTACAAAGAGTCACTTTTTTTTTTTGTTTGTTTTACATCAAAATTGCTTTCACTGGAAGAAAAAGTTATGGAAAAGAACTGCTTACAGCAAATCAATAATTAAAAGCCAATGGCAAATATTTCAAGAAGGAAATCATATCTATTTCTCTATTAAAGTTTCATTGTAACTTTTTACTTTGATTGAATTATGAAATGCTTTATGTAATAGTGTTGAATAAATTAAAACCAAAACAAAAATAATTAAAACCAGGTAAAATTAATCTTTCTGGGTGGGGGGGAAAGCAACTATAAAACTATTTCTCTGGGATGGCAACAGTATTGCATACCAAGCACATTCTAAATTTTGATAAGTAATTATCTGGTAGAGCTGGAATTTCTATGGCCAGTCACTACAAATATACTTCTGTTTCTGTGTTCCATGTGTAATGGTACTAAAATTGCACTTGAATGTTCACTTGAATGTTGGGTTTTTTTTATAAGACAAAAGTATACTTTGAAGACTGGGTGTTTTCTCATACAACTGTAAAGAAAAAGAAAATTACACTTTCTGAGCAACAGAGATTTTAAAAGTTTGCTAGTAGAACATCCTTTAGTGCAGTACTTTACTTGATATATAAATATATTGGAGTACTGTCTGGAACGCTTCTCGCACATCTCTACCTTCTTTATTTAGTACATGTATTTATAATATATAAGAGGGAGAAGGAGGGCTTAACCAAGTTGTTTCATTAGTTGACCCAGGAGGGAGATGCATGTAATATCAGGAAACAATTTATCACTTACACACTGTAAAGGAACAGTAGAGGATAAGCTGATCCTTTTTACATGAGGACAATTTCATCACAAAGAAAAGAAAATCTGCTCTAGATTGTTGTGTTATTTTAGTAACTTCTAAAAAGAAAATTACAACGATGACTTCAGCTTAGTAGAAACAAAGTTGGAATTGTTTCTTTACTTTCTTTTGCCTACTTAAATATGTGACTTCTTTCTTCTTCACTTATTCTCACCTTGGCTTTGTTCAGTGAAAACTGAAACATAACTAACGGAATAGTGATAGCACTATAAAAAGCAATTGATAGAGTAAAATGGTGTTACTTTTCCAAAGAGAGACTAGAGTAAAAATACTGTTTGGGATTAGAAAAATTGATATAACATACACATAGATTAGGTATTTCCAGTATTCATTCACTTTGAGTTAAACCTAAATGTTTCTGGAACATGACACCTTGTAACCTGCTGCTGTATTAGTCCACCTGCAGATTCTCCATACATAGCATAATTCCCTGGCTAAACCAGTCTCTGTCAATTTGCTGAGTGTCAGGACAGAAACTGAAATTTTGATGACGATGGCAGCACTAGAGGTAAGAAGATACATAAAATTAAACAATTATTTGAATCAATCGTTTCCTGTGAATTACTTAGGCAGTTTAGAACTTTCTTACTATGTCCCTTTCAAATGTGTAGTGTTGACGCCCTATAAAATGGGAAAAAAAAAATCATTCTTTGTCTGTTAAAATGCAGAGATAAATAAGCAATAAATTATCCATTTTCATCCATCTAAAGAAACACTTCTTACGCATAATATTTAATAACTACTGTGTAATTATTTCTGCAGAAAAACATCTCAAAAAGACTAAAAGGAATGATCTGTTTGATACTGGCTACAATTTAATAACATTTTATTTGCTTTTTAGAGATAAGTAATGCGAGAGAACTGGAAAGCTTGAAAGATTAGCAATAGGATTCAGACACTTTCATTAACGGGTCAATAATTCAAATCTACTCTAGGCTAAACATAATTGAAAATTAACACCTGATGGCAGTCACTGTGGGGTGTGAAATGCGTAAGTTTTTAGTCAAGTCAGTAAAGAGGCTTTAAGATTAAAAAAAAAAAAAAAAAAACAAAAAACAGTAAAATTACAATGACTTTGTAATCTGACCATTATTAGAGTAACCAAAGTTTGACTATCTTGAATTATTTTCCTATAGATCCTCCTCCTGAAGACAGCTGACAAACAACCTGTATGTCAGCTTGCTTTAATATTGTGAAGTATACTTCTATGCCTGAGAGATAACAACAGGCTCAATTTCAGATATTCAAAAGACATTTAACCAATGCAGGATTTAAACATTTTGGGGCAGAGATGCTTATTTGCTTATGCAGTTTGTGTCACTGAACACAAAGAATTCATGGTCCATAGTTGGATTACGGAAGTTCTGAGAGCACAAATACTCTCTGGTAAATAATAAAAGAAAGAAATAGAAATAGAAAGAAATAGAAATAGAAATAGAAATAGAAATAATAGAAATAGAAATAGAAATAGAAATAGAAATAATGAAATAGAAATAGAAATAGAAATAGAAATAGAAATAGAAATAGAAATAGAAATAGAAATAGAAATAGAAATAGAAATAGAAATAGAAATAGAAATAGAAATAAATAGAAATAACTAGAACTAGAACTAGAACTAGAACTAGAACTAGAACTAGAACTAGAACTAGAACTAGAAATAGAAATAGAAACAGAAATAGAAATAGAAATAGAAATAAATAGATTATTTTTTCCTTTGGAAAAGCAAGATACTGTGGTTCTATAAAGCTGTGAGATACCTGGGGATAGCTATAGCCCCCAAGGGAAAATTTATTACAGATATTTAGTAGATGACTAAGGTTTTCACCGATTAAGACAGATAAGTAGATATTTCAGCAGAAAAATATGCTGACATTGTCAAAACACGGGGTTTGATTATTATCCTGCTTATGCTTAATAATTCAGGTGGAGTAATAATGGAATTGCTAGAGCTACATAATGAAATGGAAGAATATCTATAGTTCGGCTAAGTCTCGTAACTGATCACTAGAAATGTGAAAAATACAGAATTCTATAGCAAGACACTTATTAAGCATAGACGGGCAAGAGTTAAGTGTGTGATACACCATACTTTTAAGAGAATTTAAGTGTAAAGTGAAGCTTCTTAGAAGTCATGTAATTTTTTATATAGCAGACACTATTGACAGCTAAGGGTGGACTGTCATGACATGATGGAAATGCTGTGTGTATAGCCGAGAGTTTTCTGGATAGTACTGTTTTTAAAAATGCTGTGTTTCTCTTGAGGGCATCATTAAAATGAAGTTTCAAAGGCCTTTTAGACTAGTGCCTAAAACCCATCATCTTACTTAGATTCAGCAATGCTACAAGAAAAACTGCATAACTCCCTAGAGGGAAGAGGTACTAGGTGCTGGGACAGAGCTTGATATTTTTGAATTATTACTGTTATGTCTGCTGTACTCAAGTTTAATTTCACCTGTTCTCATTAAACTCGTAATTCTGTCTGCCAAGATGAATATGCTAATTTTCTGTTTTTCATATTTTGTCAAAAGGAGATATATTTACCATGACATAGTAGTTTCAAAGTATGTCTTTGTAGGTAGAATTTTGCAGTCTGCAACTTTGTACTTGTATAGTCTCTAAAAGCATAGTCTAGATCAGTTCTTAGAAAGACTACAGAAGTATAAAGATCTTATCCACACCGTTGTTTTCGTCACTGACACTTGATTTGCTTTTCAAGAAACAAATTTATTAGAAGTTTTTTAAAAAATACTGTAACCATTTTTAGAATAGTAGTAATGAATTTTACATACAACTGCTTCTACTTCCTCAGTCAAGTGTCTAAAGCACTATTGCCCAGAGAATTTCCTGGCAAACTAGCTTCTTGTATTCTGCTAAGGTTGAGGTTTCTGAAAGATAATGATCAAGCTTTGACTTTCCAGGTGCTACTATTCAAGACATGTTTAATTGGAAATATATCCCTTACTCTGCAAAAAAATGTGTACAAGAAAGACAACAGATTTAAGAGAGCCTCATTCACAAAGTACATGCCATCTGAGATGACCACCTGTCTAAAATAGATTCACAGCACAAGTTTAGCTTGCACATTCCTTGTTGTGAATGAAATCATGTTTCTGTAAACACACTAAAGGGTATGAACAGGGTGTGGTGTCAGGTGAATCTTCAGAAGAAAACTGAAGGGTTGTTTTTTTTTATTTTGTCTCATTCTAGCAGACAGAATACTGGAAGTGTTTATAGAACTGATATTTGGATTTTGAGGAGCTTGAGGGAGAATGAGGTAAACTCTACAACTTTCTATTATGGTCTTTTTTTCTCCTGAAAAATCATATATTTCTCAGACAGCTGCCAATTTTACCATGTTTTCTGGAAACAGTAAATAAACACAAGCAGAAAATATCAAAAGAATGAAGGTCAACAAAACTACCACCACCACCACTAATAATAATTTAGTAACAATGGTATACAATAAATGATAATTCATATTATGTTAAATATTAATGTTCATTTTATAACAATAATAATAAAAATAATTATGATGAATATTCTGGTTATGAAATCTCCATCCTTGGAGATACTCGAAAGTCATCTGCTCTGGCTGACCCTGCTTAAACAGGATCCTATCCTGTTTGGAGAAGATCACCTCCAAAGGCCAAAGTTAACCATATTATGGTCCTGTGAAAAAGTAGTAAAAAATTGCCAGTGTAAGGAGAGTTACACCATGCTCTCTTATATTTAATTCACATAAGAGAAATCATGAGAAAAAAAGATCAAAAGAAGCTAGGTCAGAGGAAAATCACAGAAAATCAACTGGTAGAATATGTAAATTTCTTTATCCAAAAGTCCCTCACAGGTCTTTCACATGTGAATTTATCCAGCATTTTTTTAAAAATCTCTTTCTGTTTCTGAAATCCATAGCACGTTGTGGTGATGAAGGTTATCCTGCAAAACAATTGTGCAATACTGATCGGACTTTCTGAAGTGCAGTAGTATGAAATGTCCAGAATGTTCACACCCCATAAGAACTGGTAGCTCTTACAGCTGCAGAAGAAAGTCACAATCATAACACATTTGATTAACCTCAGATGTCCAAGTGCTTCAAGAAAAGGGACTACCATGCTAGCTGTCTCTAAAGCAGTATTTTCATAGCTTTAAGGTGTTGCGATGTGTACTGGAATAAAGTGAAAAGATTTGTATGCCTCAGGTCCTAAAAAAAGTTTTAGGCCACACAGTTCTGAATCTAATTTTATTTCAGAATAAGTGAGGGTTCAGTGATGACAGTGTAGACATAGAATTTGTTACAGGTTGTTCAGATGGCATCATAAGAGGGGGATTGGCCTTGTTAAATGTTAAAATGATGTTAAATTGATGTTAAAAAGTCTTAGAAGTTAAAATGATTTTGACTTATGACTTACATTTCACAAATGCATGTACAGTACACACAGTAAGCAACTGGACAGATAACAGATTACTTTATCAGCCGGCCACCCTGGATTTGGAGAAGGCTGAGGTTCTTAATGACTTCTTTGACTCAGTCTTCACCAGCAAATGCTCTCACCACACCACCCAATTCTTGGAACGCAGATGCAGGAACAGTGAGAATGAAGACCCTGGGCCCACTGTAGGAGAGGATCTGGTTCAAGACCAACTTAGGAACCTGAATGTATACAAGTCCATGGCACCTGATAAAATCCATCCTCGGGTCCTGAAGGAACAGGCAAATGAAGTTGCTAATCCACTGCCCATCATATTTGAAAAATCATGGCAGTCAGGTGAAGTTCTCGATGACTAGAAAAATCATAGAATCACAGAATAGTTAGGGTTGGAAAGGACCTCAAGATCATCGAGTTCCAACCCCCCTGCCAAAACCCCCATTTTCAAGAAGGGGAAAATGGATGAGCCGGGGAACTACAGACCAGCCAGCCTCATCTGTGCGCCTGGCAAAATCTTGGAGCGGATTCTCCTGGAAGGCATGCTGAGGCACATGAAAACCAACAAGGTGCTTGGTGACAGCCAGCATGGCTTCACTAAGGGGAAATCCTGCCTGACCAATCTGGTGGCCTTCTATGATGGGGCTATGGAAACGATGGACAGGGGTAGAGCAGTTGATGTCATCTACCTGGACTTGTGCAAAGTGTTTCACACTGTCCCACATAATATCCTTGTCTCTAAGTTGGAAAGACATCAATTTGATAGGTGGACCACTTGGCGGAAAAAGAACTGGGCTGATGGCCGCACCAAAGAGTAGTGCTCAATAACTCAGTGTCCAGCTGGAGACCAGTAATGAGTGGCACCCCTCAGGGACTGGTGTTGGGACCGGTCTTGTTCAACATCTTTGCCGGTGACATGGACAGTGGGATTGAGTGTGCCCTCAGCAAGTTTGCTGATGACACTAAGCTGTGTGATTCGGTTGATACATTGGAGGGAAGGAATGCAATCCAGAGGGACCCTGACACGCTTGTGAGGGGGGCTGATGCCAACCAAAAAGAAGTTTAGCCATGGCAAGTGCAAGGTCCTACACCTGGGTGGGAGCAATCCCAGGCACATCTACGGGTTGTGCAGAGAAGAGATTCAGAGGAGCCCTGCAGAGAAGGACTTGGGGGTGTTGGTCGATGAGAAAATGAACATGAGCTGGCAGTGTGCGCTTGCAGCCCAGAAAGCCAACCATGTCCTGGGCTGCATCAAAAGGAGCGTGACCAGCAGGTCAAGGGTGGTGATCCTGCCCCTCTACTCTGCTCTTGTGAGACCTCACTTGGAGTATTGTGTGCAGTTCTGCTGTCCTCAACATAAAAAGGACATGGAAGTGCTGGAACAAGTGCAGAGGACGGCCACGAGGACGATCAGGGGATTGGAGCACCTCCCATATGAAGATAGGCTGAGAAAGTTGGGGCTGTTCATCCTTTTGGTGCGACCATTCAGCCAGTTCTTTTCCCACCGAGTGGTCCACCTATCAAATTGATGTCTCTCCAACTTAGAGACAAGGATGTCATGTGAGACAGTGTCAAAGGCTTTACACAAGTCCAGGTAGATGACGTCAACTGCTCAGCCCCTGTCCATTGTTTCCATAGCCCCATCATAGAAGGCCACCAGATTGGTCAGGCAGGATTTCCCCTTAGTGAAGCCATGCTGGCTGTCGACGTCCACCTTGTTGGTTTTCATGTGCCTCAGCATGCCTTCCAGGAGAATCCGCTCCAAGATTTTGCCAGGCACAGAGGTGAGACTGGCTGGTCTGTAATTTGCCGGCTCATCCATTTTCCCCTTCTTGAAAATGGGGGTTATATTTCCCTTTTTCCAGTCATCGGGAACTTCACCTCACTGCCACGATTTTTCAAATATGATGGACAGTGGTGTCCTGGGTTCAGCAGCAGCAGTCATCTTTTCTTTTTTCCGTTCTTGGTAGCTGCTGCAGCGCTGTGTTTTTGATTTTGGGCCTGGGAACAGTGCTGATAACACCAGTGTTTTCAGTTACTGCTTGGTGATGTTTAGGCTGGCCACGGACTTGCTGAGTCTCATGCTCTGCCAGGGAAGGGGGGAAGCCAGGAGGAAGGAGAGACAGGGCACCTGACCCAGACTAACCAAAGATAATATTCCATACCACAGCACGTCATGTCCTGGATGCAAAAACGGAGAGCGGAGACCCGGAAGGGTGGTGAGGGTGCACTGGGGGGGGGGCACTGTGGGGGGGTGCACGGCTTGATGCTGGGTGGTGAGCAATTGTGTCCTTCCCTTGTATTTGCCTTGACATTATTCTTACTGGTGGGGGTGCACTGGGTGGTCTGGCTTGATATTTGATGGTGAGCTATTGTCTTCTCCTTTTCCTTGTATCTGCCTGGTCATTATTATTATTGGTGGTAGCAGTAGTGATTTGTGCTATACCTTAGTTACTAAACTGTTCTTATCTCAACCTGTGGGAGTTGCATTCTTTCGATTCTCCTTCCCATCCCTCCAGGAGCAGAGGGAAGAAAGAGGGGGAAGTGAGTGAGAGAGCGACTGTATGGGTTTATAAGCTTAAACCACGACAAGTGGCTTAGCAACTTCATTTGCCAGCTCCTTCAGGACCCGAGGATGGATTTCATCCGGTCCCATGGACTTGTATACATTCAGGTTCCTATGGTGGTCTTGAACCAAGTCCTTTCCTACAGTGGGCCCAGGGTCTTCATTCTCATTGTCCCTGCGTCTGCCTTTCAAGACTTGAGTGGTGTGGTCAGAGCATTTGCCGGTGAAGACTGAGTCAAAGAAGTCATTAAGAACCTCAGCCTTCTCCAAATCCAGGGTAGCCAGTTCTTCCGATAACTTCTGGAGAGGGCCCACGGTGTCCTTAACCTCTCTTTTATTGGCAATGTACCTATAGGATCCTTTTCTGTTATCTTTAACATCCCTAGCCAAGTTTAATTCTAAGTGGACCTTAGCTTTCCTAACCTGGTCCCTAGCTTCCCGGACAACATCCCTGTATTCTTCCCAGGCTGCCGGACCTTGCTTCCACCTTTTATAAGCCTCTTTTTTCCTTTGAATTTTGCTCAGCAGCTCCTTATCCATCCAAGGAGGTCTCCTGGTCCTCCTGCTAAACTTCCTTCTAGTTGGGATGCATCGCTCCTGAGCTTGCAGCAGGTGAGCCTTGAATATCAACCAACAGTCTTGAGTCCCCTGCCCTCTAGGGCATGTATACCATGAGCAGGTTCCTGAAGAGGCCAAAGTCTGCTCTCTTGAAGTCCAGGGCAGTAAGCTTGCTGCACGCTCTTCTCACTGTCCTGAGGATCTCAAACTCAACCATCTCATGATCACTGCAATCAAGGCTGCCCTGGAGCGTCACATTCCCAACCAGCCCTTCCCTGTTGGTGAGGATGAGGTCAAGCATGGCACCTCTCCTTGTTGGTTCCTCTATTACTTGCAGAAGGAAGTTGTCTTCCACACAATCGAGGAACCTTCTGAACTGCTTGTGTCGGGCCGTACCAACCCTCCAACAGATATCAGGGTGGTTGAAGTCCTGCCTGAGAACAAGGGCCTGTGAGCGTGAGGCTGCTCCTACCTGCCTATGGAGCGCTTCGTCCAGCAAGTCCCCTTGGTCAGGCGGTCTGTAACAGATCCCCATAATAATGTCACCCATCGCTGTTCTCCCTTTAACCCTGACCCACAAACTCTCTGTCAACTGCTCACCTGTCCCCAGACAGAGTTCCATACTCCCTAGCCTATCCATAACATAAATACCAACTCCCACTCCCTGTCTGCCGGGCCTGTCTTTCCTAAAGAGCCTGTAACCTTCCATTCCAACATACCAGTCATAGGAGCCATCCCACCATGTTTCTGTGATGCTTATGATATCATACCCCAGTAGATGTGCACACATCTCTAATTCCTCTTCTTTGTTCCCCATGCTACTGGTGTTTGTATAGAGGCATTTGAGCCGAGATCCAATTGAAGCTGGCTCATTGGCTGGCGCAGATGGAATATCTCTACATTGCTCCGAACTTGTACTGTAGGTGCTGCCAACCAACTGGGTATGTTGGGATGGAATGATGTCCCCCTCCCCCAACACATCTAGTTTAAAGCATCCTTGACCAGTCTGGCAAGCCTCCTACCAAATCCACTCTTCCCTTTCTTTGTCAGACCAGCTCCACCAGCCCCCAGTAGACCTGGCCTACTATATTGAGTCCCATGTTCAAGGTACCCAAACCCCTGACTATAGCACCACCCTTCTAACCATTTATTAACCTGCCCAATCCTCCTAGCCTTTTCAAGGTCCTGCCCTGTATCCTGGAGAATTGACGAAAAGACAATCTGAGCTCCAGAGCCCCTAACCACCTCTCCCAGAGCTCTGTAGTCCTTCTTTATGGTCTTCGGGCTACTGCTATCTATATCAGTAGCACCCACATGGATTACCAGGAGTGGGTAATAGTCAGTGGGACCGACTAGATCAGGCAGCTTCTCTGCAACATCTCTGATCCGTGTCCCTGGTAGGCAACACACTTCCCTTGAGCCTGGGTCAGGCCGACAGATGGGTGCCTCTGTGCCTTTCAGATTAGAGTCCCCTACTACTACAGCCCGCCGCTTTTTCCTGGCAGCACCAGTAGTGATCTTCTTTACCAGTGCGCTAGCTGGTTGCGCCTGGTGGGAGCGCTGTTGCTCATCAGCCCCTTGCAGGACAGCAAAGCGGTTCTGGGTGGGGACAACAGATGTAGGAGGAAGCCCCTTCCTTTTAATTGCCCTCTTCCTCCTGTTTTTGTTGTTTTTTTCTGTTACTGTTTCCCAGCTTCCTGGTTTAGCAGCCTCCTTTCCTGCATGGGCAACACTAGACTCTCGAGCCCCGGAACAGTTTGGTCCCAGAGCAAGCAGCGTTGCTTCCCCTCAGCTTCCCTGACACCTTTCAGCCTGGTAACAGCTTCCTGAAGTTCAGCCACCTGCTGCAGGAGGACCTCCACCAGGGAGCACAGAGTGCAGCCCTGCCCATTGCTCACCCTTCCCTCAGGACAGCAGTGCAGGCACTCTCTGCACCCCGAGCTCTGCACTGCAGCCCCCCTTTCCATTGGCTCCGTTTGGGTGCCTACACTGGCCACCACCGGCACAGCCAGAGCGGAGTTCCCAGACCGAGCCCTGCTCGTACAGCGAGTGTTCACCATCCCGCTCATAATCTCAGCCAGTTAGAGCCTTTCATCTTCTTTTTTCTCTAATATACACACAGACAATTATTAACAAGGATAAAAGCTTAACTTCCAGACATGTGTTGTACCTACAATTATTCTCAGTGTGTCTAATGCAGTTTTATTTTCTGGCTCTGTTACAGTCTCGCTACGTAAAATTGAACAAGTCCTTAACGTTCCACAGAAAACCTTTCCTTTCTGTGGAAAACAGTAAATAATATTCACCTTACATGGACATTATTATATTTACAATTGTCAGTTATCTGGCAGTCTTTTCCATTTCTCCTCCCTATATTTATTCATCCCAAGAATAATGTGACTAAAAATCATGACTTTATAGTTCTTTCCATTAAGTTGCTACTGATGTGCCAAAGTAAGGTCTTAAGCCCAATATTGGCTTCTAAATATTTATTTCTTGAATATTTATTACATTCAGGCATTCGTTTGCCTGAATGCAGCTATATGAATTACACCAAGAGGTTGTCAGGCAACATTTATTTCTGAGAGGAAAACTTATCTTTTAAGTTAATATTTTAGTAAAACACTGAACTAGCAAATCTGTGTTTTCAAACTGTCAGCTTTGTATTAAAGTTCTTAAATTCATTAAATATTTCTGCATATTGTAGCTGGCACAATAAAGGATAATCAGTCACTCATTACTGACTTAGAAACTAATGTTCCATTATTTATATATTTATCAATCCAAAGGTGCTTGGTTGGGAAAAAAAATCACTGCAATGAAAGTACCTACACAATTTCAAATGAGTTAACGACCTGGGTTCTACCTATGTTCCAACTTCAAGCAACAAAAATCAAGAAACAATCTGAAAGAGGTAACCATATATATATTACTCTCCTATGGTACCTGAATCAACAACAACAAAAAACTGAAATTCACGCTAACTAAATTACCTTTTAATCTGGCATGACATCTTCATCAACAGTTAATGTAAATGTCATCCATATAAATAGAACACTTGAATCTTCACAGATATGTAAAAATTTCTTTCTGAATTTCCTTAAAATATTAGAAAGCAATAACTGTGAAAGACATACCTCATATGCTAACAAGAACTAAAACCAGTTAAAAACAGAGATAGGACATCTTAATTACAGGGCATTTAAACAAGTCAGCACAAAGGGAACTAAATAAAAGTGGCAATAATGTAAGTACAGAGACTTGCAATTATATCTCACCTGATGAATCCTCAAAACTAGGAAAAATATAGCCCTCATTTAATTTGTTTATATTTATATAGTGATGCTGAACTTATAAAAACAGAACAGAAAAATAAACTAAACCAAACTGCAAAGTGAAAACTGAAAGCCCTCAGTGGATAATTTCATAGAATCATAGAATCATAGAATAGTTAGGGTTGGAAAGGACCTTAAGATCATCTAGATCCAACCCCCTGCCATGGGCAGGGTCATCTCCCACTAAACCATGCCACAAAGGCTATGTCCAACCCGGCCTTGAACACCGACAGCAATGGCGCATTCACGACTTCCCTGGGCAACCCATTCCAGTGCCTCACCACCCTTACAGTAAAGAATTTCTTCCTCATATCCAATCTAAACTTCCCCTGTTTAAGTTTGAACCCGTCACCCTTTGTCCCCTCACTACCGTCCATAATGAAGAGTCCCTCAGGACAGTGAGAAGAGCATGCAGCAAGCTCACTGCCCTGGACTTCAAGAAGGCAGACTTTGGCCTCTTCAGGAACCTGCTCAGTAAGGTTCCATGGGATACAGCCCTAGAGGGCAGGGGGGCTCAAGACTGTTGGTTGATATTCAAGGATCACCTGCTGCAAGCTCAGGAGTGATGCATCCCAACTAGAAGGAAGTGCTACAGGAGGGTCGGGAGACCTCCTTGGATGGATAAGGAGCTGCTGAGCAAAATTCAAAGGAAAAAAGAGGCATATAATAGGTGGAAGTAAGGTCCGGCAGCCTGGGAAGAATACAGGGATGTCGTCCGGGAAGCTACGGATCAGGTTAGGAAAGCTAAGGTCCACTTAGAATTAAACTTGGCTAGGGATGTTAAGGATAACAGGAAGGGATTCTATAGGTACATTGCCAATAAAAGACAGGCTAGAGACAATGTGGACCCTATCCAGAAGCTATCGGGAGAATTGGCTACCCTGGATCTGGAGAAGGCTGAGGTTCTTAATGACTTCTTTGCCTCAGTCTTCACCAGCAAATGCTCTGACCACACCACCCAAGTCTTGGAAGGCAGATGCAGGGACAATGAGAATGAAGATCCTGGGCCCACTGTAGGAAAGGATCTGGTTCAAGACCATCTTAGGAACCTGAATGTATACAAGTCCATGGGACCGGATGAAATCCATCCTCGGGTCCTGAAGGAGCTGACAAATGAAGTTGCTAAACCACTGTCCATCATATCTGAAAAATCACGGCAGTCAGGTGAAGCTCCCGATGACTGGAAAAAGGGAAATATAACCCCCATTTTCAAGACGGGGAAAATGGATGAGCCAGGTAATTACAGACCAGTCAGTCTCACCTCTGTGCCTGGCAAAATCTTCGAGCGGGTTCTCATGGAAGGCATGCTGAGGCACATGAAAATCAACAAGGTGCTTGGTGACAGCCAGCATGGCTTCACTAAGGGGAAATCCTGCCTGACCAATCTGGTGACCTTCTATGATGGGGCTACGGAAATAATGGACAGGAGCAGAGTAGTTGATGTCATCTACCTGGACTTGTATAAAGCCTTTGACACTGTCTCATGTGCAGTTCTGGTGTCCTCAACATAAAAAGGACATGGAACTGTTGGAACAAGTGCAGAGGACGGCCACGAGGATGATCAGGGGACTGGAGTACCTCCCATATGAAGATAGGATGAGAAAGTTGGGGCTGTTCAGCCTGCAGAAGAGAAGACTGCGTGGAGACCTCATAGCAGCCTTCCAGTATCTGAAGGGGGCCTATAGGGATGCTGGGGAGGGATTCTTCATTAGGGACTGTAGTAGTGGGAGGACAAGGGGAAACGGGTTCAAACTTCAACAGGGGAAGTTTAGATTGGATATGAGGAAGAAATTCTTTACTGTGAGGGTGGTGAGGCACTGGAATGGGTTGCCCAGGGATTTTGTGAATGAGCCATTGCTGGTGGCATTCAAGGCGGAGCTGGACATAGTCTTGGATGGCATGGTTTAGTGGGAGGTGTCCGTGCCCATGGCAGGGGGTTGGACCTAGATGATCTTAAGGTCCTTTCCTACCCTTACTATTCTATGATTCTATGATCCCTATAGGTGTGTACATAGGAGAGACCACATGTTATGAAGAAAATTCTACTGAAAATTACTGATGTACTTAAACACTGAACTAATGTTATTTTTCATTCATTTCATATGTTTCATATAATTTACTCTCTCCCATTAGCAAAACCAAAACGAAACCAACCACATAACAGGAAAAAAAAATCACCAACAGCAATAAAACAAGACGTAAAAACTACATGAAACTGTTTCAAATGAAAGTAAAAAAAACCTACTTCTGAGTATCTTATACTTCACTGAATTACATAGCTTTCAAAACTCGGATGAAAGTAACAGGTTTCTCATCCTATACTTGAATAGCATAAGGAAAACTTGTTAATACATTGCATTCAGTCAGGATACACTCATGAAATTTTATTTCCGCCACAGTGTGAGTGTTTTTTTCAGTGAGATTAATAATCTATGGTACATCCAATAATTATTAAAAAAGAACCATTGTCAGAAAAGCCATATTTACTGTACTACTTTCCTCATTTATATTTTTGCAAACATTTTCTGCCTACTCTTCTTTCAGAAGCATTACTAAAAACTATAGTTATGCCATCAATTTATTTTCAGCAGTCCATCCAGTCTCCTTGGTTCTGTGTAATTACTGGACACACATTTTTCTACCAAGTGTTGCAGACCATCCACTCCTGACACTCCCTCACACTCGCATCACTCTTCACGCTTTGCTCAGGTCTCCCTAAGGGCTATGCTTTCTGCACTGTCTCTGTGCTGTTTCTTTCTTACCTACCCTATTTTCCCTCCCTTCATTAACCAAGCAAATTCAGAAGTAATGTCACAGTAAAGGCAGAAAAAAGGAGATGTGCGAAAGCATGAGGGAAGCAATCAACAGCACTGAAAAACACTGTGATGGCTCTGTCCTGTCAGGGCATCATTGTAAGATTTCCCCAAAAATTGCAGTTGTTATGCATATGATTTTATAAAACCACAGACCTACAAACAAGTTTCAATTTTGAAACCATTTTTGAAACAAATAGACATCCCTTAATTGTTATGGTTCACTGGTTCTTTTGCTTTCACTAGGATCTAATGCTAAGACAGTGTTTGTTCAGCCTGAGATGGGTAAGAGCCTGAAATAAAAAGAGGAGCTGCTGAATATGCTTAGTTGGAGCATTAAGTATCCAATGCTTTCAATATAATTTCATTACAGATGAAAACGTTAACACCTTGAGATACTCATGCATGAAAAAAAAAGAGCATTTTTAAGAGGTGCAGCAGTCCTTCTATTGCAAAGAAGTGCAAGAGGTCAGAATTTGGTCTTAGTACCTAAACAGAAATTCTAACTTCGTAGCAACACAGATCTGTTCAGGGGAGGTTCAAAAATTCATTCACGTCTCTTGTTTCTTGAGAACTTTTTCCTGGCAAGATGTATGGTAACAGCTTGATATCATTCGCACTTCATTAGCAGCAGTAGTCACATGTTTTTTTCATCTTTTTATTCTCTCTTCCATATACCTCTCCCACCCCCTATCAAATAATGAAAAATAGAGGGAGAAATCATGTGTCATGAATTAAGGCTTTGGATTTGTGTCTCACAGAATGTCAGATACGTGTTCTCCTTCATTAGTACTTCCATAATCAGGTTTCTCCTGCAGAAAATTTTCTCTGCTTCAGCTATTTGTATTACCTATTTTTTAATTAAATTAACTCAGACAACAGCCCTGGATATAAGGAAGGACATAATAGTACCTTGATTTTGCCATATTAATATCACACTGAAGAACCACATAGAATACAGGAAGGGTGGTATACAATGCTAAAACTATGCAGTAACCCTTTGCTTTTTCAGCTGAAAATTAGAAACAGTGGTTTCAACAAGCATCACATGGAAATGAGTTTCCTTGCACACAAGGTTATAAGGCAAAAGCAGATATGAAATTTTCAGAGATCTAAAATCAGTAACATTACTTTTTTTTTCAGTTCAGTGGAATGTGTAAGTGTAACTCCCTCAGCCTCTTTTGTAGACATATCTGTACTGTGGCAAGATGCTAATTTAGTGGCAATAATAAATTAGAATTACTCCAAAGAAGCTTAAATATTAAATCCCCCACATTTTACAAATGTCTCCTAACACTAGTCTGTTGATGAAAGCGAACACTGAAGTTCTTACAAATTGGTCTATATTAAGTAGGGTTTGATACAGAAACTCTGTTATTATCTAGTATATTAATATGAGCAACATAAAAAATGTTTTTGGGCCATCAGGATAATTTTTAATTTACATCTGAAAAAGACTGATAAAAAGATCAATTGTCCATGGCTTTCATTGTAAAACTAGCTACTGGTAAAGGTAAGATTAAGTATCTTTCACTTCCTAACGGAAAGTACTTTTAATTATTTTTTTTAATTTTCTAAAAAATGCCGTTTTAATTTTTGCCCTACTGTTGCTTCCTAAATTGACTTCTGTCTTTATTCCTCATCTTGTAAATCTATACATTCAGTGTAATTTCTAATGTGTAGAATCTTTGAGAATAGCACAGTTACAAGTTAGGACTATGTAATGAAGTCAATCACAAAAAATTTTAGGGAATTAAGGAAAGCTACAAAGAAAAGTGATCCAACATACAGAGCTATTGTTTGTGGTCTTGCTAATTTGTATGACCTTCTACTTTCATACATCACAAAATTCGAAACAGGAATTATCTAGAAAGCCAACAACTAAGGAGATACTACAGGATTCTGAATGGCTATAAAACCCTTTGTGTAACAGAAGTTTTTAAGCAGAAGTATCCCCACTATGAGGAAAAAAAAAGCACTAATGTACTATTAAAAAAGACTACAAAACAAGGACTTGAATTAATGTTAAATTGGGTAAGGTAAAATATTTTCCTGCAAGAATCAACGGAGACATTCTATTGATGTCTTCTTCATTTGACTATACATAATATAGTCTGTTGTGATAAACATTATAGTAAATTTCACATGCCAAGGGTACCCTTTACAATCCAATTCTAACTTCTGTAGGAGTATGTGAAAAATGTATTTTCTGCTTAAGCCTCTTTTTAGTAGAAATCATACTTAACATTTCTTGTTGTACCACCAAATCACTGCAACAATAGATTTTGTCCTCTTCCATAGCTAAATGACATATACTTTCATTTCTTTTCATGGAAAAATTATCTTACATATAAAAATATATTGGTTTTCCACACTTTTCTGCTCAATCTACATAAAGAATGAAACTCCACAACACATCTTGCATCTGAACTTGGGTCAACTCAATTGTGGCTAATTTCAGTAACAGGTGCTGCAATAAGCACTCGACAGGAACTGACAGACTGTGGTTAATTTTGCAGTGTAAATTTTGCAGTGCTTCTGTGAGTAGCTGCATATGTAGTACATGAAAAGATTTCAGTAAAACTTCAAGAATCCACTTCCTCAGGAAACCAAGCACCAAAATTCTTCTGTTTGTGAATATCTGCTGCTATCTAGAGTGCCAGTTTGTATATTTCACATATATGACATAAAAATTATTTTGTTGGGGATTCATGAATGCAGACATTTTTTTCAGTATCAGCATTTAAGGAAATCAATGGAATAATTGAAACTTTTTGTGACAAATTTTTTTCTCTTCATCTTTCCTGTTAAGAATGCAGTGCATTGTGTTCTCCAGACAGTGTAAACTCTATATTCTTTGTTCTGGACACTCTTTGTTGTTTGGTCTGGCTAATTCAGTTGAAATGTGGTTCTGCCATTTGGTTCATATCACTTTTGTGATTGCGCAGGCCAGATACTAATACTGAGGAAATCACAGTCTTGCATAGAACAACAAAATTAACAATCTGGTGTGAATATGGTCTGCACTTGTCATTTTCCAAGCCCTACTTTCCCCTTATACTTCAAATACAATTCTGGATAAACAAATCTTCTGATTTGCTTCCAAGTAATTTTCTCCCTCCTTTTCTGTCTAATCCCAGACATCCAGATGCATTCCTGCCATCCAAACACAAAAGGTCACTTTATACCAGTTGCTTCTATGAGGCTAAGAACAAAGCAAAAAAAAAAAAAACAAAAAATAAAAAAAACAGGGAACTGAAAGTATTCTGAGGATTAGGATACAGAAATCATCACAGGCATAAGGAAATCATAAAACATTTGTAGCAAGTGTTTAATTTTTCATTTAGCACATCATTTGTGGCTTCAGAGGAAATATCTTATCTGGAACTTTCTCTTACTAGTAAACATCTCTAACACAGCTTGCACAGCAATGAGCAGAGTTTGCTTTTTGAAAATTTGCCTGTCAAAAAGGATGGGTTGCACTTCATCAACACATTGCAGTAGTTAAAAATTTGAGGACGATATGCAAGTACAAGATTTTCTTCTTCCTTTGCAATAAGTCATTAGGTGAAATCTATATAAGATATTTAGAGAAGAAAATGAAACTGACTAAAGCAGAAGATCCAATATTATGGTTTTATTTTTCTTTCTATTATGAACCAGTGGAATTTTGAATTGCATTTTTTGTTTGTTTGTTTGGTTGTGTTTTTTTTGGTTCAGAAGCACTGTTTGCACAAAAGGATACTTCCACTTGACATTCCACTTACAATTGGAACTTGGAGCTTCTCACAAAACATCAATTAGAAAATAAGCCTTCTACATCACAGGTGAATGGTCTAATCACTTGCTTGTTGCACATGAGAAATTTTCAATATTTTATTCTCAAATTGAAAAGTATATAAAAGGTATTATTACTATTACTCAAGTTAATGACTCTTTAAACTTAACAGAAACCTGTCATTCTATTTTCATGCACAGGAAGTGCTGTCCCCTTGCAAAGAAATATAACATTGAAATATTTTAAAATAACCAAATGTTAAACCTTTAGGGCTTGTGAGGTGGTCTGATGCCAACCTGATGAAGTTCAACCATGCTAAATGCAAAGTCCTCCAAGGTCGGAGCAATGCCAGGCACAGCTACAGGTTGGGCGGAGAGGAGATTGAGAGCAGCCCTGCGGAGAAGGACTTGGGGGTGTGGGTTGATGAAAAAATGAACATGAGCCGGCAGTGTGCGCTTGCAGCCCAGAAGGCCAACCGTATCCTGGGCTGCATCAAAAGGAGTGTGACCAGCAGGTCGAGGGAGGCGATCCTGCCCCTCTACTCTGCTCTCGTGAGACCTCACTTAGAGTATTGCGTGCAGTTCTGGTGTCCTCAACATAAAAAGGACATGGAAGTGTTAGAACAAGTCCAGGGGAGGGCCACGAGGATGATCAGGGGACTGGAGCACCTCTCATATGAAGATAGGCTGAGAAAATTGGGGCTGTTCATCCTGGAGAAGAGAAGGCTGCGTGGAGACCTCATAGCAGCCTTCCAATACCTGAAGGGGGCCTATAGGGATGCTGGGGAGGGACTCTTCATTAGGGACTGTGGTGAGAGGACAAGGGGTAATGGCTTCAAACTTAAACAGGGGAAGTTTAGATTGGATCTGAGGAAGAAATTCTTTACTGTGAGGGTGGTGGGGCCCTGGAATGGGTTGCCCAGGGAAGTTGTGAATGCTTCATCCCTGGCGGCGTTCAAGGTGGGGTTGGACATAGCCTTGGATGGCATGGTTTAGTGGGAGGTGTCCCTGCCCATGGCGGGGGGGTTGGAACTCGATGATCTTGAGGTCCTTTCCAGCCCTTACTATTCTGTGATTCTGTGATTCTGTGAAAAAGCACCCACAGACTAGAAAATATATTGGAACTTTATCCCACAGAATTTGGAATAAACTTTAAGCTTAATAAGGATTAAATATTGTCTTTGTGAAATTTGAGTTACATCATGAGTTTGCATATAAAACAGCACTGACTGAAGCAATAGATTAAAAATGGGATCCTAAATTTGGCATATAAAATACTGAGATCAAAGGATTCACATGTTCAAAGGACTCTTTCATGAGTACTAACAGAGTTAGTACTATACAAAGTTAGTTCTGTTCTAGTAAACGTATCCCAGGAGAGGCAATTTAAGTCTGTAAAGGTGTTAACACACAGCTCACGTGTAACACGTAGTTCAAGGGCAATGAAGAGGTAGCATAGTCCCTTCAAAGGCTTGAGTGGAAATACAGGTAACCAGAAAACAGCCTCAATGAGGGATGGTCAGACACAACCGAAGAAAAAACATGTAACAAAAGAAAGTGGTCCTTTTCATTTGGTAGCATATTTATCTTGGAATTTGACAAAGTTAATTAAAACTTTTCCTTAGAAATATATCAAGAGTTATATTTCTGCAGTAGCCACCATGCACTCAAGTGACTTATGTGTTACTTTGTTGCAGCAATATATCCAACACTAGGATTATTCATCTATATTACAAGTGAAATTTGGTTTCATATCTGCATTAAAATTATATGAAAGACAAATATTTCTCTGGATATCAGCTTAACAAAAAATCCCCTTGATGGAGTTATAATTTTATTTTTTTTTAATTACCAACTTAAAAGATTTTGACACTTGGACTTGATGATCTTACAGGTCTGTTTCAACCTAGTTGATTCTATGATTCTACAACTGGGGTAAAAGGAAACCAGATGATTAACTTAATCTGAATATTAAATTTTTATTCTTTTAACAAGGTTTTTATCTTTGTGTTATTTTTTCTTGGAACATCAGGTATGGATTCACATCCCAGCTGCTTCCACTCAAACAGAAGCAGTAATGTAGCATTGATAAAAACATCATTCTGTTGCTACGGAAAATGGTTGTGAAACCAGAAATTAATAATGATAGTGCCAGAGAAACATCTTTTGCACACGCATCTTCATAATTGGCAGCAGGAATTGAATGTGATATTAGAAAATGTAAATCATGAATAAAAATCAGATTTAGTGTCTCTTAAAGCTGAGTTCTTTTTCTTACAATACCAAAGAAAAAATCAAGCATCAGACATCCACATGTATGGCTTCTCCCTTTCTAAAAATTACTATTTTCCATTTGCATAAATAACAATGTCACACCATGCAAAACATATTCTATGTAGCATACTGTTTTTCTTCTGTGCTATTTAATGGGGGAAAATCAGGAATTTTCAAAAATTTAAATGACCAGTATATTACTTTCCCAGACATATTCGCAAATCCAGAATGTACTAAATATTGCTACAGAAACAGAACCAACTTCTAAACAGTTTCAAAACACTTATTTCCTGTCTTTGTTGATTTTTACTCATTCTAGGACTCCAGATATGGGTCCATGGTTAATTATCACCTTGACTGATAAGCATATGTGGGGAATGCAATGTTCTTTCCTCTCTGCTAAACTGATATCGATTAATTATGTTCTTTATTATCATAGAAAACAATTCTATTTATACATACGAAATTAGTACCCCATTTTTGGCATGATTTAGGTGTCAGTTCAAGAGGCTTTTTGCCAATTTATTTGAACTATCTATGAGTGAAGCCAATTGGCTTAAATGCAAGAAAGCAGCTTAAACTGAGTCCCAAAAAGTTGCTGACTTCAACAATGAAGGTAGTATTGTAATGAATACCTGACAATATGTTTTTGTAAAGACCAAGTTAAAAAAATACCTTCAGGATGGTTGTTATGCCTTCAGATAATATGGTTAATATACAGTGGGAAAAAAGAGTTGCAGTGTGGTCCCTAAGCTAGTCTGTTGACGTTATTGAGAAAGTACAACTTCTTGAGTTGTTTTTGTTTCATCAAAATCATGATACTCTCGAGTGCTGGCAAGGAAATACAAGGTTATGAGAATGCAGTGAACATGCCTTTCATCAGCTGAAAATCCTTAATTGTAATTGTAGCATGTAATGGTGTAATTAGCTCTCTAAGTGACAGGATAGGCTTGAATCTTTCCTACTGTTTTATGAAAAAAAAACAACAAAACAAACCAAAAAAAAAAACAAACCAGAAAACATTTAGTTCTCAAAAACCTTTCTTTAGACTATATGAGTGGCAGTGAAGATCGAAGGGGGTTTTTAACCCCTTGTGTCTAAAATAAAGGAGAAACTTTAAAAAATCTCCAGAAAGCCCTGTGGAGACACAGTGAATTATGTAGAGATACTTGGATACCAAAATCTTTCAAAAAAATTGTAAGCAGCATGAATTTGAATAAAAGCAAGCAAAAGAGAAAAAGAGTGTAAGGACATGCACAGGAAACAGTAAAGAGGAGGGGTTTGGAAATCATTCTCTGACACTTAGAGGCAGTCAACAGAATAAGTCAAGACTTACAATCAGTCAAGACTGATTAGTCTTGACTCATTAGCAATCATGAATAAGATCAGCACAGAACACACTGAAGGAATGTATCTTTATTTCTCTTTAAAGAACTAGGCAAACATCACTGGCTCATTTTACAACATAATTTTGTAGTGGGACTAGTAGCCTCAGTTCATAGTTTGTTGCAACTGGTTTTCTGCCTCTTGAATTTAATTCAAGGATTCTACCATGGTAGATATTGGTGTGTTTATTCTGTATACTCTGCTTTATTAAGTCATCCAGGTGAGGCATTCATCAGAATTTCCACCTTCTCATTCCCCCATAATTCTATTGCCCTCTGGGAGGAGAAGGAGAAGGAGAAGGAGAAGGAGAAGGAGAAGGAGAAGGAGAAGGAGAAGGAGAAGGAGAAGGAGAAGGAGAAGGAGAAGGAGAAGGAGAAGGAGAAGGAGAAGGAGAAGGAGAAGGAGAAGGAGAAGGAGAAGGAGAAGGAGAAGGAGAAGGAAGGAGAAAAGGAGAAGGAGAAGGAGAAGGAGAAGGAGAAGGAGAAGGAGAAGGAGAAGGAGAAGGAGAAGGAGAAGGAGAGGAGAAGGAGAGGAGAAGGAGAGGAGAAGGAGAAGGAGAAGGGAGAAAATCATGACTCAGATTCTTTTAAAAGCATGACCTATGTATAATTTGTTGTTGCTGGTGGTCTTTTTTAGGAAACTCCCAAGAAATCTTCCCAGGGAGCCTGAGAAGCATGTCAGTGTATATCATTCACATGCATGAAATTCTGGGCTATTAAAATGATGCTTCAATTAACAGAGGTTATCAATGTTTACACTTCACGAAAAAAGAAAACCAAACAAACAAACAAAAAAAAACACACACACACACAAAAAAAATCAACCTGTGTATAGAATTAAAAATATTGAAGAAAAGGAGTGAAGCTCCTGTAATTTATTGACTACAGTTTAACATGTGCACTGCTCTCCTGAGAGGAGGGTGTGCAATCAGAAGAGCTGCACTCAGTGCTCCCTGGTGGAGGTCCTCCTGCAGCAGGTGGCTGAGCTGCGAGAAGCTGTTACTGAGCTGAAAGGTGTCAGGGAAGCTGAAAGGAAGCAGTACTGCTTGCTCCAGGACCAGACTGTGCAGGGGCCTCAAGGGTCTACTGTTGCCCATGCAGGAAAGGAGGCTGCTAAACCAGGAAGCTGGGAAACAGTAACAGAAGAGAACAAAAAAAAAAAAAAAAAGGAGGAAGAGGACAATTAAAAGCAAGGGGTACCTTTTACATCTGTTGTTCCCACCTAGAACTGCTTTGCGGGCTGATGAGGAATCACACTCCCACCAGGAACAACCGGCAGATGCACTGGTAAAGAAGATCACTACTGGTGCTGCCAGAAAAAAGCTGAAGGATGTAGTAGTAGGGGACTCTACTCGGAAAGGAGCAGAGACACCCATCTGTCGGCCTGACCCAGGCTCAAGGGAGGTGTGTTGCCTACCAGGGACACGGATCAGAGATGTTGCAGAGAAGCTGCCTGATCTAGTCGGTCCCACTGACTATTACCCACTTCTAGTGATCCATGTGGATGCTACTGATATAGACAGCAGTAGCCGGAGAACATAAAGAAGGACTACAGAGCTCTGGGAGAGGTGGTTAGGGGCTCTGGAGCTCAGATTGTCTTTTCGTTAATTCTCCAGGATACAGGGCAGGACCTTGAAAAGGCTAGGAGGATTGGGCAGGTTAATAAATGGTTAGAAGGGTGGTGCTATAGTCAGGGGTTTAGGTGCCTTGAACATGGGACTCAATTTAGTAGCCCAGGTCTACTGGGGGCTGGTGGAGCTGGCTTGACAAAGAAAGGAAAGAGTGGGCTTGGTAGGAGGCTTGCCAGACTGGTCAAGGATGCTTTAAACTAGATGTGTTGAGGGAGGGGGACATCATTCCATCCCAACACACCCAGTCACTTGCCAGCACCTATAGTAAACCTTCGGAGCAATGTAGAGATATTCCATCTGCGCCAGCCAATGAGCCGGCTTCAATTGGATCTCGGCTCAAATGCCTCTATACAAACACCAGTAGCATGGGGAACAAACAAGAGGAATTAGAGATGTGTGCACGTCTACTGGGGTATGATATCATAAGCATCACAGAAACATGGTGGGATGGCTCCTATGACTGGTATGTTGGAATGGAAGGTTACAGGCTCTTTAGGAAAGATAGGCCCATTAGGCAGGGAGGGGAAGTTGCTATTTATGTTATGGATAGGCTGGAGAGTATGGAACTCTGTCTGAGGACAGGTGAGCAGTCAATAGAGAATTTGTGGGTGAGGGTTAAAGGGAGAACAGCAACAGGAGACATTATTGCGGCGATCTGCTACAGGCCGCCTGACCAAGAGGACTCTGTGGATGAGGCACTCTATAGACAGATAGGAACAGCCTCACGCTCGCAGGCCCTTGTTCTCATGGGAGTCTTCAACCACCTGATATCTGTTGGACGGATGGTATGGCCCAGCACAAGCAATTCAGGAAGCTCCTCAGTTCTGTGGAAGACAACTTCCTTCTGCAAGTAATAGAGGAGCCGACAAGGAGAGGTGCCATGCTTGACCTTGCGCTCACTAACAGGGAAGGGCTGGCTGGAAATCTGACACTCCAGGGCAGCCTTGATTGCAGTGATCATGAGGTGGTCGAGTTTGAGATCCTCAGGACAGTGAGAAGAGCATACAGTAAGCTCACTGCCCTGGACTTCAAGAAGGCAGACTTTGGCCTCTTCAGGAACCTGCTCAGTAAGATTCCATGGGATATAGCCCTAGAGGGCAGGGGACTCAAGACTGTTGGTTGATATTCAAGGATCACCTGCTACAAGCTCAGAAGCGATACATTCCTACTAGAAGGAAGTGCTACAGGAGGGCCAGGAGATCTCCTTGGATGGATAACTTACTGCTGAGGAAAATTTGAAACAAAAAAGAGGCTTATAATAGGTAGAAGCAAGGATAGGCAACCTGGGAAGAATACAGGGATGTTATCCGGGAAGCTATGGATCAGATCAGGAAAGCTAAGGCCTACTAAGAATTAAATTTGGCTAAGGATGTTAAGGATAACAGGAAGGGATTCTATAAGTACATTGCAAATAAAAGACATGCTAGAGACAACGTAGACCCTATCCAGAAGCTATCGGGAGAATTGGCTACCCTGGATTTAGAGAAGGCTGAGGTTCTTAATGACTTCTTTGCCTCAGTCTTCACTGGCAAATGCTCTGACCACACCACTCAAGTCTTGGAAGGCAGATGCAGGGACAGTGAGAATGAAGATCCTGGGCCCACTGTAGGAGAGGATCTGGTTCAAGGCCATCTTAGGAACCTGAACGTATGCAAGTCCATGGGACCTCATGAAATGCATCCACGAGTGCTGAAGGAGCTAGTGAACGAAGTTTCTAAGCCACTGTCCATCATATTTGAAAAATCCTGGCAGTCAGGTGAAGTTCCCGATGACTGGAAAAAGCGAACTATAACCCCCATTTTCAAGAAGGTGAAAATGGATGAGCCGGGGAACTACACACCAGTCAGTCTCACCTCCGTGCCTGGCAAAATCTTGGAGCGGATTTTCCTGGAAGGCATAGTGAGGCACATGAAAACCAACAAGGTGGACGTCGACAGCCAGCATGGCTTCACTAAGGGGAAATCCTGCCAGACCAATCTGGTGGCCTTCTATGATGGGGCTATGGAAACGATGGACAGGGGCAGAGCGGTTGATGTCATCTACCTGGACTTGTGTAAAGTGTTTGACACTGTCTCACACAATATCCTTGTCTCTAAGTTGGAGAGAAATCAATTTGATATGTGGACCACTCAGTGGATAAAGAACTGGCTGGATGGCCACACGCAAAGAGTAGTGCTCAATGGCTCAATGTCCAACTGGAGGTGAGCAACGAGTAGTGCCCCCCAGGGATTGGTGTTGGGACCAGTCTTGTTCAACATCTTTGCCGGTGACATGGACAGTGGGATTGAGTGCGCCCTCAGCAAGTTTGCTGATGACACCAAGCTGTGTGGTTCTGTTGATACATTGGAGGGAAGGAATGTCATCCAGAGGGACCTTGACATGGTTCTGAAGTGGGCTGATGCCAACCTGAGGAATTTTAACCACGACAACGTCAAGGTCTTACACCTGGGTGGGAGCAATCCTAGGCACAGCCACAGGTTGTGCAGAGAAGAGATTTAGAGCAGCCCTGCAGAGAAGGACTTGGGGGTGTTGGTCGATGAGAATCATAGAATAGTAAGGGCTGGAAAGGACCTCAAGATCATTGAGTTCCAACCCCCCCGCCATGGGCAGGGACACCTCCCACTAAACCATGCCATCCAAGGCTATGTCCAACCCCACCTTGAACGCCGCCAGGGATGAAGCATTCACAACTTCCCTGGGCAACCCATTCCAGGGCCCCACCACCCTCACAGTAAAGAATTTCTTCCTCAGATCCAATCTAAACCTCCCCTGTTGAAGTTTAAACCCATTACCCCTTGTCCTCTCACCACAGTCCCTAATGAAGAGTCCCTCCCCAGCATCCCTATAGGCCCCCTTCACGTATTGGAAGGCTGCTAGGAGGTCTCCACGCAGCCTTCTCTTCTCCAGGATGAACAGCCCCAATTTTCTCAGCCTATCTTCATACGAGAGGTGCTCCAGTCCCCTGATCATCTTCGTGGTCCTCCTCTGCACTTGTTCTAACACTTCCATGTCCTTTTTATGTTGAGGACACCAGAACTGCACGCAATACTCCAAGTGAGGTCTCACGAGAGCAGAGTAGAGGGGCAGGATCGCCTCCCTTGACCTGCTGGTCACACTCCTTTTGATGCAGCCCAGGATACGGTTGGCCTTCTGGGCTGCAAGCGCACACTGCCGGCTCATGTTCATTTTTTCATCAACCCACACCCCCAAGTCCTTCTCCGCAGGGCTGCTCTCAATCTCCTCCCCGCCCATTCTTCATGAGGTACTGTAGTGCCAGGACAAGGGGAACGGGTTCAAACTTAAACAGGGGAAGTTTAGATTGGATATGAGGAAGAAATTCTTTACTGTAAGGGTGGTGAGGCCCTGGAATTGGCTGCCCAGGGAAGTTGTGAATGCTCCATTGCTGGCAGTGTTCTGGGCGGGGTTGCACATAGCCTTGGATGGCTTGGTTTAGTGGGAGGTGTCCCTGCCCATGGCAGGGGGTTTGGAACTAGATGATCTTAAGGTCCTTTCCAACCCTAACTATTCTATGATTCTATGATTCTATATAAAGCGGTGCATTTTACAGATGTAGAAAAATATTTTAGTAGAATATTTTCTTAGTCTTAGTTTACTGCAATGTTAAATCAAAGACAGAATTTTCATGACTGAATTAGAGTTTGACAAGTAACTCTAGTGTTTTTTTGACATATCTTTCAGTTCAGTACCAAATACCTCAGAGATAATGTTTCACTTGGTATTATAGGTTATAGCAGAGGTTAAAAGTAAAAAAGAAATTTGAAAAAGAAAAAAAATCCTTACAAACTAGTGTTGAATTTCCAAGTTATGCTAAATTCAGAATATAGTTTCTTCTTCTAGACTTTTCTTTTTGTAGAAGGAGAATTTCAGTACCTGTCTCAACATATTTACGCATGTACTCATTTAAAACACAGTACTGGAAATACAGTCTCTTTTCAATAACGAAGAGCTCAAAAGCCTTAGCAAACTGTTTTCATTTATTTCAGAACTTTATGTTTCTCACATATAAGTGACTCACTTCACATTTTGATAGTTTTCTATTATCTCCTTATTAGGAATTAAGAAATAATCTTAATATTATTTCTTTTTAAACAAACATTTTAAACTAATATATTTCTCCTTAATTTTTACTAAAATTAGTTATATGTGAGAATCATATAGCTCAGTATCAAAAAATAACTATCACTTTTATGTATATGCTGCTAGAAGGGTTCTTTCTCAATTGTGCGAAAACTCATTAACAGATATATGTGTATATTGCAAAAAAATTATTTTCAAAGTTTTCCATTCAAAAATTTTTCCCCTCTAAGATAGACTTACCTTTAAGTATTTATGTTTAAGCTGCTATTTTGGTTATTGAATATAATTTTGGATAATTACACTTTATTTCTCTCTTGCTCTGTGAAGATTTACTGCAATATTCTGAAACCTTTCACCTCACTTGTTAAGTCCTAAATTGTTTCATTGCTTTATAGTGGTGCATGGGAAATTACTTCAGTTTAAATCTTTGCTAAATATTCTGTTTCACTGCTCATTCCTGCAAATGTCAAAGTGATAAAAAATTAAAAGATCTTAGGGAAGATATATAGGCAATTTCTTTGTTAAAGATTTTTGATACAATATAAGCAGGTACCCTTGGATGACTACTATTCTGTTTTAAACGTGAAGGCTAAACGTAAGTCCCAATCTCCAATACACAGAAAAAAGTTAGTCTTTTGTATGAAAATTTCCGAAGTTGGCATTTATGCATCGTTTTTCCAGAACTTGCTATGGGGGTATTCCTCTCAATCATTCAAAAATCCATGCATTTAAGCCACATAAAACATAGCAGTTCTGCCAGCTGATTCATATGTTTTGTCAAAACCAAATGGCTGTCACTCTATACATTAGAATTAAAAAGCAAATAGAAAAATCCAAATTACCCATATTTTGATAATTTCTTTCCCTGATCCTTCCCTCATTTTTTTCTGTCATTAAAGAATTTTTCTTTGGACAAAATATAATCCAATACCAGTTTATCACTCATATAACCTGAAAGTCTCTTGAATCCGTGTAGCACTCATTGCATTTCAAGAAATTCTGTAGAGGTTTAGGAAATCACTACAGCTGGTTTCACACAAAATTGGGAGCTAAACAATTTCTTTTCTAAAACTTGCTCCAGCAAAACCTTGTCCCAGTCATTTCTAGTACTTCTTCTATAAAGTGTAATAGTGCACTTTCTGTAATACTTATTCTTTGTACTTAAGAAAATAGTGGTCTACTTACGAAAAAAGTGGTCTATTGAAGACTTCACAATTGTACTCAACAAAGATAACATTCAGAACAATAAATGGGAGGGTATACAGAAAGGGTGAGATAATAATTGTAGCAACACTTACTTGTACCCCTTTAAAAAAAAAAAAAGTGTATCTCATTTTGGTAATCTCTCAATGGCTTCTTTCAAACAAGCTAAAATCTTAGAACTTGTTCAGCAGCAACCTGGAGATGTAAATGTGTGAATCTGATTAAAAAACTTTAGAGACAGTTTATTATAATTTTTGCAACAATCTGATATTTGTTTTCCACCAAGATTTCTCTGGGGGTTTCCTTGACCCAGGTGCAGAACCTTGCACTTGGCCTTGTTGAATACCACAAGACTCACACAGGCTTACTTCTCAAGCTTTACCAGGCTCCTCTGGATGGCATTCCATCCCTCAGGTGTGTCAAGTGTACCATTCAGCCTGGTGTCATATTCAAATTTGCTAAGTGTTTCATTCAATCCCACTCTCTATGTTACTGATGAAGATCTTAAACAGTAATGGTCCAGTATAGGCCCCACACCACTTGTTACTGGTCTTCATCTGGACATTGAAATATTGAACACTAGCCTGTGGATGCGACAATCCAACAAGTCCCTTATGCACCAGTCAATCTATCAAATCCATCTCCTATTTAGAGAGAAGGATGCTGTGGGGAACTGTGTCAAAGACCTTACAGAAGTCCAGACAGATGACATCCACTGATGTAGTCACTCCCTCGCAAAAGCTCACTAAGTTGACCAGAGATGACTTGCCCTCAGTGAAGCCATGCTGGCTGTCACTTCCTTGTCTCCATGCACCTTAGCACAGCTTCTAAAATGATCTGTTCCATTATCTTCCCAGGAACAGAGGTGAAGCTAACAGGTCATTAATTCCCAAGGACTTCTTTTTTTCAGCACCAAGGACATCACCTGACTGCCAGGACTTTTCAAATATCCTGGAAACTGGCTTGGCAAATAGATCAGCCAATTCCCTTAGGATTCTGGGATGCATCTTGACAGATCCCATATTTCAGGTTCCTTATGTAGTCACAAACCTGATTTTCTCTTATGGTGGGAATGACTTTGCTTCCCCAGTCCACATCTTGCAGCTCATCCACGCCAGAGGCGTGGGAAGAGAGGCTGCCAGTGAACACTGAGACAAAGAAAAAAAGTAGTGGAATACTTCACCCTTCTCCTTGTTCATCGTTTCCAGTTTCGTTGGATGTACACCCTTCATTGGAGTGTATGGGCTTTTTTTGAGCTTCTTTTTCTGGCTGATATACCTGTAGAAGTCCTTATTACTATTCTTTGCATTCTTTGACATGTTCAGTTCCAGTCATGACTTATCCTTCCTGACCCTAGACCTCCACAAGTGGGCAATGTCCCTGTACTCTCCCCAGTATACATGTCTGCGCTTCCACACCCAGGAAATGCACATGACTGTGTATTTCCTTCTTCCCTTAGATTTGACCAGCAAGTCTTGATTCAGCTATGCTGGTCTTCTGCTTTCCTTTTCTGATTTCTCATCCTTGCAGATCGTGAGCTCTTGTGCTCTGTGGAAAGCATCCTTATAGAACTGCCAGCTCTGTTCTGCTCCCTTGTCCCTGAGGGCAGGTTCCCAGGCAGTTCTATTAACCAGCTCCTTGAATAGCTGCAAATTTGCTGTCTTCAAAGTCAGAGTCCTGACTTTACCTTTGCCAGTCCCACATCCCTCAGGACTGTGAACTCCACCTGTGCATGGTCAATGCAGCTCAGGCTGCCTTCAATCTTGATGTCACCAATTAGCTCACATGACTTGTGACCAACAGGTCCAGTAACACATCCCATCTGGTGGGGTTACCTATTGGCTGACTTAAGAAGTTAGTTTCAATGAACTCCAGGAGTTTCCAGGACTGACTGCGGTTCACTATGCTACTTTTCCATCAGATGTTGGGGTGGTTGAAGTCCCCCAGCAGACTAAGAGCCTGGAAAAGCACTGCCTCCTAGTTGCTGGATTAAGAAATCTTTGGCAATAAACTCCCCTTGATCAGGTGCCCTGCACTAAATACCAGCCACAAGGTTTCATGTATTGCCTTGGTCTTTGATTCTTGCCCACAAATGCCTGATGAACACTCCCTGATAGGTCATTTTCACATTGGTTTGTGGAAAAAAAAGAAAAAAAGGAAAAAATCTAAAAAATAATTTAGAACATGTCAGATCAATGCAATGTTGACAATTTGTATCCACAAATATGTATCCTGAATGAAATATTTCTTACAATAGAAATATCTTCATTAGAATAGCTGAGACTAGTGGTCATGTCTAGAGATTGCCTACCCTCAATCCTGCTTAATCAGGGTCAACTACAGCAAGTTACCAACAGCTGTGCACAGATGGGCTTTTAATGATTCCAAGGATAGAAATTCCACAATCTCACTGGAATCCTGTTTAACTGTCAAAGGCTCAGTCACTCCAAAAAGGGATGGTGGAGAATCCTTGAAAGGTCTGAAAAATCCAACAAAGTCCTAGAAAATATTTTATTTGTGTGTGATTCAAATTGCTGCTTTGGGACTTTTTTTTTTTTTTTCCCTTCAATTTGGCCATTAATTAATTGCCTGTCCTTGCACCAAAGCCAAAGTCTATTTCTCACATAACTGGGCTTGGTATATCTGAGTCATCAAGTGTTCTGGGCAAGAATAATTTAGGCCAAAGAACCACAGCTACAGGTGTGCATTGCATTACATTTTTCTCTTCCATATTATTGAAAGGACTGAAGACATTAATGATACAGATGTTCTAACTTCTTTACTTCACATGTCTACATATGGACCAGGCAGCTCACCTACACAAGTCACTTCTCATCTTATGTCACATTTGCCAGGTCCATGAAAGTATCTTGGGTGTCACAAGAAGTCTAAAGTGGTACTACATATTTACGATTGAGTAAATGAATTAATGTCTTATATTTTAATTAATTTATGATTCAAGCATAGCTCTAAGTCAGATCTACAGAGGTATGGAGAATAATGATTTTTGAAAGTTCAAAGTGGTAGATTTATGGATTTCTGTAGCATTATACCTCCCTGGCAGGCCCATGCAAGCTACTCTTATTTTAGTAGACTTGGAAGATATAAGACAGGAATACAAGCTGCAGGTCTTTTTTTTTTTTTTTTTTTTGTTTAATGGTTTTAAATATCTGGGAACTGTTTCAACTTTGAATACTCTTTATATGTAACAAAAAAAATCTGTTCAACATAAGAAATAACACTTTTTTTTCAATTGTATGCAGCAAAAAGCATATGTACGGTCATTGGCTGACTAATGGGCACATGACTGGTCAGCTAAGGTGATAGCGGGTAAGGTAATAGTCAGGGGCTGTTTGAGTATCTACCTATATGAGAAACTAATATAAGTACATGGGCAAAAGTACATTCCTACAGCCTGGAATTCAATGCTTGAGTGGATCTACTTAGTATTTCATTTTGCCACCTGTATATTCTTTTCTCTAGCTCTAGGTATTTCTCTAGGTCTTCATTGAGAGCAGCCCTGAGGAGAAAGACCTCAGGGTTCTCATTGACAAGAAGCTCAAAATGACCTTGCACTGTTGCTTGCAGCCCAGAAAGCCAACCATATTCTGGGCTTCATCAAAAGAGGCATGGCCAACAGGTCAAGAAATTAAGATTAGATATGAGGAAGAAGTTCTTTACCATAAGGGTGGTAAGACACTGGCACATATTTCCCAAAGAAGACGCCAATACCCCATCCCTGGAAGTGTTCAAGGCCAGGTTGGAAGGGGCTTTAAGCAACCTGATCTAGTGGAATGTGTCTCTGCACATGACAGAAGGGGCTGGAACTAGGTGATCTCTAAGGTCCTTTCCAACCCAAACCATGCTATGATTCTATGATTCTTTGCATCTCCTGATGAAAATGATGAATATTGCTGTCTTCCCGATCAATGTATCAAATGGCAGCTGTTTGTGTGACATGCTGACCTTGTACATCATGCAGAAAGGAAAGTCGGGTAACTCACCTGCAAATTCTGGTTTTTGGAAGATTTCTGAAGACTAAAACTAGCAGTGTGGTTTACTTATTCTGATCTATCCTCTGGTGATAAAAAGCCATAAATAACTTCTCTGTTCTTGGCAGAAAAATTCTGTATTTTCTCATGATGCAAGCATATTTAAAACCCAAACAAAATCATGTTACTACTTTTGGTCTTACACTGTTATGTTACTGAGGTCAGATTTTCAAACTACTCACTTGTATCAGAAATACACAGTGAATTGTGTGTAACTTTTCATTTTCTTCATGCAAAAGACAAATGTAAAATCAGAACACTTATTGAATTAGTATCTCGACTATTATTAGTTAAATTTTATGATGAACTAATCCTGCACATCTGTCTTTGTTGTACTTCACAATCACAGCTGAGATTTCAGAATGCAATGGAGTATTTATGCCTTTCCAAGCTCACAGTGAAGTCAGATGCTGATTATTGCTGATGATTATTAATTTTCTCTCATGTAAAGTTACAAAAGGATAACAGAGATTAAAGTAAAAGACTACATTTAAAGATTTTTCTTTTTATCTTACTGCAAGAAAGATGATATCTACATCTAGATCCAATGCTACTGCTAAATACAAGAATACGTTCATATCATTAAAGAACAGTCACAGTTCAGTCACTGAGCTAAGGAAAGTACCTTGAGCACCCACATGAAAGATGCTATCTATGCTCATTCTAATTTTTGTTACTGTATTAGCTATTTGCATAAATTATCTAAACAGGAAAGACCAGCAACGCTTTTTTTTTATGACGTCCTGATAAAGGAAAACATCATTCTCCAGAAAAACCAAACCAAACCAAACCAAACCAAACCAAACCAAACCAAACCAAACCAAACCAAACCAAACCAAAAAAACCAACAAAACACCAAACTTAACCCCCCCAAAAAAAAATACAAAATCCCCCAAAACAAAAAAAGCCAAACACCAAAATAACAACCAAACCAAACAACAAACAAACAAAATAAATTAACATTCTTTCAGAAAAAGGTTTAAGTACCTGTTTAAGAATACAATCTAGTCTATTTTAGGTCTTTTTTTTTTCCTGTATTTACACTTTTCACCTTCCCAAAAAATCTCCTGAGCTACACGAGGGGTTACTACTCAAGCCCCTCTGATCATTTTACTTTCTTGGGTTCTTCCTGGTTCCGTTGTAATGAAGTTCATATACTTCCTTCCATCAGCACCAAAACACAATAAAATCAATTCTGCGTGGTCAGCATGGATTGTTGGTGGTAATAACTTGTGGCAAATCATGTCTGAACAACCTGACTGAGCAGTACAAAACTTGGTTATGAGCAGCATTCTTCTGGTGTCAATACAGGAGCCAAAATTTTTTATTATTGAACTAACAATGGGATGGAGGTCACCCTCAGCAGGTGTGCAGATGACACCTACCTGGGAAGAGTGGTAAACATACTGTAGGACAGGGCTCCCATCCAGAGGCACTGAATAAACTACAGAAGCAGGCAGACCAAAGGCCCATGGTGTTCATCAAAATAAAACACAAAGGCTGGCACCTGAGACATTCAAAGCACATTTCTTCACAGCTCTGTTACCTCTTGAATTACCTTTCAATTTCTTTCCATCACAAGAGGTACAAACAAGAATTCAGTCGTCTGGTTTGTAGTTTCCAGTCCAGAAGTATTATCTTCTGTTCTTGTCCTCTCTCTTTTTAGCTCTTCTACTATTTTCTAATTTTATTTCCCCTGTCATTTTTCCTTTGTTGCTGTTGTTTATTTAGTCTTTATCTCACTTTGTTTCACTCTCTTCCAACCATGGCTCTTTCTGGCCTCTGCCCAAAAGGCTGTTTCCATTCACTTTCTACTTCCTTCTCTGGTATTGCAGACTGCATCAGGTTAACTAGGACCTTTGCCTATGTTATGGATTTGTTTTCCTGCTTGACGTCTGCCACGTTTCTTGCTAAGCAATTCCAGTTTTCTACATGAATGCCAGCCATCCCTTTTCCTTCTTGATTCTGTTCTTTCTCCTTTTACCTCTGTTTCTTTTTCATAGAATGTCTGCTTAACTTCTTTCAAGAAAACAAAGGACAAAATATGAAACTATCTTGTTCTTTTCCCAGTGTGGTATCTTCTTTCCATATACATATATATATATTTTAAATGAGTTTCTCCATTTCTTCTTGCCCTTTCCTTCCATATTACTAGTGTCTTCAGAGTAAAAAATGTCTATCCTTGAACACCATTTTACTTTCCACCTACCATCTTATTTTTCTCATTTTTTTTACTATAGTCACTGACAATTTCTGAAAACATACTCAATCTCTCACAATCTCTTTCAAGACCTTTGTAAGCAAATCTGAGACACAAGATGCCACTCTCATCTTTGACTAATACCATCAGAACACTCAGACAAGCCGTTTTTCCTTTTTTCTATGACTTGTCTCTTGGCAAATTCTTATTTCTTGGGAACTTCTTCCCTCAGACAATTGCCCTTTCTCTATCCAAAGCACCTCCAAAGTGCTTGACCTCCTGCCTGTGTTTCACCCCTGCAACTACCTTCTTTCCTCAGGCATTGTGAATGCCAGTATTATGCCTATTATTCATTCCTTTCTTTATATATTCAGACTATGTTCAGGCTTTAAGATATATATTATCTTTTCTACTCCTACACAAGTATTTTGATTCAGGCTTTCATCATCTCATGCACTCTACCCTTTTTCTTGAATACTTTCAGTAGCTCTTCTTCCTCTGATTTTATCGTATCAAATATTAACCAGTTGCCTTCATTTTCGAAATTCTTAACTTTTGATCATCTCTATGCACTATCAAGAGGATATTTTCAACTCTCAATAGCTCATGATGCTAATCTTTACCATTACTTTCAGATGTTTTCAAATAAATTTCTTCCATGTTGTCATCCAGACGTGGGAAGAATTTCCTGTAGACAACTTCAAAGCTATTCCTTTACCTTCTTTCAAATTCATCATTAGAACTCTTTTCTGATGACTTAAACCACCCATAGAGGTGTTTATGCACTTGAAGGACTATATTGCCACCTGCCATGATGAACACTGCTGTCTCATTATTTCGCTGTCATTTGCAACATATCTTAATCCATATGTTGTCTACTTTGTTATAGCACATGCTCTGAAAAACACTGTCCGTCCTTTGGTTCTGTGCTATCATAGAATTTTGAGTCAGTGCTTGCTTTATGATGACTAATAAATATTTGGTAAGCATTCACTGAACAGTGAGGTGGATCAAGACCTGGCTGAATGGCAGAGTTCAGAGAGTTGTGATCAGCAGAGTAGAATCCAGTTGGAGGCCTGTAGTCAGTGCTGTTTCCCTGGGTTCAGTACTGGGTCCAGTCTTATTCAACTTGTTTATGAATGATCTGGATAAAGGGCTAGAGTGTACCCTCGGCAAGCCTGCTGATGATATGAAGCTGGGGGCAGTGGCTGATACACCTGAAGGCTGTGCTGAAACCTTGATAGGCTGGAGAACTGGGAGGACAGAAACCTAATGAGGTTCAACAACACTGAATATACAGTACTGCACCTGGGGAGGAATAACTCCAAAGACTAGTACAGGTTCGGGGCTGACCTACAATAGAGCAGTTCAGCTGAATGACCTGGGAGTATTGGCAGATGATAAGTCGACTATGAGCCCGCAGTGTGCCCTTGCAGCCAGGAGGGCAAATAGTATCCTGGTTGAAAAATGCACTGGGAGGAGTGTGGCCAGTAGGTCAAGGGAGGTGATCCTCCCCCTCTACCTGACCCTAGTGAGGCCACATCTGGAGTCCTGTGTCCAGTTCTGGGCTCATCAGTACAAGGAAGACAAGGAGCCTCTGGAGAGTGTCCACCAGATGGCCACAAGGATGATGAGCATCTCTCTTTATGAGGAGAGATTGCAGGACCTGGGCCTGTTTAGAGGAGAGAAGACTGAGAGAAGGCTCCCATTAATGCATGTAAATATCTCAACGGTGAGTGCCAGGAGGACCGTGCCAGACTCTTTTCAGTGGTGCCCAATGACATGACAAGGAACAATAGCCATAAACTAAAACACAAGAAGTTTCACCTCAACATCAAGAACTTTATGTTGAGGGTGGCAGAGCACTGGAACAGGCTGCCCAGGAATGTTGTGGAGTCTCCCTCTCTGTAGACATTCAAAACCCACCTGGATGCGTTCCTGTGTAACCTGCTGTAAATAGCCCTGCCTTGGCATGGGGGTTGGACTGGATGATCTCCGGAGGTCCCTTCCAACCCTACTGATTCTATGATTCTATGATTTCACAGATTTAAAAAAGGTCCTTGATCCTCATGGTTACTAACCAGGTTATTTTAAATTCTGAGCATAGTTTATAAGCTCTCCTGGCATGAAAGGTAAAAAATCTTTTTTATTTAGGCTTGGAAGAGTTTTAATCTAGCAAGCACAACTGCCTCTCTGAAGCCTTATTTCTCAAAGATACAGGAACAGATGTGATATTTCAGAGGACCAATGCTCAGAATATTCAGAGCTTTTAGAACTAATAATCCCACTTGCATGCAGAAGTGAAAAGTGAATGGAAAAAGATAGATTTTGCGGTGTAATGTGCTAGTAGCATTGTAGCCTATTCACAGAGCACAGGGATTCAATCACAACATCTACAGTTGTTAAGTTTTGAGTTATAATCTGTATTGTTAGATCAACCAAATATTTTAAGAAAACAATGTGAGGATACTGTTTAAAAGGAAAGGACATAGAAACAAACAATATAAATTGATTTGCAAAGCTATCATGGTTTAGTTATTTCTTCATAAGCAATTAATGTGTTAATTTTGATATTGGAAATTTTCCAGCTTTGTGTTTCCATGTGCTGTGACAGCCTTTTACTACTGACCAAAAGACCCTACATTACTGGTTTTCCAACTCTATATGGACTATTTTAGCAGTATTTCCCAATGCGAATCTTGGAGTTGCTATTTCTTAAAAGAGATTTTTTCTTTAATTTTCAGTATTATTGTTCAGGATTATTTTTTTTTTTTTCTGTTCAAACGCAGCAATCTCTTCTTCAAAATGTAAAGTTTGAATAGAGTGACATTTTTCTTTTCTCACATATTCCTCAGTTCTAAGCATATATACATAATACAGGCTCTTTTTTCTGGCTTCTGGAATACAGAACATAGCTGAGAAATTAATTGGCCAACGTTTTGTGTTTTTTTTATTACTAAGAAGCAAACATGTCAGATTATACTTAGAAATAAGCTATAAACTACTTTCAAAGACAGTGTTAAATATAAAGCATAAGAAGGACTATGAAGCAAAACAGTGTAGGTAACTATTAAAATTTTTCAGGATAGCAAGAAAAATTGACAAAAAAAAATACTGGATCTGAATAAATCTAAACTAAGTAAACAAGACTGTGATAGCATATCTCACCAAATCCTGAGTCCACCCTCCTTTTTCTTCTGTGTCTTGTTTAAAATAGACAAGAGGCCAGTATGAACAGTTAGGGCGTCTTCCCCACGGTGGCAGCTTGCTATGAGAACTGTACTTCTTTCACTATCTATCTCCTTGAATTTATTGCTGCCTTTTCTACCAACATCCCTTTCCACCTGTACAAGAAAATTGCCTGCCCTCTGCAACTAAGAGAGTTTTTTAACTTCATAGGAGTGCAGCACTGAGCACAGGAAATCTGTATTTCCCAACAGAAATCTCTGACTAAGCAATCCCAGTTTTCACATTGCAAGCTTTTAAGGAGATTGAAGATCACCTATTGACGCTCACAGTACCCTGAACGCTTCATATTCAGATATTGCATAATGCCAGTTAGAGAAGCACGCGTGACTATCTCACTGAATTAAGCTTTCTTACCTATTAAGTAATACAGTAATACTTACAGCTACAGAATTTTGGTATCCAACAAAGTAAAAAAGGATCTAGAAATATGTTATATAAGACTTCGAGCAAAAGATACTACAAAGAAAAAAAATAAAATCTTTAAAAAATCCCTAGAATTTTAATTTAAAGAAAATCAAGATACTGATTTTACTCTGCTAGATTAGTACCTTATCTTTGCTAAAACAGGCTTTCCTCACTGATGTCTGTATTTCAAAATTTCATGTTAATTCTTTTCTTGGCTCTGATTTTGGTCTTTTCTGTTTCTTCCCTTCAGTCTGCTGCCTGTGCTAGCTCTGGTACGACATTACTTAAAGACTGTTTATGGTAAAGATACAAACCACTACCTAATTCTACAATCTTTTTTCATTGCCATAAAATAAAATAAAATTTTGAATAGAAGGTTTCTTTGAATAGTGTTCAGCTGATTGATAGTATTCACAAGTTTTTATATTGTCTCTATTGTAACCACAATATTAAGAATTTATTGCTTTACTTAGAATACAGTGAAAATCAGTTTGGGGATACAAAATAAAAATCTTTCAAGGACACTGTCTTCGATAATACACTTCAAAAAAATCATAGACTCATAAAATCATAGAATAGTTAGGGTTGGAAATGACCTTCAGGTCATCTAGTTCCAACCCCCCTGCCATGGGCAGGGACATCTCCCACTAAACCATGCCAGCCAAGGCTCTGTCCAACCCGGCCTTGAACACCGCCAGTGATGGAGCATTCACAACTTCCCTGGGCAACCCATTCCAGGGCTGCACTGCACTTAACAGCAAAGAATTTCTTCCTCATATCCAATCTAAACTTCCCCTGTTGAAGTTTGAACCTGTTACCCCTTGACCTGTCACTACAGTCCCTCATGAAGAGTCCCTCCCCAGCATCCCTATAGGCCCCCTTCAGATACTGGAAGGCTGCTATGAGGTCTCCACACAGCCTTCTCTTCTCCAGGATGAACAGCCCCAACTTTCTCAGCCTATCTTCATATGGGAGGTGCTCCAGTCCCCTGTTCATCCTCGTGGCCCTCCTCTGGACTTGTTCCAACACTTCCATGTCCTTTTTATGTTGAGGACACCAGAACTGCACACTATACTCCAAGTGAGGTCTCACGAGAGCAGAGTAGAGGGGCAGGACCACCTCCCTTGACCTGCTGGTCACACTCCTTTTGATGCAGCCCAGGATACGGTTGGCTTTCTGGACTGCAAGCGCACACTGCCAGCTCATGTTCATTTTCTCATCGACCAACACCCCCAAGTCCTTCTCCGCAGGGCTGCTCTGAATCTCCTCCCTGCCCAACCTGTAGCTGTGCCTGGGATTGCCCCGACCCAGGTGTAGGACCTTGCACTTGGCATGGTTAAACTTCATCAGGATGTCATCAGCCCACCTCACAAGCGTGTCAAGGTCTCTCTGGATGGCATTCCTTCCCTCCAACTTATCAACCGAACCACGTAGCTTGGTGTCATCGGCAAACTTGCTGAGGGTGCACTCAATCCCATTGTCTATGTCACTGACAAAAGATGTTGAACAAGACCTGTTCCAACACCTCTCCAACTTAGAGACAAGGATGCCGTGTGGGACATGACAAACGCTTTGCACAAGTCCACATAGATGACATCAACTGCTCTACCTCTGGCCATCATTTCCGTAGCCCCTTCATAGAAGGCCACCAGATTGGTCAGGTAGGATTCCCCCTTTGTGAAGCCATGCTGACTGTCCCCAAGCACCTTGTTGCTTTTCATGTGCCTTAGCATGCCTTCCAGGAGAATCTGCTCCAAGATTTTGCTAGGCACAGAGGTGAGGCTGACTGGTCTGTAGTTCCCTGGCTCATCCATTTTCCCCCTCTTGAAAATGGGGGTTATATTTCCCTTTTTCCAGTCGTTGGGAACTTCACCTGACTGCCATGATTTTTCCAATATGATGGACAGTGCCCTAGGAACTTCATTTGCCAGCTCCTTCAGGACCCGCGGATGGATTTCATCCGGTCCCATGGACTTGTATACATTCAGGTTCCTAAGATGGTCTCGGACCATGTGCTGGCCTCTCAAATTTCATTATCCGGAAAAAGAGATATAATACAACTACAGGCTGCAGTACAACATTATATGGCAAGACTCTTGTAGGCAGGCAGGTGGCAATTTTGAACTTTTTGAGGTATTTTCTTCTCTCTGGCTTCACGAATATTGCAGATAACTTACTACAGAACTATACAGAAATATCTGTCATTATCTTACTGTTCAATTTAATCTAAAGAGATTTATTAGATAACGTGTTTTGTGGCTTGTTTTTTTCTTTCTTTGGTAAATTTTGCTCACAGCACAATGATGAATTTTTAAATGCACTCGTGCTCAGAGAAAGAGCAGCTACTCTACTTAGGCCTATGTAAGAAGAAAGGTTGACATGACTTAAGCAAAACAAAACAAATACCAGAAGTGGAACTGACCAATGGTACCTTTATCCAGCTTTAACAGTGGCCAATTTCTAGTATTCCTTGGAGAACTGCAGCATTACTCCTTCCATAAAGAACCTAATAGAGCATTTTTATTATAAATAAAAGTGATTGATTTTAATAGCACTCAACATGCTACACATTACAGGCTTTTTCTATCACTTCAATCTGTTCCTTCAGAAAAAAAAAAAAAAAAAGAAATCTTTCTAATCTCTTCATTTATGGAAGCATCTCTACATCTAATGTTATTTGCCTCCTTCCTCTAAAAAAAGACAGTATTATCAAAATTGAATAGAAAAATGCAATACCAGATACAGATTTTTTTCCAAAATTATATATATGTTGATTAAAAATATCTGACAGAAATGTTGACAAGGGGCAGAGATTTCACATTTATCAGCCTAGAACTTGTTCAACTGAAGATTTCTCTAATAGTCTTATCTCTATTGATTGATCTAAGTACTCTTTGTCGATGTTTTAGAAATTATGGACAGTACACTATTCCTCAATTACAGATTTTTACTCTAAATCAATGTATTACTTTAATGTCAACATAACTGCACCATACCAGTTAAAAAGCTGTTAGCAGGCAAAATAAAATTCATACACTCTTTTCAAATGTTATGAGCTTCAATCTAGCCATGCTGAATTTAATCTGCTGTCATGTTGCTAAGCATGCAATTGGCTAGATTGCTTTGAAATCATTGTTTCCTCTCTCGTCCTTTCTTCGAAGCATTTTCTAGCTAACAGTCACCTCCATTTAAAGACACACATTTTTTTTTTTTTCAAACAAGAATTTTAATTTACTTTTCTCTGAAAACCATTTTCAATGGCTTTTTTATATTGGCTTGCATCTGAAAATCAGACATGCACCCATAAAGTTTCATCTTGATAGGCAAAATTCTGCTTTGTTAGTTCATTTCCAAAGAGTGTGCATTAAAGCCAAAATGCACATCAAGAAAGAACAATAATTCTGATAAGTATTGTAATAGGGCATGGAATTATATTTCACAGACATTAATACGCTTTGCCTCTGTACAGACTTTAAATGTTGGCTGAAAGTGTAGATTAAAGTATTATGGTTTTTATTCACTTTAATCAATCCTTGGTCCAGTATTTTACTTCACAACATCAAAAAACTCATCCAGCCCTCAAAAGCCCTAATATAAAAATTTTCTTCCAATCCTATATTGACAAAACAGAAATTCAGGGTGAGTGGGACAGTGACTGGCCTCAAAATCCATTTAAAAATATATGTGCGTATATTTTAATTTTAAATTTGAAACAAATCAATTTCCAAATTAGAATGAAACATAACCTTTCAAAATACATCATAGAATCATAGAATAGTAAGGGTTGGAAAGGACCTCAAGATCATCGAGTTCCAACCCCCCTGCCATGGGCAGGGACACCTCCCACTAAACCATGCCAGCCAAGGCTATGTCCAACCCCACCTTGAACGCCGCCAGGGATGAAGCATCCACAACCTCCCTGGGCAACCCATTCCAGGGCCCCACCACCCTCACAGTAAAGAATTTCTTCCTCAGATCCAATCTAAACCTCCCCTGTTGAAGTTTAAACCCATTACCCCTTGTCCTCTCACCACAGTCCCTCATGAAGAGTCCCTCCTCAGCATCCCTATAGGCCCCCTTCAGGTATTGGAAGGCAGCTATGAGGTCTCCACGCAGCCTTCTCTTCTGCAGGCTGAACAGCCCCAATTTTCTCAGCCTATCTTCATACGAGAGGTGCTCCAGTCCCCTGATCATCCTCGTGGCCCTCCTCTGCAATTGTTCTGACAGTTCCATGTCCTTTTTATGTTGAGGACAGCAGAACTGCACACGATACTCCAAGTGAGGTCTCACGAGAGCAGAGTAGAGGGGCAGGAGCACCTCCCTTGACCTGCTGGTCACACTCCTTTTGATGCAGCCCAGAATACGGTTGGCCTTCTGGGCTGCAAGCGCACACTGCCGGTTCATGTTCATTTTTTCATCAACCCACACCCCCAAGTCCTTCTCCGCAGGGCTGCTCTGAATCTCCTCCCCACCCAACCTGCAGATGTGCCTGGCATTGCTCTGACCCAGGTGGAGGACTTTGCACTTAGCATGGTTAAACCTCAATAGGTTGGCATCAGCCCACCTCACAAGCGTGTCAAGGTCCCTCTGGATGGCATTCCTTCCCTCCAACTTATCAACCGAACCACACAGCTTGGTGTCATCGGCAAACTTGCTGAGGGCGCACTCAATCCCACTGTCCATGTCACCCACAAAGATGTTCAACAAGACTGGTCCCAACTCCGATCCCTGGGGGACACCACTCGTTACTGGTCTCCAGCTGCACACTGAGCCACTGAGCACTACTCTTTGTGTGCAGCCATCCAGCCAGTTCTTTATCCACCGAGTGGTCCACCTATCAAATTGATGTCTCTCCAACTTAGAGTGAAGGATGTCATGTGAGACAGTGTCAAAGGCTTTACACAAGTCCAGGTAGATGACATCAACTGCTCTGCCCCTCTCCATCAGTTCTGTAGCCCCTTCATAGAAGGTCACCAGATTGGTCAGGCAGGGCTTTTGTGATTAAGAAGCAAATTTATGCTCTACATTCTATTTTTCTTTTAGCCAATGGAGAAGCCTGACTACCAGCATATCTGTGATTCTAGGAGGGCCTTATATTTTACCCTGAATTTGAAATAATTTCTGTAACTTGAGATCAGTTAAAACATTTCATATTTTCTTCAAACAAGCCCCAAATTTATTTAAGCAAATACATATTTTCTGACAAAAATATATACTGAAATATACTCACTGTTCTTAAAGAAGCATACATACATATATTCACTGGGGATTCTAGAATAATTAATAAATTATAGAAATGAAAGTAGGCCATTTTTCTTTTTTCTTTTTTTATTTCTTTTTTTAAGGAAATAGTGTAAATTGCAGAAGCTTCCTTCAAATCAGAGTTTTACAGGCAAAGATGTAATTTCATGATTCATAGGTTACCACTGGCCATCTGTCTGTAGACAGTTATCAATCAGTCATGATACCATTTACACAAAACTGGAATTCAAGGCATATTTACGGAAGTATTAACAAAAATCAAAGTGGACTTTCCTTCATGGTAGTTGTCATACAATTAATAGAAGTGTGCTATATCTTAATTCAGTGAAAAAGTTATATATGTAAGATGTTGCAATGAACTCTTGTGGGACTTAATGTACATTTTGGGGGAAAAATACATGTTTGTAGGAGCACGTATTTTTTTGTCAAATTAAAGAGGCTTACAACATGCTTCTAAACTAAACTTAGTATTGTAATCTCTAGCAGGTCACTTCGGTAAACAACTTTGTTGAACACTTTCATCAAACTTTAGGCAATTATTTTCCTGAGGAGACAACTAATCAGGAAAACACAAAAATGTATTCAGAAAGCACAATCAGATCACTAGATTACTCATCAGGTGCAATTGGTAAAACAGAATCTCCTTTTTAGAGTCTTCCAATTCATGTCAAAAAATGATTAAAAATAAGAAGTAATTTTTACATTTTCTTTCGTCAGTTCCCTAATTAATATTATTATTCGCACATCCATTACTGCTGGAACAGGTTTAATAGTATACTAAATTATTTAATTAGGTTTTCTGGATACCTTCTACTTTCCTGGTGTTTTTCTATAATGTTTTATGCATAGCTAGGCAGAAATGTAAGTTCTGTTGCTGGAAAATTTTAGATGTCTTCATAAATATATCAAATACTACTGCTCTTTCGAAAATTTCCAAGTAGGACCTTAAACTTACTACTTTAAGGAAGTAAGCAGTTTCAATTCTTCTGACTTAATCTTGTTATTTTGGAACTGGGGAAAACCGACATGGTACAAGAGCATTTGTCTTTTGGAAAGTATTATTAATTATTAGTGACAGTTTATTCTTTAATGGAGATTTTTCTATATGTGTGTAGTTGTATATACAGCATTCATTTATTAGTATATAATAAAATATATAATTTAGTCTTTTTTTTTTTTTTATGAGCCTCTACAGTTAACAGCTTCAATGCAAGTGTGTATCAAAAGCAATGACAGTAATGAGTCCACACACTTTCCATTAAGAAGGTGACTGACAGCTTAGAGCACTAGTAGAAAGGTAGCAAAGAAGTAACTTATATCCACATCAGCAAACTGGATAAGGTATACAGTAGTGGACTCTGAATAAGTAAATGCACAATTATGCAGAGTATTAAGAAGGTTTTTGTCATGGTTTAAACCCAGCTGGCAATTCAGAACACAGTTGCTCACTAACTTCCTCCCCTTTCTCCCCACCCCTGCTGCCGGATGGATAGGGAGAAGAATCGAAAGAATGTAACTCCTACGGGTTGAGATAAGAACAGTCCAGTAATTAAGGTATAACATAAACCACTACTGCTACCACCAATAATAATAATGATAAGGGAAATAACAAGGGAAGAGAATACAACCACTCACCACCCGCCGACCGATATCCAGCCCAACCGATCAGTGATCTAACCCTTTCGGGTAACTGCCCCCACTTTATATACTGGGCATGACGTGCTGTGGTACGGAACACCTCTTTGGTTAGTTTGGGTCAGGTGTCCTATCTCCGCTTCCTCCCAGCTTCCTCTCTTCCCTGGCAGAGCATGAGACTCAGAAAGTCCTTGGTCAGAGTAAACATTACTGAACAGCAACTGAAACCATCAGCGTTATCAGGGCTGTTCCCAGGCCAAAAGTCAAAAACACAGCACTGCACCAGCAACTAAAAGGAGAAAAACGACTGCTACTGCTGAATCCAGGATGGCATAGCATTAACAAGGGAGGCTGGGGGAGGGGGAAGGAGGAAGGAAAAGGAGAAGGAGAAGAAGGAGGAAGATGAGAAGGAGGAAGAGGAGAACAAGAAAAAGAAAAGAAGAAGAAAAAGGAGAAAAAAGAAGAGGAAGAAGAAGAAGATGAGGAGGAGAAAGAACAGGTATAAGAAGAGAAAGAAGAAGAGGAAGCAGGAGCAATAGAACAATGTAAAATCATAGAATCATAGAACAGTTAGGGTTGGAAAGGATGAATCATCTTAGTTTCCCCATAAAGTAAAGGATCAAGGGCACAGGTATCTGCATAATGAACATTGGAAATTCTCAGTAACTGTTCCACTAAGGATTGTCCCCCATCTGATGTAATAGTCCAAAAAGTCTTTATTGCTGCTGTCCCATTACTCTATAGCATTCTTTGAGATCTGCTTCAGAATATCACTTTAATCACTAAGGCAACACCATGACGCTTGGCTGTATATAAAATGAAGCTGACATGTAGGTTGTACTTTAAGCACTATCTTCTTCTACACAGAATTGCTTAGAAATTAATATTAAATCTCTAACTAGAAATCTGGTGATTCAAAAGTCTGAATGTCTATAAAGAAAATAAGGGAACTTCTGCACTATATGTGATTTTCTGTGTGAAAGTGTTACTTCAGATTCCCAGCAATGGAGGATTTTTTTTGTTTTCTGAAACTTTGGAAGACTTATAATGGAAATTTGAGATTGGATAAAGATTTAGTAAAATTATATGCAAATTCAGAAGCGAGCAACTTCAGGAAATGCTTCTACTGATCAAGCTTAGCTAAAGGATCTATTACTAACTCCCCTATATGACTTACAACTAACAGTACATTTTCTTCTGGAACCATAGTACATTAAATCTTCAGTGTTTAAAATTTATCCTGAGAACAGGAAAGAGTTGTCAAGGGACATTAATAGGAATATGCAGCAACATTGACAGGCTTTTTCCTAGTTATCTGAATACAAAATGCTATCAGTCCCATAACTCATTGATACACACACATTCCATCAGTCATCTTGAACATGTAAGCAAGTAATTTTCAATTGAATTTACTCTCACATCATATAGCAACTTAGTTCAAAAGTGCTGAAAAATATTAACCCCTTTACAGACACTTCTTCAAGCATAACATCTACTAAAGCAGAAGGACATAGTCATCTAGACAGTCAATGAAACAAAAGAGTTGAGACTACTAATGTGTTGTGGACTTCTTTATAATATAATGCAATGCATCAAAAAGTCATGAGGTCACTTCTGAAATTCAAATGCTAACTTCAAAGTCAGCTCTTGAATATACACATTTCTTTTTTATACCAAACAATTCAATCTATCTTCCCCCCCCCCAAAAAAAAATAAAAAAAATTGGGAAATAACAGAGATTAACAGATCCTTGTCTTGTTTAAAGACAAGGCTTCTTTTTATACTTTAAGTATTTTTTCCATTATGTTAATAAGGTCAGTTTTTCACTCAAAATGCTTTTCTAGTTACAATACTGGAAAGACTGCAAATTCAGTACCACATAAAATGAAATAGATCAGGTTGTAACATACATTTTACGCAGAGATTTTTTTTTTTTATTTTCTCACTCCTAAGCAATGCTAAACATCTGGTCTAGAGTTTTCAGTGGTATTAAGTGATAAAATCCATGTATCTTCCAGAGCTCCAGTATGGCATTTTATTCATTATCATAGAAAATCCCTTAAGTGCATGGTCATACTATTGAATTCAGGATCAGTAAGATTTCTAAGTCATTTCAACAAGTCTCTAGAAATTAATTGTATTTTCTCCCCCTAAAACAGTCTTTATGTCTTCATGTATGTGGGTGGAGTAAAGAATAGTAACAAATAAACTATCTGCCATGATTTATTCAGTTCAAGGATAATACAATATTAAGCAATATTTAGGAAAAGTCTTAGATCTCCACGGAATCTGTGCTTAATTTCCCTAAATTTTTACAACCTCTAACGTCTACCTCTTTAAGTGAATGATTCTGATTAGGGCTTTGCTGCAGCAGGCATTTTACTGGATGTCTTGGAGCTGTATTTACAGGGGTACAGTGCAGTGCCTTTCAAAATCTGAGGAATTCTGATTCTTGTGGAAAATATAACTTAGGTACAGTAGAAGAACTCTCTTGTTCCACTTTTATAGAATAGTTTACTGGAAAAAAGAATTAAAAGTTTGCTTTGTGTTAATCTCTCTCTTTATATGAGAGCTTCTCTTAATGTGCCTTTTTATAAGGAGGTTGAATGTCTCACTTCATTTATGTGGATTCCTTGATTTTAATAATCCTTTAAAAAGCAGTTGAAAAATTCACTACAGAAATAAGTCAGGTTTCATTAAGAAAATTTTAGGTAATGGTTCCACAGTTGTTTCAAGACTTATTTCCTTACAGTTAGAAAGTCCAGTACTACCATGAATCTTTACTAACCAGGAGTTTACTTGAGTTGAGTTACAACAGGATCATAGAATCATAGAAGAGTTAGGGTTGGAAAGGACCTTAAGATCATCGAGTTCCAACCTCCCTCCCATGGACAGGGACACCTTCCACTAAACCATGCCAGCCAAGGCTCTGTCCAACCCCGCCTTGAACGCCGCCAGTGACAGAGCATTCACAACTTCCCTGGTCAACCCATTCCAGTGCCTCACCACCCTTACAGTAAAGAATTTCTTCCTCAGATCCAATCTAAACTTCCCCTGTTGAAGTTTGAACCTGTTACCCCTTGACCTATCACTACAGTCCCTAAAGAGACCCTCCCCAGCATCCCTGTAGGACCCCTTCAGATATTGGAAGGCTGCTATGAGGTCTCCACGCAGCCTTCTTTTCTCCAGGTTGAACAGTCCAAACTTTCTCATCCTATCTTCCTATGGGAGGTGCTCCAGTCCTTTGAACATCCTTGTGGACCTGCTGGATTTCCCCTTTGTGAAGCCATGCTGACTGTCATAGAATCATAGAATAGAATAGTAAGGGCTGGAAAGGACCTCAAGATCATCGAGTTCCAACCCCCCTGCCATGGGCAGGGACACCTCCCACTAAACCATGCCAGCCAAGGCTATGTCCAACCCCACCTTGAACGCCGCCAGGGATGAAGCATCCACAACCTCCCTGGGCAACCCATTCCAGGGCCCCACCACCCTCACAGTAAAGAATTTCTTCCTCAGATCCAATCTAAACTTCTCCTGTTTAAGTTTGAAGCCATTACCCCTTGTCCTCTCACCACAGTCCCTAATGAAGAGTCCCTCACCAGCATCCCTATAGGCCCCCTTCAGGTATTGGAAGGCAGCTATGAGGTCTCCACGCAGCCTTCTCTTCTCCAGGATGAACAGTCCCAATTTTCACAGCCTATCTTCATAAGAGAGGTGCTCCAGTCCCCTGATCATCCTCGTGGCCCTCCTCTGCAATTGTTCTGACAGTTCCATGTCCTTTTTATGTTGAGGACACCAGAACTGCACACAATACTCCAAGTGAGGTCTCACGAGAGCAGAGTAAAGGGACAGGAGCACCTCCCTTGACCTGCTGGTCACACTCCTTTTGATGCAGCCCAGGATACGGTTGGCTTTCTGGGCTGCAAGCGCACACTGAGACCGGCTCATGTTCATTTTTTCATCAACCCACACCCCCAAGTCTTTCTCCGCAGGGCTGCTCTGAATCTCCTCCCCGCCCAACCTGCAGATGTGCCTGGCATTGCTCTGACCCAGGTGGAGGACTTTGCACTTAGCATGGTTAAACCTCAATAGGTTGGCATCAGCCCACCTCACAAGCGTGTCAAGGTCCCTCTGGATGGCATTCCTTCCCTCCAACTTATCAACCGAACCACACAGCTTGGTGTCATCGGCAAACTTGCTGAGGGCGCACTCAATCCCACTGTCCATGTCACCCACAAAGATGTTGAACAAGACCGGTCCCAACACCGATCCCTGGGGGACAACACTCGTTACTGGTCTCCAGCTGGACATTGAGCCACTGAGCACTACTCTTTGCGTGCGGCCATCCAGCCAGTTCTTTATCCACCGAGTGGTCCACCTATCAAATTGATGTCTCTCCAACTTACAGAGAATGATAGGCTGAGAAAATTGGGGCTGTTCAGCCTGCAGAAGAGAAGGCTGCGTGGAGACCTCATAGCAGCCTTCCAATACCTGAAGGGGGTCTATAGGGATGCTGGGGAGGGACTCTTCATTAGGGACTGTGGTGAGAGGACAAGGGGTAATGGGTTTAAACTTCAACAGGGGAGGTTTAGATTGGATCTGAGGAAGAAATTCTTTACTGTGAGGGTGGTGGGGCCCTGGAATGGGTTGCCCAGGGAGGTTGTGGATGCTTCATCCCTGGCGGCGTTCAAGGTGGGGTTGGACATAGCCTTGGCTGGCATGGTTTAGTGGGAGGTGTCCCTGCCCATGGCAGGGGGGTTGGAACTCGATGATCTTGAGGTCCTTTCCAACCCTTACTATTCTATGATTCTATTCTATGATTCTGTGTCATGTGAGACAGTGTCAAAGGCTTTACACAAGTCCAGGTAGATGACATCAGCTGCTCCACCCCTGTCCATCAGTTCCATAGCCCCTTCATAGAAGGTCACCAGATTGGTCAGGCAGGATTTCCCCTTAGCAAAGCCATGCTGGCTGTCACCAAACACCTTGTTGCTTTTCATGTGCCTTAGCATGCCTTCCAGGAGAATCTGCTCCAAGATTTTGCTAGGCACAGAGGTGAGACTGACTGGTCTGCAATTCCCTGGCTCATCCATTTTCGCCTTCTTAAAAACGGGGGTTATATTTCCCTTTTTCCAGTCATCGGGAACTTCACCTGACTGCCATGATTTTTCAAATATGATGGACAGTGGCTTAGCAACTTCATTTGCCAGCTCCTTCAGGACCCGTGGATGGATTTCATCCGGTCCCATGGACTTGTATACGTTTAGGTTCCTAAGGTGGTCCCGAACAAGATCCTCCCCCACAGTGGGCCCAGGGTCCCCACCCTCACCGTCCCCACGTCTGCCTTTCGAGACTTGGGTGGTGTGGTCAGAGCATTTGCCGGTGAAGTCTGAGGCAAAGAAGTCATTAAGAACCTCTGCCTTCTCCAAATCCAGGGTACCCACTTCTCTTGATAGCTTCCAGAGGGGCCCTTGTTGTCCCTATTCTGTCTTTTATTTGGAATGTACCTATAGAATCCTTTCCTGTTATCCTTAACATCCCTAGCCAAGTTTAATTCTAAGTGGGCCTTAGCTTTCCTAACTTGGTCCCTAGCTTCCTGGACAACATCCCTGTATTCTTCCCAGGACTCCTGTCCTTACTTCCACCTTTGATAAGCCTCTTTTTTCCTTTGAATTTTGCTCAGCAGCTCCTTATCCATCCAAGGAGGTCCCCTGGACCTCCTGCAGCACTTCTACTAATCTTCAAGTGAAAAGAGCATATTCTCAGATTAAGACACCTACACATCAGAAGTACAGGGTTTTTTCTGCACAGCTAGTTACCAACCATTGAGATCAAGACACAGTCTTCTTTATATCTGGTGAAAGAGAAATTATTTTATATACTAAGCCATTTATAAATTACTTCGGAAATCAGTCTGTGAGCAAATCTTATTCACTGCTGTGTTAGCTACAAATTGTCACACTATATAATTCATGATGAATAATGAATATTTAAAAAAATACATATGAGATTAGCGACTATGAGTAAGTAAGCGATATCTGCATCTGTAATTTCTCCTTTGTAAATTTGGAAAGCTTCAAATCCCAGCTTCCTTTTCTAACATTAGTCAAAATCTGTCTGCAATTTCAAACCAGTGTAATCTGAAAACTAAACTTGATTTCCAGTCACACATGAGGACAGTAACCTTGTCAGGTATATCAATCCACATTATGCATGCTGCACATATGCATGCACATATGCACACATACAGCTGTACATATAGGATCATAGAATGGTTTGGATTGGAAAGGACCTTAAGATCATCTAGTTCCAACCCACCTGCCATGGGCAGGGGTGCCTCATGCTAGACAATGTTGATCAAGGCTCTGTCCAACCTGGCTTAGAACACTGCCAGGGATGGAGCATTCAGTTCCTTGGGAAACCTGTTCCCGTGCCTTACCACTCTTCCCCTGCACACTGAGAAAGAAAAAGAGATTGCCATGATACTGGAAATTAGCTTCACCACACTACTGACACTCATATCTGAAATTTAAGAAATATTAGCCAGTGTTTCCTCTATAGTTGTAACAATATTGATAACTTTCATGTTCAAATTGGTATAATCAGGTGGCTTAGATTTGCAAAATCCTCATTTTCTTTTGTTACACTGGTTGTTTTTTTCAAACAGCATATGTAGTGGGAATGAGAAGACAGGGAAAAAAAAAAAAACAAACAAATAAAAATTCCCACTTAACTTTAGTTGACATGCTGGATAAGGACAGTAAAAAGAAAAAGTAACTGTTTTAAAAGTGTGAGAGGTCATTTTACTTCAAGTGGAGCACGTCATTTTTTACCAAAGGAGAACCAGACATGATAATTATATGGTCTTGGCTCTCACAGGCTATCCCAGTGCTTTACAAACTACAAAATTATACTTACATTCTCTTTTGCATTAAAATATGAAAGAATCTTAAGATTTTCATTTTTTACTGATTGTAATTAGTACGCTTGAAAAAAGAAAAAGTTATTTTTATGGATAACTATTATATGATTATGCAAAGGGAAGTAAAAGTTGATTAAGTAGTCTGATACGTTTCTTTTCATACATCTTGAAAACAGTTACATCGTGCATAAATAAGTCAGTCTGAATTGTCATTATTTTCACTAACACACGTGTAATGAAATGTACAGATTGCAGTGTTCATTTTAATAGACAGTATTCCCCTTCATTGAATGTATTTATGCTCAAGAAACTCACAATGTCAGTGAAAAGTTAGTTAGTGCTATATTAACAATGATCAAGTTAGCAGGTAGAATCACCCAAGTTAATTAAACCTCATGAAATAGGCAGAAGCAGTATTATTTTTTGGACATCTGAATAGATTATGTATTTTTAATCAGATAGAAGGCAGAACTGAAATAAAAAGGGATTAATTTCCATGAAAAGCAAATGCAACTGTTAGAATTTATCATCAAAACCAGTTATTAGTAACTAAGTGTGCAGTTGTCTGATTAAATTGTTTGAAAGCCATTATATATATAAAAAAAAATGGTGAAAAAAAAAAGAGTAAACATTATCAGCCGAATTCTGATTGAATTCAATAGTCAGTAATAATCTCTCTATAGATTGCCTCGTTGAGTATCTAAGTGTCCGTATAGCACATCTGATTCCATCATATCTTTTTATAGTTACAAATTTATAAACAAGTGAGCTACTGAAATTATTCATGCTATTATGGATAGACTTAAACAAGGAGGTTCAGTTTCTCTTTCATTTTCTCTGTTCACACTATTTCAGTGTTTAAACATTGTACGTACCTCTAGATTGAAAAAAAAAAAATTACATATCCTGTAACAAAAGCTACCTAAAAAAGAAAAAGTCCCTCCTTTGATCATTTTTTAATCACTCAGTGTGAAAGGACATCACCTTTTGAGGTAGTGAGAGTTTGCTTCTTCCTCCTTTTATGTCTTCAACTTCCTTGAGGAAACTGATCTTTTCAGTGTTATCTTTTTGCAAAAGAAAGTAACCTTAATAATAGGAAGCTGCATGTCAAGTTTAACAGTTAACAGTTAATTAAAAAGATGATCACAAAAAGGTTGGCGTCTTTTATCTGTACTGGCTTTAATGCTGAAAATAATTGGCACAAAATAGCCAGCAGAGTGAAGCCACTTAAAGGGTATTCATTGTACTATAAGGTACAGAGATACTACAATTTTCAGGCAGAGGTTGCTCATAGTCATGCTTGTTTGCTGCTATTAGCATTCTGCACCTTAGCAAAGACGTCATCTTGAAATTTCTTCCTGATGAATATCCATTTTCTCTCCCTGACAACTGACAAGCTTGACAGATTCATTAAACTGCCAAATTCATAATTTGTATAAGACCTTCTTCAGTAGCACCTGGATAACAGCAAAGTGCTATAATGTGAACCTAGCATGCATTTTAATGCAACTCTTATCATAAGCCAACTGCTGGCACAGCAACTGGGGTTTTTTTAGCAGTCATGGAGTAAAGGAATGTAACAAGACACAATGTGGGCTGTGATTCCCATTTCTTCCAAAATTTTAGCTCCATTTATCTAATAGGTTTATTCTTAATTTCTGTTATTCAAAAGAAGCTAAGTAAAATCTTTAGCCTTATCATAAAAAAGAGCACTCTGTTTAGAAAATGCCATAAGTAATGTCAGCGACTGCACAAAATCCACATTGTGAAGTCTCAGAAAGATACTCTTGTCTGACGCAGCAGCACTGTAAAGGCTCAGAATTTGAAGGAAAGAGCACTCATACTCCAAATAGAAAATAAATCATATTGATGAATAAGTTTCTTGTACTATTTTCTCCAATACCTTATTTAAATACTGCAGAGTATACCTTTTAATATTATGATGATCCTAGATTTTTTCATTCTCAAAAAGGAAAGCATGGTTAAACATGAGGTCCAGCACTAACAAGTTAACATGACCAGTGTAATTTGACATGCAATTGCATCTTTTCTACCAAAAAAGGAGAGTAGCCAATATTCTAAGGAAACTGGAAGTATGCGATTGACATGAAGGTGTGTCTGGAATTTGTCTACCAGACAGTACAAGAAACCTGGGCATGAAAAAACAAACAAAGTGACTGGTAAAGGAAATTATGAAAAGTAGAGATAAGGTAATTACCAGCACCCAAGTTTCAGGCACAGCTCTATTCACCAACACCAAATCTGTTACCTTCAACATTTATTAGCTAGACAACTTTACACATTCATATATATACTTGAAGACAAAGGTTAAAAAGTAATAAAAATTATTATAGAAAAAAACCAAACATACATAGATAAATAAAAATATCCTTCAGAATCATCAAGTTCTTCCAGTGACCCTCTTTATGCATGCTTTTGGTCTGTTTTTATAAGGCACCCTTTAATTAATTTGAGGCCACAACTTTTTTCTTGCCAGAGTTATAGGTCAGACAACTTGAATTCAGCCTTTACCAGAGGGCCATGTCCGTGTCTGTTTAATGACAGAAAGGATATAATTATGAAATACCAAACAAATGTTGAAGTTCAAAAAGGAAACAAGGGGATAAAAGGCCATAACTATTCGCAAAGATTACCATTTTAAAGCATTAATATTCATATCCATAAGGACATGTTTCCAGTGAAAAGAAGCCAAACCTGATCTGCAAGATACAGATGGAGTACACCAGCTTTTTAGTCATTCCTTTTGATTATAATGACATATGCTAGTAAGGGCAGAGATGGTCAACTTTAATGCTGCTAAATCCAAAATATGAACACTTAAAATGACAAAAAGTGTCTTGGCTTTCTAGGTTAATGGGAACATAATAGACCTCAATAAACCTGTTTTCCCCTCCTTCCTATCAACAAAGGCCAAGCTTAATAATACAGCACATGATCAGAGTACATACCAGGTTAGCTGGAGCTTGACTTAACCAAGGTCAGACAGTCCAAAGCTGTCTCTGTTGTGCCAAAGAGAAGACAGAATACTTACAATTTTTAAATGTGTAAAGATTTTTTTCTTTTTTTTTTTTTTTTTTTTCTGAAATGCTTAACTTGCTTTGTAGGCAATCTACAGGTAACTAAGCCACTGAAATGCAATCTAGTATAGCACCTCTAAAATACACACTATATAAAACTGCATTTCACTAGGTGATTTTTCTACATTAATTGCTACATTTTCTTTTGTGAAGATGTACAACCCTAGTTCCTAGATAATGTCTATTTATCAACAGAAAGGTGCAATTGCAGCCTGCTTCTGATGTTGTTGTGCATGCTACATCTACCCAGTCAAGGCAGATCAATGAAATGGTAAGATGAGCTCTAGCACAATGTAGAAACACAACCCTTTTTTACCTGATTGGGCTTTTTTTCCCTTTTGATAGCAGCAATATAATAATGATTTTGTCACTGAAATCTTCCTGCTGTTTTTATCTGTTCCAAGGGGATGCAGCAAGCACAGTGAAGTTGAAATAACATCTCTGTTTTGCACTGAAGTCTCACAACTAGGCCTCAGCTGTCTGAAGACTAGAGCACGGAATATACATGTGGGGATTTAGTGCCAATGTAAAGCGCTAACAATGGCCTGACAATGAATGGCAGCTAGCCTGCCTAGCTACAGAAACAGATGGCAATATGTGCAAAAAAAGTATGATTAGCCAATGACAAGCATAGTCCTAGAGCAGGATCCATCTAAGATACTGGTTGTGAAAGTTTAAAACTACTCTTTTCAGAAAACTAGCCCTTTCTTACTGTCATGGTTTAAGCCCAGCCATAAATCAGCCGCGCAGTTCGCTCGCTCACTTCCCCCCTTTCTCCCAACCCCCACTCCCGGGGGGATGGGTAGGAGAATCGAAAGAATGTAACTCCCACGGGTTGAGATAAGAACAGTCCATCAACTAAGGTATAACACAAACCACTACTGCTACCACTAGTAGTAATAATGAGAAGGGAAATACAGGAAGAGGATAAAACCACTCACCACCCACTGACCGATATCCAGCCAACCCAGCAGTGATCTAACCCTTCTGGGTGACTGCCCCCAGTTTTTACATGCTGGGCATGACATGCTGTGGTATGGAATACCCCTTTGATTAGTTTGGGTCAGGCGTCCTGTCTCTGCTTCCTTCCAGCTTCCCCTCCTCCCTGGCAGAGTATGAGACCCAGAAAGCCCTTAGTCAGACTAAACATCTGAGCAGTAACTAAAAACATCGGTGTTATCAGTGCTGATCCCAGGCTGAAAGTCAAAAACACAGCACTGCACTGGCTACTAAGAAGGAGAAAAATGAGTGCTACTGCTGAATCCAGGACACTTAGCATCCCAACTTTCTTCAATTAACATTATTCCACTGATAATGGAGACATGTATACATAGGTGTAAGACTGGTTGAAGATAATTTGCTGCATCTCTGGATAGTGCTTACACAGGTATTATAATACAGAAACTTCTAAATCCTCTAATACACTTGACTAACGCACACTATGGAACTATTATTTCTTTTGCCAAGTTCCTAAGAAAACAGCCAAACATTTCAGCAATTCATAAATGAAACTGATAAATATTTGTGGGCTACCAAAACAGCTCTTCTTACATTATTATTAATTTTGGTTTGATATTTGTTTGTATTAGCTACATCTCTTAATCTCATTTTTTGCTCTTTCTTTTGGAAAATATATGGTAATTTCATTATTCAATAGAATATTATATTTTAAGGAGACTCCATGGCTATATCATGCTTTAACGTTTTTTGGTGAAACACAAATCAAGGTGCAGTCTTCTTTTTTTTTCTTTTTAATTGTAAAAGTATTCTGATAAACCAAAACCAGGAAAGTCTTAAAGCTAGGGTTGGTTTTTTTTCACATCCTATGCTAGCACAAACCAAAAAACACTTTTCAGAATCAGATAGGAGGTTTTCATGGTTTTAGTTTTTTTGCTTTTTTTTGTGTGTTTTTTTGTTGTTGTTGATGTTCTTTTTTTTTTTTTTTTGCGGAGGTTTGTTTTTTTATTTGTTGAGGGGTTTTTTTGTTATTTTGCTTTTGGTTTTTTTTTTACAATTGATTCACCAATGTCATCTTCTACATTCAAAATAATACAAAAGAAATTATGAAGTCTCTGAAATTTTTGTAGCTGTGGCTAGTAAGAGTTTCAAGAATGCCTCATCTACAAGAATGCAATTTTGGCTGAATTATATTTTCTGTATTTTCTCTTGTGAGTATATATGAAGTTTGGATGAATGTGTTATAAAACACTTCAATATTCATCAACTACTAGCTGTCGCTTCAGCACAATCTCTTATATCTTATGCATTCTATTTCATGTACTGCAAAAAAACTGCTGTCATTATGTAACTTTTTTTTAATCCTTTCTTTACTTTATATTTTTCTGTGTACTGCAAGTCCTCTCGTAACAGTATTGACTTTTATAATCCATATTTTGTTATTCTCTCCTGTTTCTTCATTATTCATTATATGACTAGAAGAACGCCTATAAAATATAACAAACTGTATCTTATTGTTCACAAAAGTCACTGAAATAACATAGCAAAGGGAACTGATGGGCTCTCGATCTTTTTAAATCTTCAGACCAAGATTGTATATATCTTTGAAAGGAATTAGTTAAAAAAAGTTTACCGAGGGATTAATAAAACTGTGCTGTTGTGTTATATAGTGACCAGTTGTAAATGAGCAAATTATGTAAAAGATCTGTTGTGCCCTAAATAATATCAAACCAACTTATACCAGAAAGTTTTTAATTTTTTTTTTTGTTGAAAATTAATTTTGTGTATTTTTAATCATAGCCATCACTACATATATTATTTCATAGATGGTGTAAAAGTCTGTAAAAAAAAAAAAAATCAAACCCAAACAATTATAATTTCTATTTCTAACACAATAAAGGCCATATAAGCAAGGCCTCTGTTTCATAACACCCATGTTTCCTCCACTATTTGAAATTGAAGGAACAATTAAAGTTGCAGCAGTTAAAAATCATCCATTAATTAAAGCTGGAAGCAAGCACCCATGAAATACAGATGATAGCCATAAATCAGAACAATTTGTCTGTCTAAAAGAGCAACATGATTAAATCAGAAACTCTCTACCAGCTGCTCATTTAGTCTTCAGTTGCAGTGTTTTTCTGTTCTGAGGAGACAAATCTGTATGGGATGATGTTGAAATTTTACAGCTATGTATCCCTCAAGGTTATGCCTTGCAAGAAACTAAAGACTGAGTTTCCATTCCTGCTAAGATATTTTCCACATAATCACCTTTAAAATTGCCCATAGGTTCAAAGAATAAAATTAAGGAGAAACAGGAATAAAATTAAGGTAGGTTTTTGTAAGTTTGAGTGAAATAAGCTGATACAGTCTGCTTCCCAAAATCATTTAAATAGGTATCAGTATTCGATGCTGCAGTGAAATGTAATATAACCATTAAAGACAATCAGAAGTAAAAGCTACGAGTACTACTACATTAATGCAAAAGAGGAAGAGGGAGTGGGTGAGAGAGACCTTACATAGAGCTTCAAGACTTATTCAGTGACATGGAGAGAAACGTAAATAGGAAAGGACAGAGGTGCGTCATTTATCTCTTTACCCTAAGTGCTGTGCCCAACATAGAAGGCCAATTAGTGGTGTGAGTCGGCCTCTATTAGGTCATAAATTTTACTAAATATCAGCTCACCTTTATTTTAAAGTAATTTATTTTTTTGCAGGTCTCATAAATAATACAATATCTTCAAAGGAATATATAAATATGTCTTTACTTTCCAGGAAAATATGAAGGGAAAATCAGGAATATCTCGACATTAAAAAGCTACTTAGTCATGGTGGCCTTTGAGGAGTGTTTTTATTTTTTCAAGACAAAATAGAAACCCAGCACATATGGATAATGGTTTTGCTAATTATTATCATGCCTAATTTTCTTGCTCCAGTCTCACTGATATCTATGGATTTCACAGCAGTTCAGAGGAAGGGAGAGATGATGTGCCAGACCCCCAGACTATTGCTGTTGCAACTCACTATCATTAATTCTTTCTCTTCTGTCTTATCCTTTGCAAAAGGAGAATAAAAGAAGAGAAGAACTTCTGCTACATGCATAAAACTGGCAGGATAATGCAAGTTACTATTCATTAGAAGGGCTCTAAAATAAAACAATAAGTCATAATTTATTTGTGTGTGGGTTTTGTTTTTTGCTTCTTTGTTTGTTTTTCCTTTGTTTTGTTTTGGTTTTTCTACCACCAAGACTCCATGGCAGCGTTACTGCGGAATAGTCACTGGTCAGCACACTGCCAAGAGATTATTAGCCAGGGTGACTAGGACCTGCTCCTGAAAAAAGAAAATCCAAAAATTCTAGATGGTGAAATTACTGATTGTAGTCTACTTAAACTACTCAAGCTCATCAAAGATGTAAATATGTGAAAGCTTCTGTACTGCTTGGGAATAAACAGTAAGAAAATAATTAAGAAAACTTGTGATGTAGTAATCTTACCTTCTTTGCCCTCCCTAAGAGGTGGGATATAATTACAGCTAACGATGCACCATTCTACAATTATATTCCTTTCTTCAAATACAAAGCTAAAATCAAAATAATTTGTGTTTTTAGTTTCATGTAGAAAACTGTTTCTTTCTGTTACTTCCGAACAAACATTGCAGAATGTCAAATAATTGCTAGTAAGGAGATTAGTTTCTGACCCTAAATGAACAAAATCTGACAATCATTTATCAGAAGATGACAAATACTCAAGTAGGCTTCAAGTAGAAACCACAAATATAAACACAGCCAATATATTCAAACGAAGAGCAAAACTGTACCATCAATTGTTTCAGGTTTTCCATATTAATATATCAATTATTAGAACATCATTCACATCATGTGCTTTACGAGTATGTTGGTCAAAAGCAAAAACTTTTCAATGGAGGCAGTTAAAAATCATGGTAATGAAATGGGATCTGTAATTCTGAAAGAGAGAAAGAAAATTCCTAATAACAGTTTTCTATTGCTTCATTTTCTTCTTCTCCTGGGAATCAGCCTGAACATTTATTATTTGTGCTACACAGAGCCCGCTGTAAAGAGCTGTATATCCATCTTACATACTCAGCTGTATCTTAGGTCAAGTACTAGTCAATAAACATTCACAGAATTGCATGAGACAGGTAATATTTCATAATGGCTTCTTCAGTCCTAAGCAGCCTATTCTTTAGTGCTGAACTACTGTAACTGAATTAATATTCAGATTAAATTGGAAATGTATAATTATCTATTTTCTACCAATATTAATGTAATTTAGTGAGGAACTGAAGAGAGGAGTCAAGGTTAGGAAGTTCATACATTAAACTGATGACAAAAATAGTATTAGAGTTTACTTCAGAAAAAGCAATACAAACTTATTTACTTATTTACTTATTTACCTATTTACCTATTTACTTATTTACTTATTTACTTTTGGTGTTTTTCTTCTCTTTTTGTTTGTTTTTTCCCAACAATATACTCGAATGTACTTCAGTATTAGTATTAATAATCATATAGTGTCATCAATTACATAATGCTGCACAGTAGCTGATTGTTTGTTGTGCCATACAAATAACAGCTCTCTACACACAGCAATCAAGCACAGAGTGATATAATTTGGTACAATACACCTCACAATATGTTTTACTTTTCATGAGGAGGGAACACAGTGCAACCTAAGTACTGCATTTTGCACAGCATACAGTAACAAAATACATTTGATTCTTTGTTACAACTACACCTTGTACAGCCACTTACTCCAGAGAAAACAGGTATGATGTTGTCAGACCTGCTATATATGTAGGTTTGCACACCTGCTTTATAAGATAAATGTCTACATCAGACATAATTGCAGAAAATCGAGTTCACGATTACTTTTCTTTACAGGACAGTACTGCCACAGGTGAACACTTATGGTGTAATTCCAGGATAGGTTTAATCCAGTCGAAAAGCCAGTTTAAGAAGCTCCATATTGCTCCCATGAAATAGAGCTAACCTTCTGAATTGAGCCAAAACTATTGTTTACAGGGGAAGGCTTCATTGCTAGCACCATCACATAGAAGGGTTAGAAAAGCTAACTGCATTACTGGTGTTTACTACAGCCATTTCAGCTGTCTGGTTTACAGCAAAGTCCCACACAAAGCTGTGCTAGAGCAATTGAGGGAAAAGCAAACAGGTGTGAAGACAGAAACTGATAAACAGGGTCATAAGGAGAAACATACTGACCCCTTAACTAAAATTTATTCTTTATTTGGCTGCAACATCAATGAAATGGTCCTACCAGAGTCAGCAGGAAAACTTGGGTAAGTGCCCTTGTGAATTACGATCTCACATTTTTCCTTACAGAATCATTTTAGCCCTTTAAGACACAGTCCTAAGCACAATGATGCTATACAAAGTTAAGAATCTGTGCATAATGTGAAAATTTTGCAAAACAAAGTTGATGTATCAGAAACCCTAAAACAGGATAGTAATAGTTCATTATCCTCATCATGAAATATCAGGGGCATCATTATGAAACCACTTACAAAAGAAAGAACTAATGAAAAATCATTTTCGTTTGTAAATATTACTGCTTTACTAACATGCCTCAAACAAAAAGGAACTATGATTTTTTTCATATTTAGATGCTTTTAATGTACTCTGGTCTATGAATACAAAATTTAGAGGACAAATTCCATCAGTAAAAATGAATTCAATTAACAGTTTTGCTTTAATATATAATCCAATGAAGAGAATATGGATAAAGTTTTAATCAAATGATTTCTTATATTCTTATCTGAAGCTTTCTAGCTGAGGCACATACTACCAAGAAAAAAAAAAAAATGGAAAAAAAATCAATTCTACTGTAGGGAACATCAAATCAGAAGACATCTTTAAAAACTACAGAAGCCTTGTCAAAACTCTTTTTTCTTTCTTTTTCCACATACATTTTTATCAGTCATTTCACCAGTTATTTGCCTACCACAGCTCCTGACTGCATTAATGTAAATGCTGCAATCTTGCAGAATGGGGCAGTTTTCATAAAGTTTGTTCACTTACAAAGGTCCTGAATCAGATAATCTCTTAAACAGATGGAACAAAAACCCCAAGCATTTTCTTACTTACTTCAAAATTTTATAGATTAATACAATTCAAAATGGAGGCTCTACTCTTGGACTATTCTATTCCTGTCCCTAATTTTGATACCTGAATTTCTACGTGAACAAGTTTCCTTTCATAATCCAGCAGAAAAACTACTTCAGATGATCTTGAACTGTCTGATTAATGGATCTGACGAATACTAGATCATAGTTTCAATGCAGAGCTCATTTTCCATACTATTCAGAATAAAACGTATAACTACCACAGCTGTAAGTATGGAAATCATTACACAGATAAAGGTGACCTTGAGAAAGATTTGCAAAGAAATTTCATAATGAAAGAATTTATTTGATAATTAGTTTTTACTCCCATTGGTAAGCATACAGTTAATTTTTACATTCATTTTTAAACATACACAATATGAATTTTAATTTCATTTAAAAAAAAATCCAAAACCTCTTTGTACAAGTGGAAAAATTGAAACCCAGGACTATGGCACCTACCTAAGAGTAGTAATCTGGATATATTTCCAGACTAAGCCCTACTTGCTTTATTTAAGAATCACGCAGCAATGCATTTTAAGAATAAATCTATAGTTGCAGAACTCTACTGTAAGGATAGGAATGCCATTGGTCTCTGCCTGAACAACGTTCCACGGGCAATCACTTTCTCTTCAAAGATACAGACATCCAAACATAAGAAACTTATTTCTAATTTAATTATTGTTAAGATTGTTACGCAAAAATCATGCCCTACTCACTTTTTTCCCTTCTGCAATAATCTTACAAAGTATCCTAAGATTTAGAATGCCTTGGCTTTCTCACAGTTAGTTTACATTTTTTAAAATAGAAGCTAACACTTTGTGTTTCAATGTTTAAGCCACATTGCCTGACTGAGTGATAAGAATGTGAGACAACACAGATCTTTTTTTTTTTTAACAGAAAACGTTAATGCAAATGGATTTTTTATAGCGAGAAACATTTTAATAGGATACGATTAGAAAGTTAATTTATGAGTATCCTTGTTTTTAAACATGTAAGAACCATTTAAAAAAAATTCAACAGTCTTAAGCCATCACAGAGTACTTATTTGGAAAAATAAATATCTCAATATTATGCTTTTTGCAGTTGGTCTTCACACACATAAATATGGGAACCAGCATAAATTAAACACATAGTGGCATGTATAACAAGCCTGAGTGACTGACTAAAACACAGTGAAGCTGTATTCCAAGTCTTTGCTAGAAAAATGAGTTTCCCTCTATTCCTGTGCATTGCTCATTACTGTATGAATGAAGCTCATTCCTGTGTGGAAATCTGACAGAAGACCAACTGTCTATTACATAAGCTATTAAAATCATTAAAGGAGAGTGCAAATGACAATTAAAACACACAAATGGGTGTGCCTATACACACATAAATACATATATGCCAACCTCATGAAGTTCAACAAAATGAAGTGCAAGGTCCCACACCTCCTTTGGGGCAATCCCAGGCACAGCTACAGGTTGGGCAGAGAAGAGATTCAGAGCAGCCCTACGGAGAAGGACTTGGGGGTGTTGGGGGATGAGAAACTTAACATGAGCCGGTTTCAGTGTGCGCTCACAACCCAGAAATCAGCTGTATTCTGGGCTGCATCAAAAGGAGCGTGACCACCAGGTTGAAGTAGGTGATCCTGCCCCTCTACTCTGCTCTTGTGAGACCTCACTTGGAGTACCGTGGGCACTTAAGGTGTCCTCAACATAAAAAGGACATGGAACTGTTGGAACAAGTGCAGAGGAGGGCCACGAGGATGATCAGGGAACTGGAGCACCTCCCATAAGAAGATAGGATGAGAAAGTCGGGGCTGTTCAGCCTGGAGAAGAAAAGGCTGCGTGGAGACCTCCTAGCAGCCTTTCAATACCTGAAGGGGGCCTATAGGGATGCTGGGGAGGGACTCTTCATGAGGGACTGCAGTGATAGGACAAGGGGTAATGGGTTTAAACTTAAACCTAGGGGAGACCTAGGTTACATACAAGTAAGAAATTCTTCACTGTGAGGGTGGTGAGGCACTGGAACAGGTTGCCCAAAGAAGTGGCATCCCTGGCGGTGTTCAAGGTCAGGTTGGACAGGCCCTTGAATGATCTTGTCTTGTTTGAGGTGTCCCAGCCCATGGCAGGGGGATTGGAACTAGACCATCTTAAGGTCCTTTACAACCCTAATCATTCTATAATTCTAAGGTTATAAATACATATATGTTTTAGGACATACATATGTACATTAAAACACAACCAACCAAAAAAAAAAAATCGCAAACCTTTGAATTCTAATGTTCCTTTTGGCAGATGGTACTTCTTATAATACAGAAACTTTGTCTGCAACAGGCACTAACATTAATATTTTCTCTACCTATCTTTTCCTACAAGACCTTAGAAGTCTTATTTCCAGTTTATTTTGTATTTTCTTATTAAAAAAAAAAATAAACCAACAAAAAACAAAACTGGAAAATTAATAGCTATTTAAAATAATTAAAATTAATATCTAAAATAATAAAAAAATAATTTAAAATAGCTATTTAAATAATTTCCTGGTAATAGCATTCTCAGTAGAGGTGAGATGCCTTTGCCTCTTTATGCTCTTTCATGAAGGAGAGAAGAAAATATATTAATTTTGAAGTACTTCTTTAACTTATACAAAATTGAGCAACACATACCAAAAATTCAGAAATTAAATAAAAGGATAAGTGATATAAGCAAATATAGAACTATAAAAATAGAAATAAAACTGATAAATTGCTGTAAAGCCAGGAACTTATAAGGAGCTATTTTGATTTATGTTCTTCATTTTCATTTCACATAAGTAATCTGTATTAATACAAACAGAAATCTTTGCTTCTGCTTTATTAAGTAATACATTTCACATTTCATGCCTTTGAAAATGGGAAAAAAGTAACAATATTTGGATAATATAGCAGATTATTTGCTTAAGATTAGCACAGGAGAAATTTAAGCAACTTTCAAAGAGGCAGAGACACTATTATTCCTTCTCCACGCTGTTTGGCTTTGGCTTGAGTGTTCTGATATTGAAAATTCTAGCAGACAGCTATAACTGGTAGTCTTACAAATATACCATAATACAGCTGTTACTTTTCTGACCTTCAAATAGGCAGTGATAATTTCAAAAAAATTTATCAGAGTAAATTCATGTGACTTTGCATTGACTAAGGTCTTGTCTTTGTGCTGAGTGTATGTAGGACTTCAATTTTTATTTCAGGACTTCAGTTTGATTTGATCATGCAAACGATATGCTATGTACATAAAGTATTCTTTCCAGAAAGAAAGCATGGCTGAAATGTATTTGTTCACTGAGGTACACTAAGATACTTTTATTCCAGAAAGTGCTGATCTCTAAGTGCTGATCTTTCAATAAGCCAGTTGACTGGATAATTTTAATATAACAGTCAAGTTCGTGCTGTTGTCATGCCTATACACTGACAGTAAGGCAGTGGAGGTCTCTGGCTGCAGATGTAAGAGATACTGTCTGACATTAGACTGGAGAAGATAACAGAAGAATTTAGTTACTCTCTCACAAATATATTGACAAGCATTCCAGGGCAGCCCAATACTGATAGCTCTTTTTGTTTCTAGGGTTGAAAGGAATAGAAAAATAAAGCCATATAATAAAGACACTTTTAGTCAGGAGCCATGTAAGACATTAATTTCACTGACACTGATCCCCTTCGAAACATAATCAACGCCTGAATTCAGACTGTTATTTGTGACAAATGCTGTAAAACCATGAGTTATTTGAAGACTATCAAATTTTGGAGATGTGTGCTATCAGCCCAATGCTGATAGCTCTTTTTGTTTCTAGGGGTGAAAGGAATAGAAAAACACTAGACAAATGCTGTAAAACCATGAGTTATTTAAAGGCTATCAAATTTTGGAGAGGTGTGCTATCAGCCCAATGCTGATAGCTCAAGAGTGTGGTATCACTGCTAGTACAGTACATTCATAAATGTTATGTGTGTCTTTATGAAGTTGGTGGTGATTGCATTCGTGCTCAGATACAACGTTTTGCGAAGGAAATAAACTCAATTACTATTGAATGCACTTTCCAGCTGATAAAAGTGAAAAGCATACGACTCTGACCGAGTTAAAGTTTTTGAAACTACATAAAAATAACAAATCTTGCACTGGAAAGGGGGCATATCTAACAAAAATTAACAGACACTGGTTGAGAGGGTACTTTTGGAATTATCTGATCATTCACAGTTTCCAATTGTTGAAAAAATGTCTTTTGTAGATTGAAGCTTTTTTTTTTTTTTTTTTTTTTTTTGATAATCAGCAAGAAGGACCAAAAAAACTTTTCAAGTTGCTAAATGGGTGAAATAAAATTTTCCTTAAAAATAAAAATTAAATCTCATTTTAAAACAAACAAAGAAGGCTTATAAAAAGGATCAAATGAACCAAAATTAGATGTTGTTATTTATTAACTGCTGCATGGGTTTTTTTGGTGAAACTGACATTTCTGTTGATACTCGTGATAGTGTTAAGCAGTCAAGTGTCTACATTTCATTGAGACCTTACAGTTATTTACTATTTCAATGTTTTCCACTGAGTAAAACTTTCCTTCTGCAAGTTAATTTCCATTATTTGTGAATGTTCATTTCCACTGGGCAACTCCTCTGTAGGTAGAGAACTGAGTAATTGACATTTAACTGACTGCTGAAGTGACCTACTATCTATCCAAGTCTCGAACCTGGAAAAAACAGATTTTATTATAAGATGTATGAGTTTAGTTTTCTTCCAGAAATTTAGCAGAAAAGCATGAGAATATCTCATTTGTCATTTGATGCTGATTTCAGAAGTAGCGGGAACAGCTGCCAGTTCTTCAGTGTGACAGAAAAATGAGGAAGAAAAGATTTAGAAGAGGGAAGAGAAGAAAGAGTGGCATTTTCTTTTTCTCTTTCTTTTTAAATCTATGAAGTTTGTGCTAAAATTGTATGTCTTTAAGTATAAATCAGTACTAGGTGGAACTAGCCTTTGGAAGTAGAACAGCATATTAGCCCTTCATTTGGGGAAACAGTGGTTCTCAGGCTTAGGGAAAGTTAGACTAATATATTCAGTGCAAATATTGTTTCAGGCCAAAAAGCATCAGGCAAAAAGTGACTATGCACAGTTCTTATTAGTGCAAAAGATACCTAGAAAATGTAGAAACAAAATGGAAAACTTGGAAATTAATGATTAAGATTTGCATTGCACAGCGTGATGTGGGAATCAGGAATTAGAACATGAGCATGTACCCCAAATCATTACCTTGTGGCTGATAGATATAAAGCCATAGAATCATAAAATCATAGAATCATTTAGGTTGGAGAAGACCCTTAAGATTATCAAGTCCAATGATTAACACTGCCAATTCCACCATTAAACCATGTCCTTAAGCACCACATATACATGCCTTTTAAATACATCCAAAGATGGTGTCTCAAACACTTCCCTAGTCAGACAGGTTCAATGCTTGACAACCCTTTTGGTGAAGACATTTTTCCTAATATCCAATCTATCCAATCCCTTGGCACAACTTGATACCATTCGCTATCATCCTGTCACTTAGCAGAGTGACACCTGCAGCAAAATAAGCAGAGACTGACACCTGCCTCACCACAACCTCCTTTCAGGTAATTGTTGAGAGAGCTAACTTCTCACCTGAGCCTCCTTTTCTCCAGACTAAACAATGCCTGCTCCCTCATCTGCTCCTCACAGGACTTATTCTCTAGAACCTTCCCCAGTTTTGTTGCCCTTCTTTACGTATACTCCAGCACCTCAACTTGTAGTGAGGGGCCCAGAAGTGAAGACATTACTCACCAGCAGAGGGGAATGATCACTGCCCTGGCCCTGCTGACCACATTATTTCTTATACAGGCCAGGGTGTTGTTGCCCATCTTGGCCACCTGGGCACAAGCTGGATCATGTTCAGCCAGCTGTCGACCACACACAGGTCCTTTTCTGTCAGGCAGCTTTCCAGCCACTCTTCCCCAAGCCTCTAGCATTGAGTTGGATTACTATGACCCAAGTGTAGGAGCTGGCACTTTGACTTGTTGAATATTATACAGTTGGCCTTGCCCATCAATCCAGACTGTCCAGACCCCTCTGCAGAGCCTTCCTATGCTCAATCAGATCAACACTTCCATCCAACTTGGTGCTGTCTGCACAATAACTGAGGATGCACTGGATCTTCTTGTCAAGAATATGGATGAAAATATTAAACAGAACTGGCCATAGCCCTGGGAAACACCCCTTGAGGCCAGCTGCCAACCGATATAATTCTGTTCAGTGCCACTTTTTGGGCTCAGCCATCCAGCCAATTTCTTGCCCAGCGAAGAGTACTCCTAAACCTTGAGCAGCCTGTCCCTCCACAAGAATGCTGTGGGAAATATGTCAAAGGCTTTACTGATGTTGGAATAAACAACATCCACAGCTTTTCCCTCACCCACTAAGCACATCCCTTTGTCATAGAAGTAGATCAGGCTGGTCAAACAGGACCTGCCTTTCACAAAAGCATGCTGAATGAGACTGATCACCTGATTGTCTTGTACGTACTGTGATGGCACTCAGGATGATCTGCTCCATAACCCTTCCAGGTCAGACTGTCAGGCCTGTAGTTCCCTGGATCCTCCTTCCAGCCCTTCTTGTAGATTTGGGTCACATTTACCAACTTCTAATGAATTGCTACCATCCTGGATAGCCAGGACTGCTGATGAATGAAGGAAAGTAGGTTGGTAAGCACTTCTACCATCTCCCTTGGTACATTTTGCAAGGATCCCATCTGGCACTATAGACTTGTGTGTGTCTAAGTGGTATATCATGTTAATTTCCCCTTGGATCTTCATTCTGCTCCCTGTATCAGCCTTCCAGCTCAGGGGGCTGGGCACAGAGAGAACAATTGGTCTTACCATTAAAGTCTGAGTCAAAGAAGGCATTAAGTACCTCAGTCTTTTGTCACTATGTTTTCCTCCACATCCAATAAGGATGGTGACTCTCCTTGGCTCTCCTTTTGTTGTAAATGCATTTATGGAAATATTTTTTATTATCTATCATGGCAGTAGCCAATTAAGTTTTAGTTGGGCTGTAGTCCTGATTTTCTCCCTGAATAACCTCACAATATCTTTTAGTGCTTCAGAGCTTCCTAACCCTTCTTGCAAAGAACATAAGCTCTCTTTCCATGAGTTCTGGCTAAAGCTACCTGTTCAGTCAGGCTGATCTTCTTCCCCACTGCATCATCTTTCAGCACATAGGGATGGCCTGCTTCAGAGCCTTTAAGGTTACTTTCTTGAATAATGTCTTGCCTTTCTGGACCCCTCTGCCCTTCAGGACTACCTCCCAAAGGCCTCTGCAAAACAGGCCTCCAAAACAGGCTCAAGTCTGTCCTATTGAAGCCCAGTGTAGCAGCAGGCTATTACCATGCAATTTACCATGTTATCTATATTGTATTGTGCAAGAATGAACTTTTTGTCACCAGTTAAGATAATTTGCATAATTTGAGATCTGCCTTACACTGGAATTTCTGCTGACTTGAGATTTCAGTATCCTTTGCAACAACCTGACTCAAGCTGTTTTCATGTAAGAAAACCAAATAAAAACGTATCACTTAGCTACAGCAAATTTACATGCTTAGTGAAAAGCAATGCAATACTCTGCAGCATTTGAAAAAGGTAAGAGTGCAACATGGATCCCTAGTAAAGAAAAAAAGAATCTCTCAGAATAATATTTATGGAAATAGTTTCACCCATAAGGCATCCTATATGATATTTGTACTAGATAGGAAGTAAGATATAAGATACATGATTTTTTATCTTCCAAAGGCTGCACTCCACTGCCACCTGGTAAGTAAAAGAATCAGTGTGAATACTCTTTGACAACAGCATATTGTACAAAATATATATAAAAAAAGGAGAAATGTTATAATGTATTATTTATAGGAGTTTTACAAAGCATGACATTACTTTAAACTACTTGGTAAAATCTTTATCAGTTATAACATAATACATGCTTATTTTCCTGATTTTATATGTATCCATATATGTCTTCATGCATGCATAGTCATTTTTCCTATTGTAGCATAAAAAATGTATTGCTAGTTCACTGATTACGTGTATTATGTATAGATAAAATGATATTTATATTTCTATGTGTATATATACTTATGCTAAAACCAAAATAACAACTCTTTATGTAACAATCATCAGAATAACAATGCATTTTGAATGTGTGTGTACATATAAATTTATATGTGCATGTATATGTATGTATTTGCTCATATATTTGGTCAATGCTGTTAGTTAAAGGAGGAATGGGGGACACTGTAGGAGTTTATAGCCCCAGAGAAACACTTGGGCTCAGGAGCAAATTTTCCATTCAGTTGAACAGAAGATAGGCATAATTATTCAATAATCTTTTGACTTTGAAAAAACTAGTGGATTATTAGATGAACAAGACTCTTTGCCTTGCAGTGGGTGGAAGCAATTACTCTTACAGTGATAAAGCATTTATTTTGTATTATCAGACATTTCATTCATATGAAAGAAATGAGAACATATGAAACACATGATATTGTCATCTGTAACATGCCACAGAAGAGAATGTGTATTCCTGGAGACCACTCCACTCCCTGCCAAAAAAAGGAAAAAGGTAATGACAAGAGCAGCTATTTGTGGAAACAGAAAGTTTAATTTTGCTTGTTGTGCTTTGGTGGCTTTGTTTTGGTTTTTTTTTTGGGGGGGGGGAGGTTTTTTGGTTCTGGGTTATTTTTTTATTTTTGTGGTTTTGGGGGGGCTGTTTGCTTGTTTGTTAGGGTATTATTTTGGGGTTGGTTTGTTTGTTTATTTTTTGGTTGGTTGGTGTTTGTTTGTTTGTTTTTCCCTGCCAATAAATCTTCAGTTGTCATAAAGGTCACAAACTGTATCATTATGAGGACACAATGAGGAAAAACTCCATGCATTCTGAATGTCAGTAGTCCTGTCAGTCTGTGCACTTCTATGAAATTAATATCTTCAAAAATATATTAATTTTAAGACTTGCGTAAAAGTTAGATAATGACAAAGAAGAGACAGTCATGAAAATTAATTAACAATACTTTGAAAAGCCATTCTGAGACAAAAGGATAGCTTCACTCTACTAGGAACAGATGTTATAATCCAGATTCCACATAGAGTGAATTCAGTGAAAGTTATTATAAATCCCAAACCTCTTATTTGATAACTTCCTGATTGCTGTAATCTATGGCATTTTTCTACAATTGACCTAGAAAATACAGCACATGCAAGAGACATAGAAAACTGTATAGTTCTATGATTAATATTCAAATGGGGTAAAATATCTGAAATGCATTTAGGTATGCTATTCAGCTAGTGAAATTTAACTTGCTGATATATATACAAATGCCAGTTTAGGCAACACTTTGGAGCCTTAAGTTCTGTGGAAGTCTCTCTTGGAGTGTTATATTCATACTCCATGAATCTAATTTTCATAACTGGACATTCCTGAAGTTTGGTATCTTTATCTCCATTTGTCAGCTTAACGCCCACCAATGAAAAAAAAAACAGGAACAAACACTTTTTCATCACAAGACAAACATGATAGCTGATATTCTGAATGTTATGCACTAGGGGTTAGGAATTGGCAATACAGCAACATCACTTTAATCCTGTTGTGACAGAACAGCTGAGCCTCAAATCCTCTCTCATACTAGAGCTGCAAATACAGATGTACACATCAGGTCAAATACAGCATATATTCTACTTCCTTCACTGAAGATCTAAAGGCACTTTTTATTCAAAGGAAAGGATTGGGATCTTCTGTATGAAATTAAGTAATGTATTACAGACCTACACTTTTCAACATGGAACAAAGGGAGGATATTTCACATTTCTATAATGTGAAATTTCAGAGGATTTTGAAGCACAAAAGCAGCAGGTGGCAGATACTGAAGCTATGAATTGAGGGAGTATATCAGGCCACAGGCTTCTACTCTGAGTCTGATTAATATCTTCAGAATGATGGAAAAATAAAATTAGCACAACCTTTGAATGACCCCAAGTCACAACGATAAGTTTCACCTACATCTAGTCCATACATTGTTTGACATTTTCTCTAGCTTTCTACTGTATTATTCCTCCAAAGAATCATACTATCTGCAGTCACCAGCTTGAACAGAGTTAGACATCTGGTGTTTGGGATACTTATGACTGACTGTAAGAAACTGAATTACTGCATTAAGATATGCCCTTTTAAGGAATAGTTACCATAGCACTTCCTCGGGTAGTGAAATTAAGAAATTTTTTTTTTTTCCCCTATCCAGGGGTTATTCCTGCTTCTATGACATAGTAAATGTCCCCATCTACTGCGCTGACCCAGCTGCTGCTGAGCCATTGGGTAAACTGGATAACAGAAATTATCTTGTTCAGAACAGGATGTTATACTGCCAGAGTTTCCCCTGCCCTGAATGGTTATTTTACGCATGAATTGATAGTTATTCTCACCAGATATGGCAGAACCAGGAGACTTTCTGAGATCTGAGCAATAAGTATTTTGAGGATTGAAACTAAATGGCTTCTTCAGGAAAGGGCTGGGGAGATGACAAGTGTTAAGGGAAGAGGCAGCCATAGAGCTTTGTGACAAAAATGAAGGACACATATTTGCAGCATGCTGAAAGTTCACCTTATTGCAGTTTCTTTCACTGCAGCTTTGTAGATTTGTTGGTCTGTTAAAAGTTTTAAGGAAGCTCATATCCAATGACTGGAGACAGATGCCTGTGTTACACCTGAAATGTGTCTGGAATTATTAGCAACTGTTAGCCTGATGTAGATTGTTCATAATTTATAAATACATAAATTGATCTGGACTTGCTCGGGCATTGATGCAAGTCATATTGAGCTCAGGCCCTCATGAGCCTTTGCATATTTGCTGTCTGCTCTGAAAGTAAGGCATTTTTTGTTGTTGTTTTTTTTTTTTACCATTTTGCACTAGGCTCCCACAGCATATATAAAAGGTTAACTACAGTCACACACTTAGGAATTTTAAGTTCATAAGTGAAGTAAGGTCTTTCTTAAAGGCCTGGCAGTTCAGCTACTCTTCAGGAAGATGACTGCACTGCAGTTTTCAGCAGTTCATAGGGTACTTACTTCAGCACAAAAATAGGGAGAAGATCAAAGAGGAAGGGAAATGCTGTCTGACATCATAAACATATTAGGTATTCAGAGTTCAAGATTTTCTCTGCTATTCATTTCCAAATTGTCCATCACAGATATCAGAGAGATGGAAGTTGGTTGGTGTGGTAGTTTTTGTGGGGGGTTTTGTTTGTTGTTTGGTGGGTTGTTTACTTTTTTTGGGGTGAGATATTGTTCTTTTCTTTCACTTTATTGTAACATTTCATTTTTAATATTTCACTTATGGCATTTCTGACTAAAAAAACTCCTTAATAAAATAAACAAACAAACAAACAGCAACAACAACAAAACCAGAAAAACAACAAAACAAACAACCAAAACCCAAATCTCAAAGCCCCAAAACTTGGTAGCAAGAATTTCTTGAGGTTCCAAGTCACACAAGCAGGAACCCCCTGCAGCAACTTCATGGTGTGTAAAATGCAGAGATCAGAGTGATGCAAATACTTGTTGCTCATCTTCAGATATTTTGTATTTCATTTTAGTATTCCCTTAATTTAAAAGTTCTCCTCCTTGCCTCTGTGTTTATTATTTACTTATAATTACACAAATACAAAGCTACATATTTCTTATTTTTTTTTTTTTTTAATAAGAAGCAGAAAGAGCACTAGCCTTCAGTTGTCACAGTATTGGCTAGGGTATAAGAACTCAGCAGAAGATGAGACAGAGTTAGATAATGCAGTGAACAGCACTGTCATCTCTTTTATCAAAACTATGGCCAATGACTTTAAACATGTGATTGCCTTATGGTTTGTTTTGTTTTGTTTCCTTGGGAAAGCTTCCTTAGACATAATAGGGACACCTTCTGTAAGAATGTCTGTAATCAAAATGGTGAAAGACCATGTCTATGTGTCCTTTCCTACTGGATGTAGATCCAATCTAAGAAATGAATGGCTAATTTTTATCTTCGGCAGCTTTTTTTCAGCTCCTTTCTAGGTGGTTACTACCATCTCAGATTGGTCATTACAGACCAATACACAAGAAACTGAATCTTCACAGCTGAGTCACAACAACTGCTAGTGTGATGAAAGTAGAACACTGGGAAGATTATATTGTTAAAAATTTACTTAATAGAATACTTAGGAAAAAATAAGGGTTACCACAGACCTTTTTTTTTTTTTTTTTAATCATTCTTAATACAGACTATCACTATGCAACATCCTAATCCAAAAGGAATAATATGCCAAACAGCCTAACATCTGGTGAATTTTACAGCTGCTTTGACAGTACTACTTCAGCAGGTAGTTATTTTTTATCCTCTTTGCTTTTCCCTTTAGATTAATTCTTCATATGTCTGGTCAACACAGGCTGTGTAGACACTGTAGTAACTTAAATAACTGTGGTCACCAAAATACTACCTGTGCCTAATATACTTAGGGAAAAAGTTACAAAATACTCTTACAATAGCTACCTGGGACAGGAAAAACCTCATATATGTCAATCTCTCTATGTGATTTAGGAAATACATATTTTAATGCATCATAGAAATTAGAATAAACAGGGGGTTGGTGTGGTTTTGGTCTCAAGATTTCTTCTCAGGGGGGAATATTCTGGCCCCACAGTTGAAAGACACTACACCACCGCACTGCCTCAATAGGCAAGGGCAAATTTATGTGATAAGAACAGTTGGACTGGGGAACAAATAAAAGAGATGTCAGACCCTTGAAATAGTGTCTGAAGATATTCCAGAACTGATCACATGTTGCACAGCACAACACTTCAATAACACTAATTAATGGGATAGTTTCTGAGACTTATGCATATTCTTTTTCCATCACCAATGCTTAATACACAAGCACTAATCAGATGCATAAACTCTAACCGGACAGAACTAATGATGACTGTCCTGTCACTAGGACTAACAGATGTAACAAAAAGCAGAAATAAGTGGAAGAATTTAAAGTGGACCAGTTTGGGCAAGACCAAAACCCTTCTGGGAGCCCTCAGTTTCAAAAATGCTCTCTTCACTGCTTTGTGGTTTGTCAACGTACTCTTCACATTAACACCAGTGAAAAAAAGATTATTATCACTTTGTGTGTGTGTGTACCCTTTTACCCTTAGGATGGTCTGCAGAACTGAGATTTCAGACACTTCCCAAAATATAAACCCTAACTAATGCAGAAGGTAATACTAGTACTCTTTCAGACTGAATAAGTGAAACAAATATTAATTCATCTGATGATTTAAAATCTATTATTCTTAATTTAACTAAGAATTTCTTTATTCAGTAAAAACCTCCTCCTTCCCTTCATAAAAAAGTGTGCATCTTTTGCGTCCATGCTAGTACGTACGTTTACATGTGTACATGATAGAAAAGAATCTAGGGGGAATAGATCTTTGTAGTTTACTGTTCTTGAATCAAACCAGGCAAGAGGTAAGGTGTTGTTTTGGCATGAAATTGATCTTTGGTCAATTGACCCTCCTCAACTTTCTTCCAGGAGTGCTCCTTCCAAAGGAGGAAGAAAAGATTGATCAGAGCTATGTCTCCATTTAGCTTGTGAGTGGCTACATCAGTGTATTGCACAAAGTGCTTTTGTATTATAGTGCCTTTGAAGTAGATCTTCAAACCACGACTGATGGAGAATCAGGGCTCCTGTCTGCTTCTTTGTGAGCAGTATTATTTCTTAGTCACTGAAGTGCCTATCTATTCATTTTGAGCAGGCTTTCTACAAGAAAACTGGGCTAAAAGATTTTTGACTTCTGTCTTCAAAACTGAAGAACCTGATCAACAAAATGTATGTACTCAAGCTGGGCTAATAACTTGTAACCGCTAAAAAATATTGCAATTTGTAATTACATTTACTAAGCAATTACAAGAAAAGGATGATTTTTTTCATTTTTTTAAGTGGAACAGCAAGGATTTTCTCATGTCAGAGAAATCAGTGAAAATGGAAGTCTGAAACTACATCTTAAAAGCAACCCCATAGGAAACTTATGCCTCCTTTATATTTCATCTTGTTCTGTTACCCCAACTGATTTAGGTTTAGACTGTATATCTCTCCACTAAAATGCTTGTCCTGTATGAATGTAAATTAATAACAAACACCAGAGAATAAAGAAGTGTGATTTCTACTTTCAAACCTAAGCTAAAATACTAACAGGAAAAAAAAAAGATAAAATAGATCCCCTAGCAAGCAGAAAGTGTATTACGCAAAATTATGCAATCTAAAAGAAACAGGTTTGAAATGGGTCAGTATTGAGTGAAACCCAAACTCCTGACAATTGTTTGAAACACTAGCAGCACACTATATTTATTGTGCATTTCCTGGGAGAAAAACTTATTCTGATGTTTTTCAGTGTTCACTGCAAAAAACTTATGTCATGGGCTCAGCAGCAGCAGTCATTTTTTCTCCTTCTTGGTAGCTGGTGCAGCGCTGTGTTTTTGATTTTAGGCCTGGGAACAGCGCTGATAACACCAGTGTTTTCAGTTACTGCTTGGTGATGTTTAGGCTGGCCAAGGACTTTGTGAGTCTCATGCTCTGCCAGGGAGGAGGGGAAGCCGGGAGGAAGGAGAGACAGGCACCTGACCCAGACTAACCAAGGAGGTTATTCGATACCACAGCATGTCATGTCCACGATGTAGAAACAGAGAGCAGAGACCCGGAAGGGTGGTGAGGAGGCACAGTGGGGGATGCACTGGTGGTGGTCCACTGCGTGGTCGGGCTTGATATTGGATGGTGAGAAATTGTATTCTTTTCCTTTGTATTTTCTCTTATTATTGGTGGTAGCAGCAGTGGTTTGTGTTATACCTTAGTTACTATATGGTTCTTATCTCAACCTGTGGGAGTTGCATTCTTTTGATTCTCCTTACCATCCCTCCAGGAGCGGAGGGAAGAAAGAGTGGGGAGTGAGTGAGAGAGCGGCTGTGTGAGTTTATAGACTTAAACCACGACAACTTAAGAAGCAGGACAAAGTGGTACAGCAGTGTAGCAACTGAACACTACATAAGATGAAATTAAGACAACGGAAATCTTACAGAAATGAGAACAATATTAGAAGTAATATCATATGTCAGCATAATATTTAAGAATCAGTTACGTATCTTTTAAGGCAATATTTACATCCTGACCATACATTCTGTTCTAGATACTCAAAAAACCTTTCTGAGTCCTTGCCTGTTCATGTTTTTATCTTTTATGGAAACAAAAGGCTTTAATAACTTCTGACAGTCACAGGCAAACATCGAAACTTTTAATTGCTCATTTCAATAAAACAGAAGTTCATTTCAGACCTTGAGCTTTGTAGTATAAACTATGCAAACATGAAAAGATAAAATCTGTCATTTATTTACTTTGAAGGAAGTTTATAAATCAAAAAATTCTATTGTTAATGTATCACAATATAAAATAGAGCTGTGTAATTTTTTTCCTCAATAATATTTATTTAAACTTGCTTTTCCAATAAAATATCCCCAATGCCTTATACTGTCTGTGACATTTAATTCTTCAGTATTTTTATCAGTAGAGCTCCTACTGAGGGGCAAAATTTTGTGCGGTATAATTTTACCTCTAACATTTTTCTTTTTATCCTGAGATATTCACATATTTTGCTCATTACAGCCCTATGAAAATTCTTTATACTATAGCTCTCTGGGGAAATAATAGATATTACATCAACAAAAAAAGTATTCTTCAGCGCTCTGAGGAATCTAATATTTTACTCTTGGTCATTTGAGTCATTAAGGGAATTTTCATGTTTAATACCCTGCAACAGAGTCAGTCTTGCATAATTCAAAACAACTTCACACCACTCACATTAAATGATCCATGCAGGAATGTTTGTTTTTCTTACCCATTCCTTCCACTTCCTCACAAATGTGATTTTTTTTTAACCATTTTTAACCCTCTTTCCTCAGTTAATGGCAAAAGGTAAAGAGGCATCAACTGCTCATCACAAAACAAGGACATTATTAAAATCTGGAAGGTTCCAAAAAGTTTAATTTATCTGCCAGTTTTCTGCAGCTAACTGATTTCCATGCTGTCTATAACCTTCATTCTCTACAAGCCTCCAAGTGGGAGCACCTCTCAGCCAAGTACAGTCCCACCACAATCAGTTTGGCTAGCCTGAAGGTTAGAATGTAGATCTTGTCCTTTGAATCATAGGATACTTAGGGTGGGAAAGGACCTTAGGATCATCTAGTTCCAGCCCCCCTGCCATGGACAGGGACACATCATATTGAACCATGGCACCCAAGGCCCTGTCTGACCCCGCCTTGAACACCGCCAGCAATGGAGCATTCACAGCTTCCCGGGGCAACCCATTCCAGTGCCCTGCCACCCTTACAGTAAAGAACTTCTTCCTTATATCCAATCTAAACTTCCCCTGTTTAAGTTTTAACCTGTTACTCCTCTTCCCATCACTACAGCCCCTAATGAAGAGTCCCTCCCCAGCATCCTTATAGGTCCCCTTCAGATATTGGAAGGCTGCTAGGAGGTCTCCACGCAGCCTTCTCTTCTCCAGGATGAACAGCTCCAGCTTTCTCATCCTATCTTCATATGGGAGGTGCTCCAATCCCCTGATCATCCTCATGGCCTCCTCTGGACTTGTTCCAACAGCTCCATGTCCTTTTTATGTTGAGGACACCAGAACTGCACACAATACTCCAAGTGAGATCTCACGAGAGCAAAGTAGAGGGGTAGGATCATCTTCTTCGACCGGCTGGTCACACTCCTTTTGATGCAGCCACGGATACCATTGGCTTTCTGGGCTGTAAGGGCGTACTGAAGCCGGCTCATGTTCATTTTTTCATCGACCAACACCCCCAAGTCCTTCTCCACAGGGCTCCTCTGAATCTCTTCTCTGCACAACCTGTAGCTGTGCCTGGGATTGCTCCCACCTTGCACTTGTCATGGTTAAACGCCATAAGGCTGGCATCAGCCTACCTCACAAGCATGTCAAGGTCCCTCTGGATGGATTCCTTCCCTCCAGAGTATCAACCGAACCACAGAGCTTGGTGTCATCAGCAAACTTGCTGAGGGCACGCTCAATCCCACTGTCCATGTCACCAACAAAGATGTTGAACAAGACCGGTCTCAACACTGATTCCTGAGGGACACTACTCGTTGCTCATCTCCAGCTGGACATTGAGCCATTGACCACAACTCTGCATGAGGCCATCCAGCCAGTTCGTCATCCACCATGTCGTCCACCTATCAAATTGATTTCTTTCCAGTTTAGAGACAAGGATGTCGTGTGGGACAGTGTTGAACACTTTGCACAAGTCCAGGTAGATGTCATCAACTGCTCCACCCCTGGCCATCAGTTCCGTAGTCCCGTCATAGAAGGCCACCAAATTGATAAGGCAGGATTTCCCTTTTGTGAAGCCATGCTGTCACCAAACACCTTGTTGCTTTTCATGTGCCTTGGCATGCCTTTCAGGAGAACCTGCTCCAAGATTTTGCCAGGCACAGATGGAAGACTGAGTGGTCTGTAATTCCTCGGCTCATCCATTTTCCCGCCTTGAAAACAGGGGTTATATTTCCCTTTTTCCAGTTGTCGGGAACTTCAACTGACTGCCATGATTTTTCAAATGTGATGGACAGTGCCTTAGCAACTTCATTCGCTAGTTCCTTCAGCACTCACGGATGGATTTCATGAGGTCCCATGGACTTGTGTATGTTCAGGTTCCTAAGATGGTCTCAAACCTGATCCTCTCCTACAGTGGGCCTATGGCCTTCGTTCTCACCGACCCTACATCTGCCATCGAAGACTTGGGTGGTGTGGTGTCATGGGTTCAGCAGTAGCAGACATTTTTCTCCTTCTTAGTAGCTGGTGCAGTGTTGTGGTTTTGACTTTCAGCCTGGGAACAGCGCTGATAACACCAATGGTGTTAACACTAGAGAACACCAGAGCCTTGAGAAACAGATGGTGCGGCGACACGTCACTCCAGAAACAACTGAGTCAGACAATGGGACTCATTTCCAGAACAGTTTTATAGACATTTGGGCCAAAGAGCATGGCATTGAGTGGTTATATCACATCCCCTACCATGCATCTGCCTCTGGGAAAGTCAAACTGTACAATGGGCTGTTAAAAACTACATGGAGAACAATGGGTGGTGGTACTTTCAAACATCGGATACACACTTACCAAAGGCCACCTGGTTAGTCTACACCAGAGGATCTGCCAACAGGACTGACCCAGCCCAGTCTGAACTTCTACATAAGGTAGAAGAGGACAAAGTTCCTGTGGTGCACATAAAGAATTTGCTGGGGAAGACAGTCGGGGTTATTACTGCTTCAGGTAAAGGCAAATCCACCTGTGGGATTGCTTTTGCTCAGGGACCTGGATATACTTGGTGGGAAATGCAGGAAGATGGGGAAGTCCAAATCCCTCAAGGAGATTTGATTTTAGGGGAAAATAGCCAATGAACTTAATTGTATGCTCTTACCTGATATGCAACAATTTTATAGCCCACCAACTAGATGTCTTCAGGTCACCATCAGCTGGCCCTGACTTCCCTCCCAGCATCATCCCAACAAAGACTGAACTTTGATGAAACCAGACAAGTTCTGCGGTAAAGGAATAATCAGCATCAGTAGCCAATGATCCAACACTGCACACAGCCTTTCCTGCTCTTGAGGACTGTTATAAAGAGATGGAGCCCGACATCATGGACCGGATGGACTCAGCAGCTTTATAGGGGTTTGTCCATGCACTAAGGAATGATCTCTCTCTCTCTATGTGGATGTATATATATGTGTATGTATAAGAGTGATGGTATATTGAAAATGTGGGATCTGAACATGACGTGAATGGTATGGAATAAGGGGTGGATACTATCCTGGGCTCAGCAGTAGCAGTCATTTTTCTCCTTCTTAGTAGCTGGTGCAGTGTTGTGTTTTTGACTTTCAGCCTGGGAATAGCGTTGATAACACCAATGGTTTTAGTTGCTGCTCAACAATGTTTACTCTGACCAAAGACTTTCTGAGTCTCATACTCTGCCAGACAGGAGGGGAAGCCGGAAGGAAGCAGAGGCAGGACACCTGACCCAAACTAGCCAAAGAGGTATTCCATACCGCATCATGTCACGCCCACTATATAAACTGGGGGCAGCTACCCAGAAGTGTGAGATCACTGCTCGTTTGGGCTGGGTATCGGTCAGTGGGTGGTGAGATGTGGTATTCTCTTCCTTTGTTATTTCCCTTGTCATTATTATTACTGGTGGCAGGAGCAGTGTTTGTGTTATACCTTAGCTACTGGACTGTTCTTAACTCAGCCTGTGGGAGTTACATTCTTTCGATTCTCATCCCCATCCCTCTGGGAGCGGCAGGGAGGAAGGGGGAGGAGTGAGCAAATGGATGCGTGGTACTGAGTTACCAGCTGGGCTTAAACCACGACATGCGGTCAGAGCATTTGCCAGTGAAGACTGAGTCAAAGAAGTCATTAAGAACCTCAGCCTTCTCCAAATCCAGGGTAGCCACTTCTCCTGATAGCTTCTGGAGGGGGCCGACGTTTTCCGTAGTCTTTTATTTGCAATGTACCTACAGAATCCCTTCCTGTTATCCTTAATATCCCTAGCCATGTTTAATTCTATTTGGGCCTTATCTTTCCTGACCTGGTCCCTAGCTTCCTGGACAACATCCCCGTATTCTTCCCAGGACTCCTGTCCTTGCTTCCACCTTTTATAAGCCTCTTTTTTCCTTCGAATTTTGCTCAGCAGCTCCTTATCCATCCAAGGAGGTCTCCTGGCCCTCCTGCTAAACTTATTTCTAGTTGGGATGCATCGCTCCTGAACTTGCAGCAGGTGATCCTTGAATATCAACCAACAGTCTTGGACACCCCTGCCCTCTAGGGCGGTATCTCACGGAACCTTACTGAGCAGGTTCCTGAAGTGGCCAAAATATGCTTTCTTGAAGTCCAGAGCAGTGAGCTTACTGCACACTCCTCTCACTGTCCTGAGGATCTCAAACTCGACCACCTCATGATCGCTACAATCAAGGCTGCCCTGGAGTGTCAGATTTCCAGCCAGCCCTTCCCTGTTGATGAGCGCGAGGTAAAGCATGGCACCTCTCTTTGTTGGCTCCTCTATTACTTGCAGAATGAAGTTTTCTTCCACACAGTCGAGAAACTTTCTGGATTGCTTGTAGCGGGCTGTACTATCCTTGATTATTTAGATTGAAAAAAGTTCTGAAGAATTTCTAACTAGAATTTACTGGGAGAGTTGAAATGAAATATTTAGCCTTATTATCAGAAAAAAGATATTCCTAAAAGGGCATCTAAAAAGGAAAGAGGACATGGGATATCGTGAAGCCTGGTCAAAGCCGGCAATGAAATTACTCTGAAGAAAGACAGAACACTAAGCATAGGTCACTTGACCTGAGAATTAACTTTTGTATTTTGTTTTTTTACAATGCACAGCCTTAATAAAATTAAAAAAAAAAAAAAAAAAAGGAAAGGGATTATTTATAATCAAAAATGTGTCAAAACCCCATAAAATGTATTACTGTTCAGTGATGATATTTCGTATACTACTGCAGGGTCCAGTCTTGCATTGAAAAACAGTGAATAGTATCATTCAGCAGGCCTTTTCTATATTTAGCTACATATAGCTATAAAGGAAATTCAGAAAAGAACCTAATCTGCCATAAATTATAATTTTCTTTTCCCTTCACATTGAGTAAATTGCTCCACATTAGATTTATTTAAATTTTACTTGAAAATGCATCAATTTAAAGTGACAAAAAATATGGTGGTTCAGAAATATTCACTGAGTTCACCTATTAATTGGATGAATAATATAAAGAACTGAATCCACTTTCACTTTTTTTTTTTTTTTACTTTTTAGCTTGGACCTCTGAGAATTGTTTTTTTTTAATATAAATTTTATGCACTATCTTTTACTCAAACTCAAAGGGCTATATCAGGAAACATGTGAGAAAGTATAAATTTCATGTTAATGTGTTGCTGTCATTATAGACAATTCTGTAGAAAAGAAGTGTGAAAAACCCTCTAATTGCATGCTGAAATGTAAGTGGACAATTGTCTTACTGAATTGTTTCTGATTTGCCTCTGAACTTAGCCCTATCTCAGGTTTGAACACCCGAATTCCACTATTATTTTTAGCACAAACATCTGAAAAGATGAGATTTTCTAAGAACACAGCTATCACTAAAGAGAAAAAACAAAAGAAAACAAAAGAAATCAAAAGAAAACAAAACAAAAAAAAAAAAAAAAAGGAACTCCAGTCCAATCAGTGAAACATTAGTTGCAAAGGGGCATGCTTGGAAATATTCTGAAGTGCTTGAAGAAGCACCTCTGGAAAAACACAGTTTGATTTAGGATTGCTAATCAGGCAGGGGAGTTCAGGCTTAATTACATAGCATCCATTGAAAATATTTCTGTTATGACAGAGAGAGATAACAGAAATTCTCCAGATTCTATAAAATTACTGTTTCAAAAATACATCTGAAAAGTTTCCGGGGAGGAAATGAGTAGTTGACATAAATAATACTGCAGACAGAAAAATTACCAGAAGAGTATATATTCTAGTACATATTACGTATCCTCCTTCTCTTTGAATTCCTTCACCAACATAAGATTATATAGCATAGGAAAGAGAAAGAAATAAACAGTGGATTCTCTTCTATTTGATTATTTTTACTACTGTCCATTGTTGAACAGACCAAAAGTAGTGATAATAGTCCAGAATGAATTTGTATTTTTAATCATCAGAAATGGGAAAACTCTCTGAGTTAAAGAAAAACAAATGCATCCAAGTTAAAGCAAATCTTCAACTTAATTAGCAATTTCTGTAAGGAAGAGATTTGAATGTTCTCATTTAACCATATAATTTTGTATTTCTATGTTTCTAAGCTCCTAGGCAAAAAACTCTCTTGTATTTGTTTCATCAAAGATTGCTAGCCTTCAATAGACCACAAAAGTACTAAAATCTATACTGTAATAACATCCATTTCATGTGGGTTTTTGTAGTATGGAGGGAACTGCAGAACTGAGATTGCCCCATAATGCTGTCCTGAATTAGTCCTTAAAATTCTGCTTCAGATCATAACCAATCTAAATTAGGAGTTATTGCTTTTCTAAATTTGCATATGATTCACCACAATAGTTGTTTATTCCTTAAATGCAGGCATAAATTGGTTTCGACAAGGAAAATCTCGAAGCATGCACTTTTTCACTTAGCCTTAGCCTTTCTCTCTCTCTTACTTTTATAGACCGCCACCTTGTCCCTCATCACAATAAAAAATTTACTCTTTTAACAAGATTTCAAGATCTTCTGAGTGAGGTGTGTATTAGTACCACCCTCTGAAATTCAGAAAAGTCACGGTGCATCATTATGTTACTATATTCTGAATGAGAAGTCATGTTTCATAAAAGTTGAATCGAAACTGAGAAGGAAAAAACAAAGTGTTTCATAAGAGGCAAAAAATGCATTCATGTTAAAAATATACTTTTAAACAAAATCAGGTTCTGCTAGTAAGTCAGTCACAAATATTTTGGTTTTCAGCTAGGTTTTTTTACTTTCCCTTCATTCCTCTCAAGCCACAGGTCCCTGAGAGGAGAGCTCTTCTGGAGGGGTCTTCACTGTCAGACAAAATAATTCCAGCTGAAGAGCACAGATTAATAATCAACAGTTACCTCTAAAAATGCACACTGACATAAAGCAACTAAAAAACTTTACAGTTGGTGTAGAATTATATGAAATAGTATCCATTCAGCTTAGAAATTCTGGTATCTGTCTGTCATGCCCAGTAAACCTGATTGTCCCCTCCTCCACCTGGATAGAGGCAGGGCCCTTCCAATAGTGATCATAAGATTCCTCACTTACTTCTTGTACAAAGGGATTAGAATTCATTTTCATAGGAGTCGGAGTGAAATCAGCCCTTTCAATCTATGTGAGAAACTGCCCACCAAATACTGGAGCAGCAACTTTCTTGGGAGGAGCTGCACTGACTGTTGTTTTCCTTTTCAATTCATACACCCATTCCTTCAGAACTAAGGTAGGTTTTCCATCCCACTTTCTCATGTCTTCTCCAAGATCCCACAGGTAAAACCATAGGGTGCCCCATGGCATGTACCTTCTATATCTTCCCTCTCAAACAACAGGGTGTCTTCTGACAGCAGCCGAGATGCGGGTCTGTACATGTAAGCAGCTGGATAGATCATCTCTCAAATGGTGGAACTCCTGCAATGGTTTTTTCACAGCTGAAATGATGGAGGGAGAGAGAGATTGTCTTTAAACTCTCAGAGCTGATGAATTGCTTCATACACTGTTGATGCCATTTCATCTGTCCAGCTCATTGTTGCAAAGGAATTGGTATATGATGATGGTGCACTCTATGTAAATTTTTGTCTCACGGGTCATGTACATTTGATTTTATCTGGATTTAAGAGTTGCTGCTCAGTGTCTCACAATGAATCTTCTCTAAAATGACTAACTCGCTCGTGTACTGGAGGCCTTTCTCTATTGTGGTCCACTTATCCCAGGTGTTATATAGCATCTTCCTTGAAGGGATAGCTTTCCTTCACGGCTGATAAAAGCCGCCTCCAAAGGCTGAGGATTAGTTTCCCTTTTGCAATCTACTTGTCAATATCCCTTCCCAAACAAGTCACCCCAGTTGCTTGGCATGCCTACCTTCTAATTTGAAACTGTTGTCCTCATTGTCCCAGCACTGGAGCATCCAGGTGGTGATTTGCTCAGTTTGAATATTTCGAACTGCTGAAATATTTTTGCATATCCTGCAACTCAGTCAAGGACAGTGATTGAGAAGTTACCTCTTCTTCTGCCTCTTCCTCTGTTTCTTGTGATGGTTCCTCTGTTTCTGATGATGGCCTTTCTTCATTCTCCTTCCCTAAATGAGTTGGGTTTTGTTTCTATTTGTTCTTGTGTACAGGGGAACTGACACCAACAGGGGCTGGCTCTCCAGTTCAGTTGTATCACCCATTGCCAGGGTTTGAGTGGTTTTCATGTTTGTTGTCAGTGGTTGACAAGTCACAGCACGGGACATAGCAATTAAAACAGCTGCAGTACTTGTCAATGAAGTTTGAATAGCCACCATACTTGTTACTGGAGTTTGAGTAGCTGCAGTGCTTGTGATAGGGGTAAAAATAACTGTGGTGCCTGTTGCTAGAGTTTGAGTATCTGTGGTACTGGTCATCAGAGTTTCATAGAACCACAGAATCATAGAATCCTAGAATAGTTAGGGTTGAAAGGACCTTAAGATCATCTGTGTCTCAGAGTTTCTTTGGCAGAAATGGCTGTAACCAATGAAAACAGTGTTCTCAATACCCTAAAGCAAAAACAGAACCTGCACCAGCACAGAGGAATCCACAAGGCACAACGTCATAGTGGGCTGCTGGGTAAGAAGGAGATAGCTGGAAAGATTAGCAGTGTGGAAATTTATGGGTCTGAACTGGAGGCATGTGGTTCAGCAGGAAACAGCCAAAAGCCTTGGTGAAAGGACAGGCATTTCATTTATCCAGCATTTCTAGAGTAAAAGGCAAATAAGCAAAAAGGCGGACATACTTCCATTCAGCTGTCAGAGTGCCTGAGGAAATTTTGATCTTTCCTGAGGGGAGAAATCAAAGACAGGACTCTTTGCTGACTTCTTTTTCATTCAGCCCCCAAGAGAGCTGTGGTAAACCGGAGAGGATGAAAAGAAGATCCTTTGAAACCTTCCTTTTAGGAAACTAGGGAAAAACGTGCTTATCAGTTCTAAAAATAAAGAATATATCATCCTCATTACCAAAACACTAGGTTTCTTTTAGCAGCATGAATTCAGTTATTAACTTTTTAAAGATTTTTTTTTCCATTTTAATTTTACATTGGGCTTACTTTTAGGTAGCTATGGAATTAAACATAATCTCTAAATTAAAAAGCACAAAAAAAAATTTATTTTCAGCTCTCTAATGAACCTCTTTCTGAGCATCAGAAATTCCTTGTGTTTTTCCCAAATTTACTCATGCTATAAATCTAGAATCTAGAAAGCTGGAATCTACATTTTTTGCCAACTTGTGAGGCTTTTAAAAAGCAAGATCAGTTAAGTCTTCTTCAGATATTTTTCCCTTTAAAAATGTAAGTCTTAACACATTTTTGTTGCTGAGACTAAGTCTTACTAAACGCAATATTTTGCGTACTTATAGTACAATTTGGTCTCTGTGGGACTAGAAATGGAAAGGTAGGAAAATACCTGCCTTTGCTTTATTCAGAAAAAGAAAAAGGCACAGATCATGCATTTTAGTTCTTTGTGTGATTCATACTATGTTTATACCTCCTCCTCTTTCTTTCTCCCTCTTAAAAATTAGAATATTCTTTAGCTTTGCTGCTAAAGAATTACTGGTAATTATCTCACAAACATAAGTTTGTGGTGGGTATTATAATGACAGAAATAAAAAGGTTTTAATTTCCAAAACCTATTAAAAAGCACTCTCTAAAATAAAGGAAAGGGATTTGAAGTTCAAATGAAAGACAATATCTGAATAAAACTAATCCCCAGGAGAATGCATGACACCTGCCAGAAACTGTAAAGGTTTTATAAATGTTGTCTTCTGCAAAGTCGACTGCAAACATCATAAGGTCTTTGGTAAATATGTCTACCAGCCTTTTTGTTTGAGCAGAAATATTGAACTTCCTGACATTATGACTATAAAGTACGGGAGATTATTTCAGTTTGGGTTTTTTTAGTATTTGATTAGTGGAAATGATCTCATTTTCCTTGTGATCAAGTTTCAAATCACACTCAGAGTGAAGTCTTTGAAAAAAGTCTTCCTTAGCAATACAAGCCTGGCAAAACAATCTATTTAGAAGTTATTTATGATTAAACATATGGAAATGCTGAAGCTGGAAAGAAAGTAAAAAAAATTTGGTTGCCCGATCCACAATATCAGAATGAGCAGGCAAAATTCTGTACTTCAGGAAAATAATGTTGCTGTTTATAACGCATAATGCAAATGTTGATCTCTTTGACAGAGGCAAAATACATTTTGTTTGTCTGTAATTATCTACTGATAACTGTATCAAATTTATTTTATCTGATGATCATTTTTAGTGTTCACAATGTTTCCTCTTTTTTAAGAGAACACCAAAAAACTCCCATATAACAAATCCATAAATAAAATTCAGCAAAACAGCACAGACATCAAAATAAGCATAGCTAATAGATTTTCAGTGAATTATATTAGATATATACTATGGCATATATTCTTTGAGAATTTACACTAGTGGAATTTTTGGCCCTACCTAGGCTTATGATTGTCAGAAAACATCTGATTAGAAACATCGGGAGGGGGGAAACTAGGAATCTTTGTTGCAGACAAGACTTGCAGTTGACTGCTGGCCTTGAGAATCAGGCTTAGACTGCAACTCTTCCAGACATGGCATAACAGCCATCTGAAGGTAGCTCCTTTACCTCCCATTTACTTACCTCAGATAGGAATTACATACACAAGAAGAAAAATATTCTGTCACTATTCATCCTTTTCTCTGTCTTCGCATTAAATAATCCAACAGCAGAAACTGTGTGAAGCCATAGTAACAGCAAAATCTGAGGTCAGTCTCCTATACAAAGCTTGTAACACCTTAAGTAACAGAACAAAATATCCAAACCCAAATGTATTGCTTTTTTGTTAATTTTAAAAAGTCAGAGTGTTGTAAAGACTGTAAAATGAAAAGAGCCCTCTGAGAAAGAGCCATAGGAAGTTTACACAATAGATGTATGTTACACAATAGAAATATACTGACGTGTATAATGAATTTAGAAGCACCTGACATGCATATTTTTGAAGATATTCTTGAGATAGTTTTCGTTCCTACTTTTCACACACAAATTTCCTGGTGAAATAAAGAACTTGGTGAATCAATAATTTCCAAATGGGAGAGCAGCCTGAGATTGTCACATGGACATCAGCAAATCACAAAAAAAAACAAAATAAAAATCTATGCAGGAGGTACACTGCCCTTGTTGAAGCGATAAAATCTCATATGTAACATAACTGCCTATAGGCTTCTAAACATGTGGAGTTCACTGAAGTACCACAACACCAAAAATCTGTGCTGAGTTGTAGCCACACATTATGAAGTATTTGGAATTTATACCTGTTGGTTAATACACTAGAGGTCTTCTGTTTGTGCTTTTCAGAGAAAAAGGTTTACCACCCTGAAGCCTAAAATGTTAGTCATTTCTATTCTAGATACCTGGGTTGCACCTGCTGGTTGCAATCTCTCCAGTGGGAGGTTTACTTTTGCTTTCCACAAAATGTAACTGGCATGATTATTTTCATAAAATCATAGAATAGTTAGGGTTGAAAAGGACCTTAAGACCATCTAGTTCCAAACCCTTGCCATGGGCAGGGACACCTCACACGAGACCATGTCGCACAAAGCCCTGTCCATCTTGGCCTTGAACACTGCCGACGATGAAGCATTTACAAGCAATTTGGGCAACCTGTTATAGTGCTTCACCACCCTCAGTGAAAAACTCCTTCCTTATATCTAACCTGAACTTCTCCTCTATAGTTTAATTCTATTAGCTCTTGTCCTATAGCTACAGTCCTGATGAAGAATCCCTCTCCAGCAGCCCTGTAGGCCCCCTCAGATACTAGAAGGCTGCTAGGAGGTCTCCACACAGCCTTCTCTTCTCCAGGATGAACAGCCCCAACTTTTTCAGCCTGTCCTCATATGGGAGGTGCTCCAGTCTCCTGATCATCCTCATGGCCATCCTCTGGACTTGCTCAAAGGGCTCCCTGCCCTTTTTATGTTGAGGACACCAGAACTGCACACAGTGCTCCAAGAGAGGTCTCATGAGAGCAGACTAGAGGGGCAGAATCAGCTCCTTTGACCTGGTCACCATCCTTTTGATGCAGCCCAGGACGCAGTTGGCTTTCTGGGCTTTCTGTGCATGCTGCCAGCTCATGTTAAGTTTCTTGTTGACCAACACCCCCAAGTCCTTCTCGGCAGGGCTGCTCTGAATCTATTCTCTGCCCAACCTGTAGCTGTGCCTGGGATTGCTCTGACCCAGGTGGAGGACCTTGCACTTCACTTTGTTGAACTTCATGAAGCTGACACTAGCCCACCTCTCAAGTGTGTGAAGGTCCCTCTGGATGGCATCCCTTCTCTCCTGCTTGTCGACCAAACCAGCTTGGTGTCATCAGCAAACATACTGAGGGTGCACTCAATCCCACTGTCCATGTCCCCGACAAAGATGTTGAACAGGATCAGTCCCAATACTGACGCCTGAAGGACACCACTCGTTACCTATTTCCAGTTGGACATTGAGCCACTGACTGCAACTTTTCGTGTGTGTCCACCCAGCCACTTTTTTATCCACTGGGTGGCCCATCCATCAAATCCATGCCTTTCCCTGTTGGTGGGAATGAGGTCAAGCATGGTACCTCTCCTTGTCAGCTCCTCTGTCACTTGCAAGAGGAATTTGTCTTCCACACAGTCAAGGAACCTCTTGCATTGCTTCTGCTGGGCTGTACCATCCCTCCAACTGATACCAAGGTGGTTGAATTCCCCCATGAGGACCAAGGATTGTAAACCTGAGGCTGCTCCTATCTGCCTATAGAGGGCTCCATCCACACAGTCCTCCTGATTGAGTGGCCTGTAGCAGACACCGCAGTCCTCTATTTAATTTCTGTGTTAGTTGCTTTCTGCTATTTAATGTAAGAAAAACCCAAGTGAGGCTATCTGATATGATCATGTAGGGCAAATCACATCTGGAGTTTGCCTTTGAAAGGCTGAAAATCTTATTTTTGCTTTTATATTAAGCAGAAGTTTTTTGCATTGGAGTAAGTAAAAGGAAACATTGCTGATTTTTCAGGACCTTCCCTGATGCAATAGAAATAATGGGCTATGGTTTTGGGCTTTATAGTCACTTCTGAATAATCAAGGAAAAAAAAAGAAAGGATTCATAGGCAAAAAGGTAGATGTAGTCCTTTGGGGGCTGAGTTTTTTTTTTTTTTAACTACTGTAATTTGAGCCATATGTTGCATAATCATTTTATGAGACTATAAAATTGTCCTCAGTTTATACCCATACAATTTTTTCTTTCTGTGATATTTAGGCAGAATGTGGACACATTTTACTAAATAGCTCACAGTTTTCAGCATATTTAAGGCTAAACTGCTCTCTGACCTTTTTAATTTTCATTTAGAAATAATTTTAACATCTTTTTACTAATTTGGCTGTAATAAATGAAAAGGAATAGAAATTTTAACAAATTCTGTTTAATTAAGGAACACATAATATTAAAATAATAAAATAGTCCAGAAATTTATTAACAGAATATTGGAAAATGTTCTGCTGCATGCAGAGAGAACACAGAACTGAAAGATACTTCAGACACCAAACTGAAAGATATTTACCTCTACAGTCCCAAAGATCTCTGAAGTTTTCCCCGTTTCATTGCTGAAAAAGTACATACAACTGGACCTCTAATCAGAACTGAATAGTTGAAGTAGAGATTTGAAAGAATGTTGCTGGAAATCATATGCACATGATGACCTCGGTTCACATTGACAATGAAAAAAATAGGTTTTTATATATATACATGCTAAAGCACTTCAAAGCTTAAAGAAAGTAATTTTTTAGCTTGCTAAAGTACAGATGCTGAAGCATGATGACATAATTACTGCTTTCATAAGCTTTAGTTAATAACAATTATAGCAGAATCTGATCAACACTTTTTTTTTTTGGTGAGCAATACAGATTTGGTTACAATGGTTCATTTTGAAAGATCCTATTTTCATATGATTGTTTCAGTACTGTGAGCAATTAATTAGAAGTTATTGGGAGAACTGGCTACCCTGGATTTAGAAAAGGCTGAGGTTCTTAATGACTTCTTTGACTCAGTCTTTACCGACAAATGCTCTCACCACACCACCCAAGTCTTGGAAGGCAGACGCAGGGATATTAAGAATGAAGACCCTGGGCCCACTGTAGGAAAGGATAAGGTTCAAGACCATCTTAGGAACCTGAATGTATACAAGCCCATGGCACCTGATGAAATCCATCCGTGGGTCCTGAAGGAGCTGGCAAATGAAGTTCCTAAGCCACTGTCCATCATATTTGAGAAATCATAGCAGTCAGGTGAAGTTCCCAATGACTGGAAAAAGGGAAATATAACCCCCATTTTTAAGAAGGGGAAAATGGATGACCCAGGGAATTACAGACAAGTCAGCCTCACCTCTGTGCCTGGCAAAATCTTGGAGCAGATTCTCCTGGAAGGCATGCTGAGGCATGTGAAAACCAACAAGGTGGTTGGTGACAGCCAGCATGGCTTCACTAAGGGGAAATCCTGCCTGACCAATCTGCTGGCCTTCTATGATGGGGCTACGGAACTGATGGACAGGGGTAGAGCAGCTGGTGTCATCTACCGGGAATTGTGTAAAGCCTTTGACACTGTCTCACATGACATCCTTCTCTCTAAGTTGGAGAGACATCAATTTGATAGGTGGACCACTCGGTGGATAAAGAACTGGCTGGATGGCCGCATGCAGAGTTGTGCTCAATGGCTCAATGTCCAGCTGGAGATGAGCAACGAGTAGTGTCCCTCAGGGATCAGCGCTAGGACCGGTCTTGTTCAACATCTTTGTGGGTGACATGGACAGTGGGATTGAGTGCGCCCTCAGCAAGTTTGCCGATGACATCAAGCTGTGTGGTTCGGTTGATATGTTGGAGGGAAGCAATGCCATCCAGAGGAACCTTGACATGCTTGTGAGGTGGGCTGATGCCAACCTGATGAAGTTTAACCATGCCAAGTGCAAGGTTCTCCACCTGGGTCAGAGCAATCCCAGGCACAGCTACAAGTTGGGCAGAGAAGAGATTCAGAGCAGCCCTGTGGAGAAGGACTTGGGGGTGTGGGTTGATGAAAAAATGAACATGAGCCAGCTTCAGTACGCACTTGCAGCCCAGAAAGCTAATGTATCCATGGCTGCATCAAAAGGAGTGTGACCAGCAGGTCGAGGGATGTGATACTGCCCCTCTACTCTGCTCTCATGAGACCTCACTTGGAGTATTGTGTGCAGTTCTGGTGTCCTCAACATAAAAAGGACATGGAACTCTTGGAACAAGTGCATAGGAGGGCCACGAAGATGATCAGGGGACTGGAGCACCTCCCGTATGAAGATAGGTTGAGAAAATTGGGGCTGTTCAGCCTGGAGAAGAGAAGGCTGCGTGGAGACCTCCTAGCAGCCTTTCAATACCTGAAGGGGGCCTATAGGGATGCTGGGGAGGGACTCTTCATTATGGACTGTAGTGCCAGGACAAGGGGTAATGGGTTTAAACTTCAACAGGGGAAGTTTAGATTGGATATGAGGAAGAAATTCTTTACTGTAAGGGTGGTGAGGCCCTGGAATGGGTTGCCCCGGGAAGTTGTGAATGCTTCATCCCTGGTGGCGTTCAAGGTGGGGTTGGACATAGCCTTGGCTGGCATGGTTTAGTGGGAGGTGTCCCTGCCCATGGCAGGGGGGTTGGAACTCGATGATCTTAAGGTCCTTTCCAGCCCTAACTATTCTATGACTCTATGATTCTATGATTTCTAAGTTCATTTTTATAAGAACCATTTGGGGGAGCTAATAAACTTATTTCAAGTTTATTTTCTTCATTTCTTCATTTCATTCTTTCCTACCTGTTTATTTTAAAGTACAAGATTTTTCTAAATATCTATCTGAAATTCAACTACATAATACCATTTTTATTCTTTTTCTTTGCAACAGGCATTTTGTCTGCAAATATTACTTATATCATATAATTTTATACATATAATTGTTTAAATTTGGTTTATGCTAACGACATTTTTGCATACTAACAGTTGTAATAACAACTTAAACCTTTATTTAAAAATAAGGAACATAATCATTCCCCCTTACAGCTACACTTTTCTGCGGGATGTTCAGAAGAAAAACAGGTGAAGATGCTTTCTTATCCAACATTTCTGACTTTGAAGATTATATAATTATAACATAAGAATAATAAAGCTGAAAGGGAGAACTTTCTATTCTTCTGCACACAGTACATTTCTAGGAATCTTTTAGTCCTAATATTTTTAGAGATCTAGATTGAATTATTATAAGAAAACATCTTTTATGTTCTGAAGTGTTTAGTTGACTTCAGAGAATGATATATCAAAAGAATAATAAAGCTGAAAGGGAGAATTTTCTATTCTTTTGCACACAATACATTTCTAGGAATATTTTAGGCCTAATATTTTAGAGATCTATATTGGTTTATTACAAAAAAGGATATCTTTTATTATTATCATAAGAGGCATAAGCTTTTGAATAGACCAACAATTTGAAAGTGTTCAATGTCTACAAACTTCAAAACCTGAGGCCATTTAAAACAATACACAAAATAATTTTAAAATTAAAAAAATGCCTGGTTTCAGACATTATCGTTTAGAAATTTTTCAAAGATATACATTATGCTTATGGTGGGGGGGGAGGGGCTGTAAATAGATGACCTTTAAGGTCCCTTCCAACTCAAAACTTTGTATGATACCACGATTATGTGTTAACTGAATTTTAATGAAATTTCATATTCAGCTGACTGATGAAGAAAACATCCAAAGTTAGCGCTAAACATTCATCATTTGGCAGGACAGAGCAAAATGAGTTAAGAATTAAATTTCAGCTCTCCCATTTTTATTTCTCCATAAAAATACATGGTTTGGCTTTTAAAAGAAATTTTGGAGTTTGTTCTCCCCTATTCTAAAGTCATTCCTTTTTTTTTTTTTCAAGTACCCTTACAAAGTTTAAAGACTTTTGCAAGACTTTAATTACAAACATTTGTTTTTGTTAAGGTGGTTTGCATCTGAGTGCAGTCCAGGTTTAACGTGATAAACTACAGTTTCACAAAGATTAACATATGACTTCTGTTGACATATTGTTAGCTTAATTCTGTAATCTGAACTTCTTGTGAAAACATGTTTATTATAGTGACACCTCTGCTGGCATGAAATAGTAACCTGCAAATTAGTGAACCTCTTTTCATCTGCCAATAGTAGTAGATATGATGCTCAGGGACATGGTGTATTGATGATTTGGCAATGTTAGGTTAATGGTTGGACTCAATGACTGCAAGGGTCTTTCCTAACCTAAATGAATCTATGATTCTAGTCTATGATTCTAAGAACACAACTGTAGTACATTTATGGAATGGGTAGAAGTTACTAATGTATAAGTATTCTACTGTATTTGGAATCAAAATACCAATTTCAGGACATGATACTTTTTCTGTTCACTATCCCTTTTTTTCCTTCTAGTTTGTCAGAAATGTCTGTTATTTGCAACTGCATGAAGTAAACTGCACCTATACAGCCTTCTGTATGAAAATAACTCCATTTAGGAAAAGATCATTTTTGCTTCTATAGTTTAAATACATGGTTAAGACTTTGCTTATGAATGATTTCATGTTTGCAATGTAAAAGTTGTAAGGAAAGAGAACTACATGTTCCCTTCTTGGCTTGCTTCCTCCCATTAGAACTTTATGTTTCCCCATCTACTGAAAATATATTGAGTCATCATCAGGATACAACTGTGAATAGTAAAGAACAGCTCTAAAAGTAAAAGACATTCCTGATTTGAATATGATGCCAATTTCTCACTAGGCTGTAAGAAAAGAAGTGTAGCTCCAAAACTGAAGGGTTTATGTCTCATGTCTCTTAGAGTGCCCTGCAAATATAAGTGGAAGTATAGTGTATTCTCACAAAAACATACGAAAGGCAGGGAAAAATGAAACTCATTAATTGAAGTAATAAAGATTCATGTTCAAGCAGTGAGGTGATGAAAATTAATACTACTCTGCTGAATGGAATGGAACTGTGACAATTGAAATGAATTGAAGGTATACCTCAAGTGATTTCAGTGGCTGTAGGAGATTGCTTTTATATTTGGGGAAAAGAAAAATGAAAGATTCTCCTAGGAGCCAGGTACAGATGATCTGCTTCCAGTATTGCTCCTACCATCGATCCATTGCATCTTTCTTTTTCTGTGCAGAAACAAGATTCATTTTCCTGGCTAGAAAACTTCTGTTTCTTTAGGGACTGGGGTTAGGCTTTGGTCTAAAATCCAAGTTCTAAACACATTAAATCAAAGATAAAATTAAAAATTCCAGTGTGCTCATATTCTGTTTTATAACTGCAGGATTAGAGCACCTTTAGTTTTTCCACCCAAACACACTTTGCAGTATCTTTATCAAATACAAATAAGGATTAGCAACCAGCACTGTAATGTAACATCATACCCTGTGGAAAGCAATATTACATTGCACTAATTTTGCTGTTGAAAAAAGCAGGACAACTTTCTGACTCAGCAGAGACTTGACATAGCAAAGACTTTGCTGCTAGTCATTCCCTCAACACCAAGTAGTTATCAGATACTGTTTATTTTTGCTCAAGTTATATCAGTGTATCAGTACAACTTAAAACTCATGCTATTGGGATAATGCAAAACAATGCAAAATATGGACACGAAACTGCTTCAGTTTTAGTGTTCATTAAGTATCCTATGTGAGAGATGGGAATTGTAAATTAGTCTTACATGCATTTTTTTATAACTAAAAAACAAATTTCCAAGTGCTACAGAGAAGACAGAGATTTCACGCATAGAGAAAAGAGAAAGCCCAGTGATAAACAGGAAGCTAAACACACTGAAAATATTTTCCATACGTTCTTTACAAATGAAAGGTGAACAGAAATGAAAAGACACTGATAAGTGTTATTTATCACTTTCTTTTATTTCTTTGTTTTGTAGAAGTAGCTCATCTTCATTTGGGTTTCTTTTCTAGAGGACAAGTTACTTGAAGAAACAATGTCAGCTAGGATTAGGATGTTTATTTACAGAAATTTAAGGGGAACAACAGTTTAAATACTTTATACTAATTTACTAAAACTTTTAATCTTTAAATTCAATGTATTCAAAATAATGTTACTTAGGCAAACCTCCTGTTAAAATCAAGGCCAAGTCTGAGTAACAGTGTAGGACTTGACAAATAGGACTCAGTAGAAGTCGCTTACTATTTTTTGAATTCATGGAGTACTGATTCATTTCACTGAAACTCAAATTATCCAGTAGTTATTAGTATAATGAAAAAAAAGAATCAAGAGCAAAGAATTTTTTAACTTACTCTTCTCCAAAGCACATCCTGTTGCTACGTCTCAGGATAGAGAGCTAAAAAAAAAAAAAAAACCAAACCAAACAAACAAACAAACAAACAAACAAAAAACAGAAAAGCTTGTGATATTACTGGCATTAACAGCCATTGTTAAATAATACACATCTATGTATACACAGATTTCTGTTTCCTGATAGGAACAGTCAGAAAGAATTAGGACTCATAAGAATTGCAATACCTGACACATAACTTAAAATAGCAATCAGTAATAAAAGTGGAAAAAATAGAATCATAGAATCACAGAAAAGTTAGGGTTGGAAAGAACCTTAAGATTATCTAGTCCCAAACCCCCCTGCCATGGGCAGGGACACCTCCCACTAAACCATGTCACCCAAGTCTCTGTCCAACCTGGCCTTGAACACTGCCACTGATGGAGCATTCACAACTTCCCTGGGCAACCCATTCCAGGGCCTCACCACCCTTACAGTAAAGAATTTCTTCCTCATATCCAATCTAAACTTCCCCTGTTGAAGTTTGAACCCATTACCCCTTGTCCTATCACTACAATCCCTAATGAAGAGTCCCTCCCAACCATCCTTATAGGCCCCCTTCAGATACTGGAAGGCTGCTAGGAGGTCTCCACGCAGCCTTCTCTTCTCCAGGCTGAAGAGCCCCAACTTTCTCAGCCTATCTTCATATGGGAGGTGCTCCAATCCCCTGATCATCCTCGTGGCCTTCCTCTGGACTTGTTCCAATGGTTCCATGTCCTTTTTATGTTGAGAACACTAGAACTGCACACAGTACTGGTAGGAGGGCAGGATCATATCCCTCGACTTGCTGGTCACGCTCCTTTTGACGCAGCCATGGATACATTGGCTTTCTGGGCTGCAAGCACGTACTGAAGCCGGCTCATGTTCATTTTTTCATTGACCAACACCCCCAAGTCCTTCTCCACAGGGCTGCTCTGAATCTCTTCTCTGCCCAACCTGTAGCTGTGCCTGGGATTGCTCTGACCCAGGTGGAGGACCTTGACCTTGTCATGGTTGAACTTCATCAGGTTGGCATCAGCCCACCTCACAAGCGTGTCAAGGTCCCTCTGGATGGCATTCCTTCCCTCCAACATCAACCGAACCACACAGCTTGATGTCATCGGCAAACTTGCTGGGGGCACACTCAAGCCACTCTCCATGTCACTGACAAACATGTTGAACAAGACCGGTCCTAGCGCTGATCCCTGAGGGACACTACTCGTTGCTCATCTCCAGCTGGACATTGAGCCATTGAGCACAACTCTGCATGTGGCCATCCAGCCAGTTCTTTATCCACCGAGTGGTCCACCTACCAAATTGATGTCTCTCCAACTTAGAGAGAAGGATGTCATGTGGGACAGTGTCAAACTCTTTGCACAAGTCCAGGTGGATGACATCAACTGCTCTACCCCTGTCCACCAGTTCCGTAGCTCCATCGCAGAAGGCCAGCAGATTGGTCTGGCATGCATCTCTGCAGTTCTTTCTTTCCCCTTTTAAAACATATCTGACGTTTCTGAACTGTCTTTCAAGTCTCATGAATTCAAATCTGATCAGAGGACATTTTTAGTCACAACTTTCATAATTGAAAGTGTAAATGATGTCATAAGTGAAAGTTTAAAATGATCAATAAGTCAGTATTTGTACTATGGGTCACCATTTCCAAATACATACTTCATAATCCTTGAAACATATTTTTCAGCTTTGCATCAGTTCACGGATTTTAATGACATCCAAAGATCAACTCAAATAAAACCTTTATAATTCAAAGCACTTGAATGCACTGTTTGCAAGTCTGCATGAAACATTCTATTAAATATTATAAATTGTCTCAGGGCTTGATACTTATTTTTGCAAAAGTTGGACTCAAGTAATAATAATTAGATCATAATAGCTAGTAGGCTATCAACATTAATCTCAGTGTTTCGACATCTGAATCCTTGATATTATTGTAAAAAATCTAATCATAGGCAAAATATCAATATGCCATTTCATAATTCTGAAGTATTTCATAATAAATGATGAAAGCTTAATCAGATTGATTTGTGAATTGGCACTTTATTCACAAGTGATTTGACCACATGTAATAATATTTGTAATGTGCCCAACTTATGATCTTCATGCATTGAAGAAGGAAATGTTCAAAAGCTCTATTCCTCAATTTCCCTCACCCCTTTTTCTGTCAGTTTCATGGAATGCCAGCATGAAACCTATATTCCCAAAAATATTAAAAATGCTTTTATTCAGAGAAACTTAAGGTTGTTGTAAGTGTGATGTTTTAAGGGCTGCAAGATCTAAGAATAACAACAGATAATATTATGAGGTAGAAATCTACTGTATCAGTGCATAAAGATTTGGATTTAGCCCTACAGCAACTAGAAATGCTGAATCTCAAGTGCTCAAACAGGAGAAGGTTAATTGCTTTCATAAAAGATATTGCATTTTCTGGGGACAGATAAGAAACAAGTTTTAAGCAATTTGACTCCATAAATAATGAACACTTGAAACTGATCTAGGATCAAGATTTTCAAGCACATTATTGGGAATATGGACAAGTGGGCAGAAAGCAGACAAAATTAAAAATTGCAACCAGGATTTGCATCAGAAATAACATACTGTCAATTCATGACATGAATGACTACATGGCTTATTACTGCTCTACACATGCAGATGTTGGCCTAAACATTTCCTCTGCCACCCCAAAAAAGAAAAAAATCACGCACACTCAACCCCCTCCCCCCCCAAAAAACCCACAAAACATCACAAGCAAGTAAACAAACAAAACCCCTCCAGATCTAACCAAACACTCAGAATTCATAAACTTATATTTCAGTCTGTGCTTTGAATTCGATTACTTCAGAAGCTGAATTACACTCCTGTGAGCTATTCACACTTTTAAACTTTGCAAGGTTAAAGTTGTAACTAGCAGTGACCGTAATGTAAATTATTACTTCCTCCTTCGGAAACTAATGGAATAACTTAGCCACTCTGAAAGCCTTCTACAGCTCACTTTTAAGAGCAGTGAATAATCTCACCTCTTGTCAGATTTGCTGAAATTATTCAAGTACGGTTTACTGATCAATAACTATGGAGAAAAGAGAACATCATATTCTGCAAGAATTCCTTAACCGAATTTTGAAGAGGAGGCATATCTTTGAAGTGAAAGGAAAAGCTACTCAATTCCTTAGATTCAGTAACACATGCATGTCTTTAAAGTTAAGAATCTGTAAAGAAAGTGCATAGGACTATCTCAAGTGTCTAATTCACAGAATCTTAAAAAAAAAAAAAAAACTAACCAAAAAAAAAAAAAAGGCAAAAGTTTCTTTCACATGGCAGATACCTAACTTCAGGATGCCATTCTAAGGATACTAGATATGCAGTAGGGCACTGAGCACATATTTTTGAATGCAAGCAAATCAATCATGTCCAGGGGTGGCACCTCATCAAGGGGATGTCTGTTTGGCAATTAAGCGACATGTTTCCTCCTGAAACTGTTCCTCCCTTTCCAGCACATTCCTCGAAATACCAGCTTTTCTATTGTGTTCCTTTATCATTTAAAATCAGAGGGTTTGGACAATCACCTTTTCAGATAACTTGGTAATTGGATCCCCATTATAGTCCAACCTCTTCTCTTCCATATCAGTTTTCCCAGACCTGAAGATGAATTGTGTTTTATTTGAAGGACTAATGCTTACAAGAATTCCAGAAATAAAGGGTTAGTGCCGAAAAGAGTGACAGGAGCTTAAAAAAAAAAAAAAAAAAATGCACTGAATCTAAACAGAGATCAAAGATGTGTTTTGAACTTTTATTGATCATTTAAGAAAACAAACAGGTTTTTTGGCAGTAAATGAGTGACTTGTGTGGTCAATTTTGGCCAGTGTGAATTAATTACTTCTTACCTTATTACATCAGTATCAGTTGAAAACAAGGCCACTGAAGTTGATATGTTACAATGAAGAAAGTAAGCACAGAAATCACAAGATTTTACCTGAAATGGTAAAGTGACTTAGTTTGCTCATGAAAGTCCAAAGGATATGTTAAGACAAGCATATCTGAGCAAATAAATAATTTTTTTTATTAATATAGTCTCTAGCAAGGAGCAAAAATAGCTTAACGTTTTACAGTGTTTTAAAATAGTTTATAGCAACCTCTGATAGATGAATTTCTCCCTCACTCCCTTGATTTCTGGGGAGCCTTGTGAATGAAGGCTGAGAGGGGCTGTACATCTACTTCATACCTGAACAGAAAATAATCTTCCCACCCACTTCATCTGATCAAGCCTTGAACTGTGATTAAGACACCTCATACTTCTGATGCGTTCATGATGTGTGGAATCAGAAAAAAATGACAGCACCTTTCTTCTTCAAAGAACTCTTGGTATTTTGGCTGACCAGTGTATTTGTGTTAAGAAAAATTTTCTTTGAATAGCATACTTGTCATGCTCTGAACTCCAAGGTCTGTTTGTTAGTCATCGCATGTATGTGTATGTGTATGTGTATGTATGATATGTATATCATGTAGAAAAGGAAAAAGCTATTATGAACAGTATGTTGCTGCACCCAGACATAGTTTAGTCTGAGTTTGTCTTATGCTTCTTCTTGAACATATTATTAAAGATGTTCAAGCTCTAAGATTTTTAAAGTTATTTCAAAATGTTGAAGTTAGAGGTAAATTTGCCAAAACACTTAATCATCTAAATTTTATCAATGCGATTTCTAAAAGCAACTTTGTTCTTACATGTTCAGGTGCTCTTCCAAGCATGCTAATTCCTTTGAAAACACAGTCTGCAAGCCTCATCTCAGAGTTCAAAATTAAAGAGGTGTTGCCATGACTAGACAGATGTTATTGACATCAAAAGCTATTCTGAGATTTATTACGAAGGCATCTTAATCAAGACCATCTGATCCTTCTTTTGGGACTAAAACTGATGGGACATCTATGGTATCAGCTATTGCAGTTCTGATGATGTGTGTATGCATATTACTTCCATGGATATAAAGCCACTGAGTAAACATTAGCTTTATTTATGGAATGGTATTTCTTAGCAAAGTTGTAGCTTGGGACCTTTAACCTAGATATGACTGTTGTATGCTTATTTGTGCCAACTGTGAAGAGTAAGTCAGTAATATGAGTATTTACTATCTGAGCAAGCAGTGCCAATATGGAGAGAAAAAAATAATGAATCCCTAGCAAACTTAATCCTCTCTCAATTACTGTTAAAAGACTTATTTACCCATTAATGCAAGAGTATTTGCCTCATATTGCTTTATTAGAAATTTAAAGCTAAGAAAATGTGTGGCATTTCATTTTGGTGATTACTTTCAAGAATTTTCTTTGCAAAGGCCAGCTGCAGAATAACTAGTTCCTTGCAATGGTTTCTCAAACACAGGTGAATACACACCAAGGAAAAGTAGGAGGATTCAGAATAGGTGCAGTAAATTCAAGAACTATTTTGTCACCTGAAATCTTTTTAAAATGGGAGAATGAAGTGGTATCAACCAATAAAACACACAGCTTGTAAACACCTATATAGTGAAAATAAAAGGAAAAGCATTCTCTAAGACACGAGTCCATAAACACATTATTAATTCACAGCAGAAAAAAAAAAAGAGGAAAAGATATATTCAAAATTGTGTCTTGGGATAATATCCAGAAATCCTCATTGTATCATGGTTAATTTCATATCTCGGCAAATGACTTTCCTGATATAACACAATACACAGAAGAGCAGAATCTGATTTCTTAAATACTGGCTATCAGGATGTAGAACTAGGAACAAAATGAATCACTTCTAGTCAAAACATGCGTGTCCAAAATCCTCTTCATTAGCACCACTGATAATTTTACACATTAATAGATCTTTGAAAGTGCAGAAGATGCATGATCTTTCTCCTTCCACTTACCTTCCTACTATCTATCAAAAATATTTTACATTTAGTCAGAAGTATTACAACTTTGGTTTGTATTGAACTAAGAAAGCTAGATAAAATGCTGATGTTAATCATTTTTACTCATGTGAAAAGAGGAAACACCTGGGAAGTACTGGCAATACACTGACTTGAGTTTCTAGGCTCAAAAAATAGCCATGAGACCTAAGAGTTATTTGGCTGTTTTGTAGTATAAAGTAAGCAGCATAAGTTTCATTCAGTAACTTTGTTTCCTGACAATCTTGAATTTAACCCTAGGAGTGTTTTAATTCATTGTCTTCTACCTCAGCAACATTGAACAATTAATTGTTCATTGTACAATTCCAACATTTTCCATTACTGTTAGCACCATAGGAAAGTAATTACTATTTTATTTCACTAGCTTTATTAGTAGAATTTTCAGAAATTTAATCTTGTTTTTTTCAACTCACAGGCTGCAAATGTGATAGTCCAGAGGTGAGTAAGCCTATTGAAGCATGCAGATTGGGCCCAAATCACTGAGGTTATTTATTTTTCTTGTAGTTCAGTAAGAGCTTCTTAACTATGAAGCGGTGGAAAATTTAAGCAACAGTGAATGTTTCCACTCCAAAGCACATATTCTAAAGAAAATGTAAAATTTTCTGCATGCATTTTCTTCACCCATTCTGCATTTTTGCAGTATAGCTCATGCTATACTTGACTCCTATTCTGCCCTTTTACCTATTATAGATAGGTATTCTTAATCATTATACTGTTAATGACCTAATGAATACAATAGCTCTTCATCATATACACATGGCATCATGCTCCTCAGCACACGTTTCAAACATTATTCTGTCAAAATCACTGCAGGACTCTGCTATGCCAAAGAAAGTAGTTATATTAATGTGCAATGACAGCAGTGTCAGAATTATGCCCAGACTGATTCATATCAATTCACAAAAGAGCACTAGAACCTCTGATAGGGGTATGGGGTCAGAATCTGTGTAAGTGGTCTGTATTAGTTCTGGCAGTTGAATTGCACCTGGAAGTGATAAAATGGTAATTGTACTATATTATCAGTGTGCAACACTGACATTAACATGGCACACCACTATACCATTACATGGATAGAAAGCTAACATCCGTCTTTGATTTCTTTCTAACTTTTACTAGAGAATATGTTTTCAGTGTGTCATGGGTTCAGCAGCAGCAGTCATTTTTTCTCCTTCATAGTAGCTGGTGCAGTGCTGTGTTTTCGACTTTTGGCCTGGGAACAGCACCGATAACACTGATGTTTATAGTTACTGCTTAGAACATTTTGGTCTGGCCAAGGACTTTCTGAGTCTCATGCTCTGCCAGGCAGGAGGGGAAACCAGGAGGAAGGAGAGACAGGACACCTGACCCAAACTGTCCAAAGAGAGGTATTCCATACCACAGCACGTCATGTCCAGGATGTAAAAAGAGAGCAGAGACCCGGAAGGGTGGGGGGTACACTGTGGAGGGTGCACTGCTTGGTCGGGCTGGGTGGTGAGCAATTGTATCCTTTCCTTGTATTTGCCTTGTCATTATTATTATTGGTGGGGGTGCACTGTTTGGTCGGGCTGGGGATTGGTGGTGAGCACATGTATTCTCTTCCCTTGTATTTTTCTCTTGTCATTATTATTATTGGGGGGAGCAGGAGTGATTTGTGTTATACCTTAGTTACTAAGCTGTTCTTATCTCAACCTGTGGGAGTTGCATTCTTTTGATTCTCCTCCCCATTCCCCCAGGACTGGGGGAAGAAAGAGTGGGGAGTGAGAGAGTGACTGCGTGAGTTCATAGAGGCTTAAACCACGACACAGTGCAAGACGCAACACAGAATACAAAAGGAGGAATATTTCTACAGATACACTAGAAACTACTAGTCTGCTTTACTGTTTTTTCCCTACTAAGTTTATGTTCCTCCTTTATGTAAAGCTGCTGTATAGTTGTCTCAACAGAAGCTTGTGTACAATGCCCAGAGAGCACTCTTAATCCACTAGACAAAATTCAAGCTATGTGATTTTTCCTCTGTTTTTCAGCATGGTAAACTCATCACTAGCTTCTGCTACAGTGACTTGGCCATCTTAACAGGATCACTTCAGACTTTTAAGCACATCTGTTTTCAGGTCTGGATCTCAGGACATCAGATGTCTCCAAGCAGACCTGCACAAAACACTTTCAGCATAGGACTAGTGTCAATATTCCCACCTAATACATGTTATCTCAGCTTGTTTATCTCACTTTCAGTTTTTCTGGAAGCTGTCACCAGTAAATAGTCAACCTTACTTAAGGGAAGACCATTTACTAATACTAAAACATTTTTTAAAAAAAGACTATTACAATGACCAGTGTGTAAACAGTCTCATCTTCCCTTAAGTCTTACATTTTCCATATGTTTAAAGATATTCCAGGTACTTCAAACATTTCTGTTAGCGACATTCTTGTGTTTACATCTGTGAGAGCCTGGAAATTGAGCTTGTCTCCAACACTGATTACATTTCATACTGTGAGAGTCAGAAAACTGAGTTAAACTGAACCGGCCTCAGATATCATTTGCATTCAACCATGGAAGGCCTTGCAAGAATTACTGAAAGCAAAGCAAACAACAAAGATGTTAGCTTTTGATACTGTGTAGTCAGGATCTTTCTGGCCCCCTAGTTCAAAGCTGATAAGCCTCCACAGGACTGTGAAAAATGCTGACTCAAAGGATATGGCACAATATCAGGGACAACTTAGAAGACCCTCAGAGAACCCCAACTTTGGAACTACATGTGTTCACTAAAACACATCCACCATTATCATAGTAACGCCTCTTTACACTTCACATATAAATTATGGATAGTATCCCAAAGAACCTGAACATAAAAGGGCAGGACTCAGGTCAGAAGGTGAGCTCCCACTACCAGCACCCTGGCTGAAGCGGGCCAATGAGACTGGATCTATGGTTGGTGACTATCAGCTTGCAACTCTTCTTACCTCTCTCTCTTCCTCTCTTCTCTCTCTCTCTCTTCCCCTGCATTGATCTCTCCAGGAATAAACACTTGAGTTTGTTAAAGAGTTTCAGCATCCGGCCTTATTTGTGCCTTAATTCCAATCAGGTAACAAATATATTGACTCTGACCAGGTCTGAGTCACCTATGTCTTCCAACCAGGCTGAGAGATCACACTGTTCTCTCAAAAGAAAAGCTCACTGCGACCCTTACTTTACCCTCCTCTGCTTCTTGTCTCCAGACAGTCTTAACCACTTAGTTTTCTGTCTCTCTCCAGCCTCTTAAGTTTAGTAAAAAAGGTATGTGTATATGTATTATCTTAATCACTAAAAGCATGGACTTTTCCTTTTTTTTTTTTTTTTTTTTTTTTGTAATTGTGTTTTTTGTAGCATGGCTTATTTAAACCTGCTGTTTTACCATTAAACTCAAATAACTTGACAGGAATTATCAACTAATACAGACTATTAATTTGTAACTCTTCTAGCAACATACAATGCAATAAAAAGTTTTTTCGGCTTCACAGTTAACTTTTCTGATCCTAGTTTTAACATTATGTCTTCCTGAAGAAGTATTCCAGAAGCAGCAGTCTAAGTCCTCTAAAGTAAATGGAATTGTCTACCCCATCTCTGGGCTGCAAATGCTTTCAAGCCTGCAGAATTGTAGATTAAAGACGATAATTTTAAAGGAATGCTTTTTCTCAACCTGATTAAATCTTGACATATGGTTAATATTAGGTGCATAGGAAGCTACTATTGTTTGACACAGCATATACGAAGGACAGGAAGGAAGTTCTTGCAGCTGAAATAAAGGTAATTCTTTATGGTAATGAATTTAAAAAGAAAATCTGTTAAGAAACTTTTTTATTTGAAGGAGCATAAAGTAAAGAACTAATCAAAAAGCTTGCTTCAGCAAGCACATTAATGGTAATGTGAGTAAATGGCAAGGGGAGAAAAACGGCTGCCAAAATACCCCAACATTACATAATGATACCATCATGCTGCAAGGAAAGAGTACCTTCTCATCAATGGTTGATTTTCATTTTATATCATTCTGTAAAACTATGCTTTAAAAGACGTGTTTCTAACAGAATACATTGAGTTCAGGGTTTGTGAAAAATACAACTTACAAGACACAAAATGACAACTGTGCTGAAGGAGCTAAGCCAATGCACTTCCTGCCGAGTTTGCTTTATTCTGATACTGTAATGTAGTGGGTTTTCTTCCAAAGAAGATCTTTTGGTTTGAAAAAAATAAGTAGCATTCTAATGATTTACACCTTAATGTCGCAAATTCTAATGATTTACACATTAATGTAGGACAGTAACAGCCTCCTTTTTCCTCTGCAGCAACATTAAAAAATGAGGGAAAGACATGTATGTTAACCCCGTTAGTTTGGACACTTTCCAGTTTGGATAATTGCATTCTGTCTACTAACAATCCTCCTGCAGTTTCAATTAGATACAATGTTCATTTTCACTGTCCTGAGCTCTTGTGCAGTATTGTCTTCCACTGTTTAACAGCTGCCACATTTCACTCGGGGGGCTCTTGCATTTTTGCATTTAACGAGATGAGCCTTACAACAGGGCTTTCAATTAGCTGCCTTGTGACTTTTAAAACGCAATCTGTATCAGAAAAATTAGATGCTGTGAGAAGGTAGAATTTCTCAGAAAAAAATCATATAGTTTAGGAAAGAGTCATACGTCCTGTACAATGCAAAGATGCAGAGTGATCCTGAAAATAATCATTTTTATCCACTGAAATAAGCAGTAGGCTAGGGAATTACAGTCACTCCACCTGCCTTATTTGAGAATGTAAGTAATTCTATTCTACTCTACACTATCTTAGTCTAGTCTAGTCTAATCTATATTCTTTTGTTGCATGTAATGGTGCAAAAGAATGATCCTATCTAGGAGAAGGTCTCAGTAACTTCTGGAAGAATGCTCAGAGCAAAGAACTGAAGAAGATACACCTCTACATCATTTCCAAACACACTGAAACACTAGAGAAAACCTGGTGTAAAAAAAAGCACGCCTGTTATTATCACCACGTATTGCCCAGCTACAGGTATTTTCTCCATGTGATGTTTGTGAATTTCACTGCTTAGCTCTTCACACATATATATGGGGCACCTACAAGCAAGCATTCAGAGTTTCAAGAGTTAGATTTCAGTGTTAAGAATTCAAATTCTATCAGTGAAAACTGGTACAACACAGGTATATTAAAGACCATGTGGTAAAAGACTGAGGTAGTCCCCAAACTGTGTGTGATTCAAGGCTTTTAACTGAGTTTAACTCCTTATCACTCAACAATGAATGCCCACTAACAGCTGAGTCGTATTGGGTGCACTACTAAGAAGATTTTTCCACTTCAGTTTCACCTGGAATGTATTCAGTTTGCACAACCAGGACACAAAGCGAACCAAAGGTTGTTCAGTGGAGAATGTCAGAAGACCTGCCCCAAAAGTCTGCTCCAAAGTTTAATGCTCAGTTAACACTGTGTTTGCAAAATATTACTGTAACCCAGTTTACTTGTAAATAAAAAGAAAGCCAACTTTATATTTGTAGATGGTGCAAATAAAAACAAAAGAAAAATGGAAGAGATCTCTTTGCTTGGAAAGCTCTGAAAAAATATTTCTAGAATGCTGGCGCTTCTCAAGCTCACAGCTATATATACTCTAAAAAAATCTGCAGAGGAAGCAAGCCATGAAAGTAACTGTGAGTTATTTATGATATCAACAGATGACATAATGTAGCAAATGCTTGTAAAACAGAAAAACCTCAACAGATGGATTTCTAGAGAAATCTATGTGAATTTTGTAGAAAGATAAGGAAAGAATAAGTGTGATCTTTCTTAAATCCAAATTATGTTAAAAGAAGAATGACTATTTATATTCAAATCTCTTCTTAGTTTTAACCAGCTACATATCAGTATGTTTCTCTGGTTTGGTTGATTCTTTTCCCTTTTTTACTTTTTAGCTATAGACAAAGGAATTATCAGATACTAATAATAGAAACTATGCAAACATGCAGATACACAGGTAGACATTTCTTGGAGCAGTTTGAGATATTCGCAATTTCTGAGTTTATCCATTTATATAGCCAGGTCTATCCTGGATCTTCTAAACAGTATGCAGTAAAATCACACAATCTTTACTAGTCGTACATCATCGATCATTATTGAAAACCTGTCTAGCAAGGAACTAAATGTTCTGGGTTTGGGTTTTTTGCTTTTTTTTTTTTTTTTTTTTTTTTTTTTTTTTTTTTGTGCCTTTTTTTTTTCCCCCCAGACTGAGAAAGGAACAAAATTGTATGTGATAAAGCAAAACACAGACCAGAAGAACAGTCTTTCCTGCATTCCTACATGATACAAGTACTCTTGCATAAAAAGTTTGTTTCATAACATGTTCCATAAGGTTGAAATCTTCTTTTTTTTTTACTAATAATTTCACCTTTCAACAAGCTCTGTTAGATCACTGAATCATGACGAACGATTTTTTATATATTAGGATGCTCAGTTCACATTAATGAACTAACAAAATGGAACATGAAATCATGACACTGATAATATTAGGGACAGTCCTTTTAATGTGGGGAAAGAATTCATAATTAGACCAAATTTTTTCCTTTAATTAAAGTATTATCACACTGATAATGCTGAATGAAATGCAGTTTTGACAAATTCAGTGAAAAAAGGTAAAAAAGACAAGAAGCTATCACACAGTTTTTGTCCTGAAGCAGCCACGTTTCATTACACAGCACTGAAAGTAACCAAGTGTATTTTGGCATCCCCATCTTAGGCTAAGGTAATTATTAGTCTGACAGTTTCCCTCTTTCTCAGCCCCCTCCCCCTCCTTATTTTTTAAAATGAGCTTACCCAAAAGGAAAATTAACCACAGTACTTTTCATCACAATGCATACATCAATGATATTGAAGGCAAATGACCATGGCTGGAGCCATAGGTTAGCTGCAAATCCATTAGTGATAAATAGAAAAATAATAATAAAAGAAAAATGAACCTGTGACTCTAGGCTATAGCTGAGTGATAAGTGTACAAAAGTCATAAAACATGACAATATAATTTGCATTAATACTGAATCAGAAAGGCTCTTTAAAGGCCAAGTAATAGATGTGAAAATTATCCATAAGAAGGCTGAAGATAAACTTTCCAAAACAATAATAATAATAATAATGTCAAAAATCCTTCAGTAATGTATCTATTTACTTGCACTCAGTCTAAAAAAAAATATTAATTTAAACAAAGCATTCTTTTGCTTGCACAAATGGATGATAACTAGCAGAAGATTATAAAAAGAGAAAAATAATTTAAAGAACTTTAATATCTTATGTAGGACAATGACTTTAAACTAAAGAGACTCTAACACTGCAGGTTAAAAGTTGCAGATTACAAACTAATTTAAAATTAATTTGTGTTATTTTTAATGTGTGTTACTCTTATTGATTCTGTCTTAAGTTGATTTGTGCAAACTGGACTTAGTAATTCTCATTTTAATTTAATATCTTTCACGTACATCTCCATACTTACAGGTTTATTTATTTTTATTTATTTTATTTAATCGCCAGTAGCTATTAATACTTCAGAAACTCTTAAAAATTTCATGAAATTTCACAAATGGTCTATTTGTACACTTACTAGAAAATATTTCTTTTATATATTACATGAAGAATTTCCATCATAAATTTGCTAACTTCCTCTTGTGGTCAAAAGAATCTTTAAGAAGGAAGGGTCATACTATTATATGCAGTTATGCCTGAAAAATGCAAACACTCATTTACCTAGAAATCATATTTCCAGATGGCCTTTATATTATTCAGTATTTGGATTTAAATAAATATATTTGTGACCTATATCTTTTATCAAGTCTTTTTTTTTTATCAGAAAAATAATCTTATATAATTCTATACAAGGATGAATTCAGCATATAACTGAGACTGACACGTTCAACATTCTACTTTATTGAAGGATCAGCTATAAATTCCTGCCTGTTGGAAAACCTTTGTTTATATAAAAGCAACCTAAATATAAGCTGGATTTTAAAAAATAATTTTGTTTCTGTTTATCTATGCATACTCACAATCTAAGCTACTCACTATAAGAAACAGTTAAATAGAGGCTGAATGCACAACATTTTCTTATAAATTTCATCATTTATAAAGCACATCAAAAACATCAACTAAAATCCAGCTGTCCAAGCTACAAAATTAGGTTTGCAATTGCCAGTACAAAAGCTTTATAAAATTAATTAACAAATTAATCAGCCGATAAAATATTCACCGGTTGATATAATAAAATAACAAAAGTTAAATCCCCTACAGAGATTCAGATGAAGTTGAATGAAAATATACACGGAGTGTGACATCATCATATGCCAACTCATTGGCAACAATAAGCTGGATGGATGCAGCGGCACCAACAATGAATGAAATAAGTCATCAATTCCAGAAGCTTGAAGACAATCTCATCCCATCCATCATTTCAGCTGCAGAAAAACTGTTGTAGGAGTTCCACCATTTGAGAGATGATCTATCCAGCTGCTTACATGTACAGACCCGCATCTCGGCTGCTGTCAGAAGACACCCTGTTGTTTGAGAGGGAAGATATAGAAGGTACATGCCATGGGGCACCCTATGGTTTTACCTGTGGGATCTTGGAGAAGGCATGAGAAAGTGGCATGGAAAACCTACCTCAGTTCTGGAGGAATGGGTGTATGAATTGAAAAGGAAAACAACAGTCAGTGCAGCTCCTCCCAAGAAAGTTGCTGCTCCAGTATTTGGTGGGCAGTTTCTCACATGGATTGAAAGGGCTGATTTCACTCTGACTCTTATGAAAATGAATTCTAATCCCTTTGTACAAGAAGTAAGTGAAGAATCTTATGATCACTATTAGAGGGGCCCTGCCTACATCCAGGTGTAGGTGAAGAGACAATTGGATTTACTGGACTGTGTGAATAAGGTGGCCTTGGCATATCACTCCCACAAAAGTATAAGGCTCTGGTAGACGCTGGTGCACAGTGAATCCTGATGTCATCTAGCTATCAAGGGTTATTTATATTTCTGGAATGACAGGAGGATCCCATGAGCTGAATGTACTGAGGCTAAAATCAGCCTGACTGGGAGGAAGTGTCTGGTCCAGAGGCTCCATAAATGCCTGGCATAGACTATCTCAAGGGAGGGTACTTCAAAGATCAAAAAGGGTACTGATGGCCTTTTGGTATTGCTGCTTTGGAGACAGAGGAAACTGAGCAGCTGTCCACCTTGCCTTGTCTCTCAGAAGATCCTTCTGCTGTAGGGCTGCTGAATGCTGAAGAACAAGTGCCAATCGCAGCCACAACACTGCACCGGCAGCAATATCGCACCAACCAAGACTTCCTGGTTCCCATCCATAAGCTGATTCGTAGACTGGAGAGTCAAGGAGTGATCAGGAGTACCCACTCACCCTTTAATAGCCCAACGTGAAAGTCTAACGGAGAGTGGAGACCAACGGTAGACTATCATGGCCCGAATGAAGTTGCACCACTGTTGAGTGCTGCTATACTGGACATGCTAGAACTTCAATATGAGCTGGAGTCAAAGGCAGACAAGTGGTATGCCAAAATTGATATTGCCAATGCATTTTTCTCAATTCCTTTGGCAGCAGAGTGGAGGCCACAGTTTGCTTTTACTTGGAGGGGCGTCCAGTACACTTGGAACTGACTGCCCCAGGGGTGGAAACACAGCCCTACTGTTGGACATGGACTGACCCAAACTGCACTGGAACAAGGGCAAGCACCATTATTGTGTGGGGCGATACAGCAGAAGAAGTTTTTGAGAAAGCAAGCTAAGAGTTTAAAGCTTCATTGGTATGGAGGATGATGGCTGAATTACAAATACAAGGAGGCCAGGCAGATTGATTATATCACGCTCCCACCAACCTGCCAAGGCAAGCACCAAGTGCCTACCATGGTGGAAGCAACCACCAGATGGCTGGGAACATACACTCTGCCCCACGCCACTGCCCGAAACACTGTTCTGGGCCTTGCAAAACAAATCTTGTGGGAACATGGCACCCCAAAGACAACTGAGTCAGACAATGGGACTCATTTCCCATTTCAGATGCTTGGGCCAAAGAGCATGGCATTGAGTGGGTATATCACATCCCCTACCATGCACCAGCCTTTGGAAAAATCAAACGGTACAATGAGCTGCTAAAAACTACAAGGAGAGTAATGGGTGGTGGGACTTTCAAACATTCAGATACACATTTGCCAAAGGACACCTGGTCGGTCAACACTAAGGGATCTCACCAGGGCTGGCCCAGACCAATAAGAACATTTACATACTGTAGAGCGGGATAAAGTTCCTGTGGTGCACATGAAGGATTTTCTGGGGAAGACAGCCTGAGTTCCTGAGTTATTCCTGCTTCAGGCAAAGTCAAACCCACTTCTGGGATTGCTTTCACTCAAGGATCCGTGTGTACTTGTTGTGTAATGCGGAAAGATGAGGAAGTCTGGTGTGTTACTCAAGGAGATTTAGATCTGGGTGAAAACAGCTAATGAACTCAGCATCATTGTTGGTGACATGGACAGTGAGATTAAGTGCGCCCTCAGCAAGTTTGCTGATGACACCAAGCTGTGTGGTTCAGTTGATATGCTGGAGGGAAGGAATGCCATTCAAAGGGACCTTGACAAGCTTGTGAGGTTGGCTGATGTCAATATTACGAAGCTTAACCATGACAAGTGCAAGGTCCTACACCTGGGTCAAAGCAATCCCAGGCACAGCTACAGGTTGGTCAGAGAAGAGATTCAAAGCAGCCCTACGGAGAAGGACATGGGGGTGTTGGTTGATGAAAAAATGAATATGAGCTGGCCTCAGTGTGCGCTCGCAGCCCAGAAAGCCAACTGTATCCTGGGCTGCATCAAAAGGAGCATGACCAGCAGGTCAAGGGAGGTGATCCTGCCCCTCTACTCTGCTCTCGTGAGACCTCACTTGGAGTATTGTGTACAGTTCTGGTGTCCTCAACATAAAAGGGATATTGAACTGTTGGAACAAGTCCAGAGGAGGGCTACGAGGATGATCAGGGGACTGGAGCACCTCCCATATGAAGATAGGACGAGAAAGTTGGAGCTGTTCAACCTTGAGAGGAGAAGGCTGCGTGGAGACCTCCTAGCAGCCTTCCAATATCTGAAGGGGGCCTATAAGGATGCTGGGGAGGGACTCTTCATTAAGGACTGTAGTGGTAAGACAAGGGGTAATTGGTTAAAACTGAAACAGGGGAAGTTTAGATTGGATATAAGGAAGAAGTTCTTTACTGTAAGGATGGTGAGGCGCAGGAATGGGTTGCCCAAGGAAGTTGTCAATGTTCCACCCCTGGCGGTGTTCAAGGCCAGGTTGGACAGAGCCTTGGGTGGCATGGTTTAGTGGGAGGTGTCCCTACCCATGGCAGGGGGGTTGGAACTAGATAATCTTAAGGTCTTTTCCAACCCTAACTATTCTATGATTCTATAATTCTATGTATAATATGTGTATAATGCTTATATATAATGACTAATATATAACACTTTTATAGCAGCTAGATGCCCATCCCCACCACTCTGAACTGTGAAAAGAAGATACGTGCTGTCATGATCACCTGAAGAGAATAAAATCATGGGGAAAGCTGGCAGCAGCAGCGGGAGTCTCCCAGAACTGTCCTCAGGTAACCATTGACTGACCCTGACTTTCAACCAGATGAGCACAACAGTAACCAGACAAGTTCAAAGGTGACATCAACAGGCAACAATCCAACACTAAACAACATCTCTCCCGCCCTGAAAAACTGTTGCAATAGATGAAGCCCAGCATCATGGACTGAATGAACTCAATGAACTTTATAGGGATGGTCCATGTACTAAGGAATGACATGTGTCTGTGCGTGTCTGTGTGTGTGTGTAACATATATACACACTTGATATATACATTCCTAGAGCATCCAGAGGAATCACTGTCTGATAGTAAAAATATCAAAAATATTTGTCAGCAGATCCTGTTGGTTTGATTCCCAGAGAAGAAAAAAAGAACACACAAAAAAAACCCAAAACCAACACAAAAAGTAATATGCTTTACACTGAGCAATTCTTAAAAGGAAGAAAATACAGTACTTTAGCACATAACTTCTAAAGTTTCTTAGAAGAGGGTCTGAAACCGTAATTTCATAAAGTGATCCTATATTCTCATACTTTGTAAAACGTACTCTCAGAATATTTAAGTATTGTGTTTAAAGAAAAAAAAAGACCAATAATTACACAACAAACAAACAAAACCACAGAATTGAGCTACTCGCTTTCTCTGAGACACAATTTTTCTTCTGCCTCCACTCATACTTGGAACATCCTTACTCAGAGAGCCAAAATTGACTTTTCTCCTAGCTAAATGCACAGAACAGGGCGGACTCTGAAACTGACACTCATTCTTGAGCCTGCTTGCAGCTACACAAGTGTGATCCCTAGCAGCACTTCTCTTTGGCTTATCTGGGGACAGATTTGAATGTTAATTTATTGTTGGTTTTAATAGAGAACTCATTAGGGTAATGATTTGGAGCTCTCATCCCATTAGCACATTTTGCATCCCATTACTATTAAGGATGAGAGAACAGACACTTGAGCACAAGAAGGAGGGATCTCACACACTCAAGATCCAAAGAGGAAAGAAACACAAACAGGGAATGGCAAACTGGCCATCTTCCTGCAGTAGTCACCCAGGGGGATAACTAGTCTGACACAAGACAATGTCACTTCATTTTGCCTAAAAGTAGTACTTCTAATTGAAGCAGAGGAGCAAAATTTGCCAAATGCAGGATAAAATGCTCAAGACACCCACAGTCATACACACTTGGATGCAACCACACTTACAACCAGGCTTGTGTACCAATGCCCAGGTGACCAGGAGAGGGACCCTGGAGATTTAGAGCTGCTGAAACAGGCAGTATCAGCATAAGAAATGCTGTTGGCTGTTCCAGGCCTCTGTCCTTGGAGAGCTCTTGGGCCACTAGACCAAGAGTTCCTGCTGGAAGCTCCTGGGTGCCTGGCTAGTTCTCACCTCTGCTGCAGAAAGTCTGTAGTTGTGCGTCCTGACTATCTAAGACTGGGGCTGTGCTTCCTGCCTGGGATGTGAAAATTCTTCTTCTGGGGCTAGGGAAGGTGGGGTGGTGGAAAGTCTTTGGCCAGGTCTCACCCATCCCTCCTCTGTCACTCTGGGGAGCTGCAAAGATCACCTTATTTCATGCAGCAGCACAGACAGCAGTAGTCTAGAAGGACAGTACGTCCCCAACAACACTGGCTAGGTATCCACGGTGGAAGTTTGAGCCTGGGTACCAGAAGAGTTTACTCCCCTCTGGCACTATCAGTTTTTTGAACAGTTTTTGGTAACCGTGGAGATTCGGCTGCTGAAAGAGGAAAAAAGGTGGGCTCTGCTGAGATATCTGAACAGTGGTCATTTTCAGGAATCCTTTGGCGGACACCCAAATCAGCCATGGTCCTGGGAAACGTACGCCTAATGCAATAGGAGAAACCCTGCATTGCAGTATCATGTCAAGATCACAAGTTTATAAAATCAGACTCTAGGGAAAATGATTAATTGAAGGATTTCATTGCATTTGCTGTGCTAATATATACACAGTGTTACAAACCTAATCAGTAGGATCAGGAAGCACTTCTCAGTTCCTGGCTCTATAGGCACATCTTGCTTACTGAACACTGCAAGGCCACAAATATTTTTTTCCTCTCTTCTCTCGTAGCCCTGTTTCTTTTAATTGGATAGGCCCACACATGCAAAAAGAGAGCAGGCAATATATACCAACAGGTCCTGCTGAGTTAACAACAGCAGAGGGAGTCCTCCTCCAGAAAAATGGTTTTTTTTCTTAACTTTATGAAGATGAAATTAGCAAGTACTGATAAATCACTTCATATTTTGGAAAATCTAGTATGTGGACTAAACAGATTCATAGACCATTGCGCAGCTTTCTCTGAGCATTCATAGGAGTGTCTCTAAGAGACAAAAACATGCAGACAAACATAAAGAGTTGTAACTCCAAAATGTTTGGGTTTTTTTCTGGGGTAATTTCAATCGGAATACTAACAGACTTGATTTCCACTAAGTCCAAAATCATTGCATATTTGTCTGGTTTTGGATGAGATTCTGCTGTTTTCTTTTGGAGGATGTGTTCAGCCTTTACTCCAGATTGATAATGAATGTTGGAAATACCTTAATAGCATTTGAGCATCTACACATTTAAGCATAGTTTTTTGTGATCAGTGCTTAGGACCTGAGCGTTAAAATTTATTGGCTTTACTAAAAGTTGCTAGCATTTTTTCTGTATACTGAAGTTGTGGTCTAAAAATATGATTCTAGTAAGCAAGACCTCTTTACTTCCCTCCTGGGTGGTCACGGGTGCCCAGGACAGTACGTGGTCATACACTTACAGATTCAAAGAGGTAAATAAGGCATTTCATTTAATTGTGATCCTATGAAAAAGAAATCTTTCTCCAGAGTATGATTAGGGAGTTTCTGTCATTAACCTTCTCTCGGACTGGAGTACCTCCCGTATGAAGATAGGTTGAGAAAATTGGGGCTGTTCAGCCTGGAGAAGAGAAGGCTGTGTGGAGACCTCATAGCAGCCTTCCAATATCTGAAGGGGGCCTATAGGGATGCTGGGGAGGGACTCTTCATTAGGGACTGTGGTGAGAGGACAAGGGGTAATGGGTTTAAACTTAAACAGGGGAAGTTTAGATTGGATCTGAGGAAGAAATTCTTTACTGTGAGGGTGGTGAGGCCCTGGAATGGGTTGCCCAGGGAAGCTGTGAATGCTTCATCCCTGGTGGCGTTCAAGGTGGGGTTGGACATAGCCTTGGATGGCATGGTTTAGTGGGAGGTGTCCCTGCCCATGGCAGGGGGGTTGGAACTAGATGATCTTGAGGTCCTTTCCAACCCTAACTACCCTAACTATTCTATGATTCTATGATTCTATGTGCAAAAACAATGGTAGCACAAATATACAAACCTGGGTAGAGCTGGCAAGGTGTTTATTACAGCACTACCTACTGGAATTATAGTGTAGTGGAAACAGAAGATAAAACCAACCAAGCAAGCAAAAAGAAACCCATACCTTTATTTAATATGTTATTCTTTCATAGAATCATAGAATCATAGAATAGTTAGGGTTGGAAAGGACCTTAAGATCATCTAGTTCCAACCCCCCTGCCATGGGCAGGGGCACACCACACTAAACCATGCCACCCAAGGCTACGTCCAACCCCACCTTGAGCACCACCACCGATGGAGCATTCACAACTTCCCTGGGCAACCCATTCCAGGGCCTCACCACCCTTACAGTAAAGAATTTCTTCCTCATATCCAATCTAAACTTCCCCTGTTGAAGTTTGAACCCATTACCCCTTGTCCTATCACTACAATCCCTAATGAAGAGTCCCTCCCAACCATCCTTATAGGCCCCCTTCAGATACTGGAAGGCTGCTAGGAGGTCTCCACGCAGCCTTCTCTTCTGCAGGCTGAACAGCCCCAACTTTCTCAGCCTATCTTCATATGGGAGGTGCTCCAATCCCCTGATCATCTTCGTGGCCCTCCTTTGGACTTGTTCCAACAGTTCCATGTCCTTTTTATGTTAAGGACACCAGAACTGCACACAGTACTCCAAGTGAGGTCTCACAAGAGCAGAGTAGAGGGGCAGGATCACCTCCCTTGACCTGCTTGTCATGCTCCTTTTGATGCAGCCCAGGATACGGTTGGCTTTCTGGGCTTTCAAAAGACTGTGTACTTTTTAGTATCAAGCTGTTATTAGAGAAGCCCGTTTATGTCAGACCAAAAGCACATCTAGCAAAAGACTCTGATTTCAACAGTGTGCAACAGCAGTGTCAAAGTTTAGAATATAAAAGCTAAGCATGGATTATTTCCCTAATGTATCTTCTCTAGCTTCTAGTCTGCAATATGTCTGGCCTCTATGTGCAGTGGTGCAGTAAAAGGAACAGGAGATCCTGTCTCATACATGCATATATATTTTAGTTAATAAATATTGCTGTAAGTACTTGATTATCCTACTTGTATTTCAGAAATATACCCAAAATTGAATAAAATAAAACTTTGAGTTGCATGTCAAGTGTGAGCTCACAGCCAAATATTTAAACTGTTCAAATAAGAAATATGAACTGACCTCTGAATTAAAACATTTATGATTACCGTTTCATTATTAAAGCAGAAAATATTTTGACAATCCTATTATCTGTCCACCAAGCTGTTGACCAGTTGTTTTCCTTCTGTTTATGTACAACATATCTAGGCTTGTTTCCTTATCTGCTTGCATATTAATGAGCTTTTATTCCAACAGAGAGTTTGAAAAATTGGGGTGCTATAAGAAAAACTAACATTAGATAGGAGGAAAGACAAATGTAGGGATTGTATGCAATCAGTGAGTTTGGTATTAAAGAATATAGCTTACTTTACCTGAGAGAACAAAAAATAAATTCACTTTTGCTTCTTGGCTCAGTCCTTCTAGGAGCAGAACATGGAGAATACACATAATGCAAAATATCAAAACCTACAATTTCAATAAAAGGCAATTATTTCTGAAGGTTTCTTATAGTTGATAGAGTGTTGCCATGCTGCTCTTGATAAACAAAAATTTATCAAAATTATTGTGTTGACACTAGGCTCAGTAGGAAACAACTAGTCTGTGGTTAAAAAGTTCTATTAAAAACAACCTCTGGTTTTAACCTCCTCCCTGCTTGTCCCCACTCTCTCCCCCATAGAAACTCAGTGTAGGTACCAGCCAAATGGAATTTTCTATTAAACTATAGCTATTTCCAACAAATCACATTTTTACACTATTTTTTTTTCCAACCGTCCCTTTTTTAAAACACTGTGAAAAGTATACATACTGCAAAATTAGTTTAATACATCCAGTCTAAAAGGTTCAGAAATGCATTGCTGAGTACTGTGATATTATAATACCAAGACTGCCACAAGAACAAAGAGTTTTGTTTTGTGATATTTCTGTTCTCATTGTACTGTGATTGTCATGAAGATGGACTCTGTGCAGTTTCTTGCTTTATTTTTGCAGCCTTTGTTATGAATATGGTCTGATTTTGTGCCAACCTTTGTCACTACAATGAAAATCAGAATACATTCTGAAAATGAAAATGTACTAAGCATTAAAATTCTGTGATAGCTCATTCTTGAGATAAAGAGATCACCGGGAAAGAATGGCACAAAATTAATCAATTATAGTGACAGTCTTACGATTGTAATAAGAATAGAAAGTGGCACTACATTTTGTGCATTTACATAACAGAGCAATGTTTTATAATTAACTCATTCATATCTGCACATTCTCCACTTTTCTGGGAAAATCAAAACTGTTGCATTTTAACTAATGACTATAGATAATTAATATACTCTGATATAATAATATTTATGAATTCTAGTTATTTCTAAGTCACTCCCAAGCATTTTAATAATCTGTAATACACATATTTTACACTCTTCCTTATCAGAAGGAGAAAAATCTCACCATCGGCTCATATTACATAATGATACACTCTAAAACTGCAGTGAGAAGGAAGACAAAAATGTTCTTTTGCAAAATGAAAAAAAAAAAAATAAGAAAGACACTGAAATGCTCCTCTTCAGTTTCTTTTATCTTTTGTTTGTTTTCGGTTTGTTCTGTTTCTGGGGTATGTTTTGGTGGTGTTTTTGTGTGTGTGTGTGTGGTTTGTTTTTTTTTTTTGGGGGGGGGGGGGTGTTTTTTGGTTTGCTTTTTGCTTTTTGTTTTTTTTTTTTGTGGTTGTTGTTTTTTTTTTTCTGCCCAGATTCTTTTCTGCTGCTTATTCTGATTAAAAATAATACCTAAAAAAGCAATTATTTTCAGAAATATCAGAACACCACAATACTAATGAAATTGACAAAAATCCTCTGTCTGCTTATTATTTTTTGTTTTCCTGCATATGAGGTAGAATTACCAAATTCCAGCAAGAAGCCATGAATATATATCTAGGACTGAGGCCTCACAGTAAATTAGATACCTCATGTAGGCAGATGTTTACTGACAGAAAACAAATATAGAACTCTTCAGAAGTCAATGGGAGCTCTAGAAAGCCTAGTTCATAAGGGGGTCACAAACAGGTAGCCCTCAGAGTGGATGTCGCTGTGACTGGTTTCCTGCAAACTCAAGGCAACGTACGGATTTTTTTGGTACTTTTCTTAATGTCTTCCATTTAACACTCACCAAAAGCAAATTACACCAGACAGACCAGCTGTTTTGATTCAGGTCAGCATGCCTTTGACATCATTGTAAGCATTATTTTTATTGAGATACGTACTAATTTACAGATTATTTTGGACTGGTAATTAAAATGATACACTGTTTCTCTCAGTCCTGCCTACATGTTTGTAAAAACTGAAGAAAATAAATTGTTCCTTGGTTCCAACGATCATTCTGCTCCACTAGATTTGTTACTATGCAACCGGAAAATAAGAGAGAGCTTTACATTTTTGCTGGATATCTAAGAAACAAACAAGCAACCAAAGCAAACCAAACCAATCAAAACAGTGTTCTAGAGTTTTCTCTCCTACTCTTCGAAATCTTTCCATCATAGCACAGTTTCATAGATCTGAAAGTGGGCTCTGATATGAAACTAACCCTCCGATGGAAAAATATGGTTGTCAGGTTGTTACAGTGGTCCATTTTTTCTTCATTAGAGTTGTCTTACTGTGAGAAAATTATACAAAGTAGGGTTTCTAACATAATAAAACATTCTTAACTAGAATAGTTAAGTAGATCGTTTTCCTTCTTCCTACCAAAGATCACTGCAGAGACACAGATGTAAAGATACAAGTGGAAGACAATAACATATTTTTCTTTTCCTTCTTCTAATATCTTTGATTGTTTTAGCATTTGGAAAATAGGAGAAGGAAATTGTTAAAACTTATGGTAAATAAAGTAATAGTTCTTCTACTGTATTATCAAAACCTAATTTCAGAGAGTAAGATAAATTCTTCATAATGTAAAATGCAAGTAAGCATTTAAAGTAATAAACACAGAGTATTTCTAAATAATAAATCCATAATTGTGACATATTTTGATTTTTTTCAAAATTCATTGGTTCATTTTATATGCTGTTGTACAATCTTGATGGTTTGGTAGGATATGATTTGATTACTACATCTTTATTTTTTCCTACATCTTTGGAGGAAAAATAAAGGAGTTGCAGAAAATGTCCTTGACAACAAAAGTCTAGTGAGAGGTGGTGTGTGATCACTGTGCTCATTCACGTACGAGAGTGTCTTGGTAATTCATAGTATTAGCAATGAGTCTTGGAAAAGCTTCTTTCTTGGTTTGGTGAGTAAACTGAAATACAAAATTCACTTATGCACTAACAGGTAAAAATTACAGGTAAATTATTTCATTGTAATTTTTTTTTTACCTTTCAGGAGATATTCATCATGAAAATGGCTCATAGCCAATCATTTCAGAACACAATTCCCTATCTTTATAAATTTAGCTTCCATTTAAAAAATCACATAAGTATCTTTCATAATCTTGCTTGAAACAAATAACTTTTGCTGAGGCATGTAAAGATAGCATTTTATTGTATTTTTTAAGCAGTATCGGCTGTTATCCAAAATTACATTATCAGAGGAATAGAGCTAAAGGCTGCACAAATACTATTTTTATATCTCAAATGGAGATACAGTAATGTATTTTATTTGCTTTCTCATTCACATTTATTTTAGTGCTATGCCCTGTGTAAGTATGCTTGCATAAACACTCAACTGGTTCAGTGTCAAAATTAAAATAGAAAGAAATCTTACAATTTTTTACCTAAAACATCAGAATTTATTTATGTATTTTACAAAATTAAAATAGGATTTGCTGTACATCACTGTGTATGCACTCTTGCTTTGTGTGTGATCCCAGGGTAGTTCATTAGATTCTTGAGGATCCACAGAGCTAAACACTTGAGCTTAATTTTCCCATGGGAAATAATATGCTAAATAATAGTTTCATCCAATTAAGTCTTCTCAGGCAAAACATGCTTGGTGACCATAACATTCCAAATTAACGTCCCACAACAAAATTAAAATTCAGTGTGATTACCTGAGATGATAACATGCTCATGGTATTTAGTCCACTCAAGCATAATATGGTGTCCTGATAATAAAAGTAAATTACTTGTCGAAATTTTTATTCAATTCAAGATAAGATGTTTTTCACTGGTTTTTACAGCTTACAGCCTTTCTGTGAACATTAAAGAAAATGTAAAAATACCAAAATACTAGAAATCTTCTGAACTGCTGAAGCTTCTCTAGCAATTCATTTATTGAGACGGAGAGCTCTCACTGATCCATTACTAGTTTGCAGAGCTAGATGAATGCCTTGCTATTAAGATTCATAGGATCTTTGAATTTTGGACAGTGAGGGATGATTCACGTATTTTGGACTAACATGATTCAAATTCACTAAGGATTTTTTTACTGCACAACAGTCACTGTATCTGCTATTAATTATTCCAAGGCATCTCTTTTTCCTTTTTCCTTGCAGCTAAGTAATGTTTTTTTCCTGCTGACGTTGTTGCGAGAAATTTGCACCATCTTGATCTTTGGTTTTCACTCTCTGGAACTCTAATAAAGAACTCATAGTCACTCCACCAGTAATCCTGACTAAATTCCTCCCTCAGGGGAGAAGTACATTTGTGTGCCCCTTCCTGCAGCAATGAAACTACAGCCTGGCAAATACCCGTGACTAATCGGCAATTCAGAAAGCTCCTTAAAGGTTGACATAGATGAAAATGTGCATGCTGTTAGGCTGTTTTCTTGAATCCACCCTGGGATTGAAAGTGGAGTAGAAGAGCTTCACTGCAAAAACCCAGTAACAGACCACTGTTATAATAGTGGAAATGGCATAATAATTCTTGGGAATGTGGAGGCCTCCCTTGCAGACATTTCAAAAGCTATTTCATGACTTGTGATGTCATGAAGAATCTGAGTTGGCAATGGAAGTTGTCAATTCCCTCACATACATTTGAAAGTAAATGATTGCGAGGGATTCTGGAAAGAAAAAAAAAAAAAAAAAAAAAAAAGCATTTTCCAGAAAGTAGGATTTAGGAGGAGAGGGGACAGAGAAAGAACACACAGTAAATTAACTACTAATAAATAAATAGGCTGGGAACATTTTAAATGAGCCATACTATGAAACCAAGTGTAAAAACCTTAATGTTTAAATGATACTATTGGTGGCTGGCAGGTGGGATACTCAGGACTGAAGAGCTTGTATAATGTAAGGAGTTTATTGGCTTTGCACAATAGTAATAAGGGCTAGTTCTCTCCATGATGAAATACAGTAATTTGGTAGATGAGCATAAATTAACTTTGTTTATAAATTTCTAAATTATTCAGTATGGTTTTGTTTCTGTCTTCTTAATTGTGGAGCCATGAAGAAAGGACAGCAAAGAGTTTTAAAGTATTCCTTCTTCTGAGAGGAAAAGAAATAGCGTAAGATCATCATACTTTTTCTGTTCTCGTACCTCTCCATACCATACTGAGATAAATTTGTTTAGTTTTGTTTTAAACAAAACTAAAGAACTCTCTGATGGTGTGATAACAAGAAGAGATGTTCGTGACTCTATGCTTTACTGATTTTTTATGCAGCCTAAGGACAAACAATGGCATGAAATCTAGGCTGGAGAGGCTTTCCACATCATAAGTCTTCTTGTCGAAGTGACATTACCTGAGAAATGAGACTTCTTTAATCATCAGTATGCTAAGTAGATAAAAGAGAAGAAAATGAAAGATCACATCTTTGGAACTTTTCTGTTCTATCATTTTTGTCACGGCACATATGCCATTTTCCCAGATACTCTAGTTCCCAAAACACATGGTGCTAGAAAATAAGTCTTGTGCAGTCTGTTTATATGCTTGCATATAAGCATAGGGAAAAATGCACTTTGATAAACTCGTTTACTTTAGACTTAGTTGAATTTGGAATGAAGAATGTCAAGAGGGTGCCTATGAGTGCACAGAGAAAGAACTGAGCTTTTAAAGTTCAATTTCCGAGAGATTAAGTGCAAAAGATCCCCAAAGTCAGGTGAAAGAAAACAGCATTGTTTACTACGGTTCAATTCTTTTGTGAGCCCTCTCAAGAAAATGCAGTTTTATTTTTTCTTTTTTTTTCTTTTTTTTTTTTTTTTTTTTTTTTTTTTTTCCAATGAGAACTGTCTCATTCTCCTTTCTTCTGGAGGTAACATAATTTCTCTGTGGGAAAATGATCTCCCAAATAAGGTGTTACAAACCTCAGACTAAAAAAAAAAAAAAATCACAAAAGTATCAGAAAGAAATTATGAAAGACCTAACACAGCATAACGAATATAGAAGAAGGTATTAAGAGATACGGATGAAATGAGAAGAAAAATCTGACGAAATCTGAAACAAAAAATGACTGAGATGTATCTAGTTTCTTATATACACCTAGAAGGCGGCACATTGCTTTTTTAAATAGGTCGAGTTGCACAAGGAGCTGGGACACACAACTTTAACCCTAACAGAAAAAGAGAGGCAAAGGAGAGGATATAGCTGATGAAGAACTGTGAAAGTAAATGGACCTGTAGCAGTAAGAGTGAGATTTTAGGCTCTAAACAGGAATCGTGTTGTGGTGTTAAGCCTTGGCAAACAGCCAAGGGTCCACCCAGCTGCTCCCTTACTCCTCATCCTCTGCAGGGCAGGAGAAGAAAATAGGATGTAAAAAGCTCATGAGTTAAGCTAAAGACAGAGAGATTACTTACCAGTAACTGTTAAAGACAAAATAGTCTTGATTTGGGGCAAAAAAATTCAATTTATTTTGTGTTAAAGTAGATCCAGATAGTGAGAAACAAACAGTAAAACACCACCTTTCTTTCCCATCTCTTAGTCTCACCACCATTCTTCATTCCTGACTCCTCTAGCTGCCCCAAGCAGGATGCTGGGGAAGGCGATGATGGTCAGGACACAAGAGCTCCTCTCTGCCACAGCTTCCTCCTCAATCTTTTTCCCTCCCTCAGTGTGTACTTTTCTCCATGGGATGCAATGAAATCTCTGTTTTGGCACTTGGAGGTCCTCCTCCCTGTCTTCCTCTGCCGTTGATGTTCACTCTCATGTTTCCCACTATTTTTCACTCTGACTATGCAGCATCTTTGCCCTTTCTTAAACATGTTTTCCCAAAAGTATTGCAGTCTCTTCAGAGAAGCTCAGCTGTGTCGTTTGGTAGGTTCAGTGGAGGTGGCTGGAGTGAGCTGTGTCCACCATGTCAGCTCCACAGTAGCCACATCCAGCACCTGGGCACATTCATGGGGTGTACAGATGTTCAGTACTGATGTGGAAGTTGCAAGCAGCCTTGCAGAAAAAGAAGCAGCTAATGGGCTGCAGGAGGTGGATCCATTCCAGCTGAGGGCTTAGAAGGTTCAGGGACATAGGCTATTTATGAGCTGGGGACCCACACATCCAGTACCTGTTTCTTCACGGAGACTAGACAGGCAGGATGCCACCTCTTTCCACTTGTAATTTGTATGGGTTAGGAAGAAACTGCCATCGTGAAGTGGAAAAACCCCCCAAAACAAAACAGCACAAATCTACCAGCAGCATTGCCTGCTTTTAAGCAGAGCACCAGGTAGCTTATGCGCTACTACACTGCTGATGAATTATAGTCCTTTTCTTTTTGAATTTACTCCTCATCAGTTCTAATCCTGTGTCCATGGGCAGCTTCCATGGGTTTTGGCTGTTTGTTTTTTTTTTTTTTTTTTTAATCTGGTTTTAGCAGATTTTCCTGTTGCTGCTTCCTAGCTGTTTTACTGATAACTAAATGCTCCCTGAAATGTTGTGCTTACCACTTAGCAGGTTAAACAAATAATTATTATTTATTAAGAAAACACCAGTGTTCTATGAGTGTTTATTAACAATAGCCATTTCCATGGTTAACCATTAACCATAATTAACCATTTCTAAATGTTCAATATCTAATACTTGTTAGAAAGATGAAAATTTAACACTGATATCTCTAAGAGTTTAAGACAATATTTATACAGCCTCGGGAAAACAAACTTTTTGTACCTTTTGCTCTTGTCGCATCCGTAATTTTTTCATTGCTTGCTTGCTTGCTTTAAGGCAACTGCAAAGTTACTATGTTTGCAAATAGCTGTAGTTTATAGAATCACAGAATAGCTACGGTTGGAAAGGACCTTAAGATCATCTAGTTCCAGCCTCCCTGCCATGGGCAGGGACACCTCCCACTAAACCATGTCACCCAAGGCTATGTCCCGCCTAGACTTGAACGCCACCAGCGATAGAGCATTCACAACTTCGCTGGGCAACCCATTCCAGGGCCTCACCACCCTTACAGTAAAGAACTTCCTCATATCCAATCTAAACTTCCCCTGTTTCAGTTTTAAACCATTACCCCTTGTCCAATCACTACAGTCCCTAATGAAGAGTCCCTTCCCATCATCCTTATAGGATAATTAGAAAAAAGACATGGATAAAATTAAATTTTGAAGAAGGTACATATTAATTTTAGCACTTTCATGGAATGTAAAAGCTATTCTGAAGGTCTTTATAAATACATAGAAAAGTGCTTAAACACAGGGAAATATCATGAATGTAGGTTATTTTTATTTGCTTTTTGTAGCTTTGTGATTTGAATAATGCTGTTGTTTGAGAAAACTGTTAATCCAAAGGATTAAAAGCAAAAAAGTCACTGCTAATCTGGGCCTGAAACTAGGCCCTAAGCATGGAAATTTGGCTAAAAATAGCAAAGCCAGGGATTATCAGCAATGTGCTGTACAAAATGGAAAACAATGCATTAATTTCTGAACTTCAACTTCTTGGTCTTTTTTTTTTTTTTTCCCTTCACTTATTTTATTTCTTTACGATGAAAGGCTATCAAGTTCTAACTACAAACTATGAGATTTGCTGGAATTCTCTGCACTTTGCAAGATGTATCTTTATAGGAAGTGTTTTTTAGAAGGAAAATTAGTTCTGAGAAGATTTTTATATGAGGCCTGTATCAAACTTGCACATTCGGTATGGATCCAAATTTTTCATTATCCATCTGCAAGTTCAGAATCGAGTAGGAATGGCCAACTGCTTTGTATATGTGTACTCGTACTGCATAAATGAGATCAAACCTATTGAAAACAACTAAGAATAGGCATTAAGTTCCCCTCCATCTGCATTTTGCTGATACACTTCTCATCATTCGTGTTGTTTTTTTTGTTTTTTGAGAAGCCTTCGGGATGATGCACACTTGAAACCAGGGAAGAAAGCTCTGAACATTCCCACATCTCTTTTGTCTAACCTTTAGTGTTTAACAAAGATGCTGGGGAGGGCATAGGAGAAGTGGAGCAGAGGGAGTGTGTTTCTGAATTTACAACTTCAGGTTGTCTGAAAGAGTTTTATTTTCAGAATTGCTTTAATGTGTGGGTGTGCCTATGTGGATATATGCACATGCACACAGTTATTCTCCTAATGTTTTAAAGAAATGTTATTTCTCCAAGAAAATAATGAACTTCCTTTAAGGAATGTGTATAAGATATTCATAGCTAAACACCTCATCCTGCTTCCAAGTAATATTTTGTAGATTGCATATTTAACATATATTTATATATTTCCTTTATAAATTGACAGAATCTTTCTTCACTTGAAATTAGGTATTAGAAAAAGAGATTTTACCCCTAGGAATTTCTGCCTTTCAGTTATGTAAGTTTGTTTAGGTATACACATTCAATGAAAAAAAACAAAACAAAACAAAACAAAAACCCAAAAAAACCCAAATCCCCTAATCATTGAAACTATTCTTGTACCTTGGAAATCAGGTAAAGAGTTAGATCTCTTTTTTCCACTTCAGTTAAAAATAGTTGCCACACTGCCACCTTATGGCTAATAGAGATTTTAAAAGTAAAAACACAGAATGGTTTGGGTTGGAATTGAGCTCGTGTTTTGATACTTCAGCATTTCCTGCAGTTTCCAAAGTGTAAGTAAGTAAAGAATTAAACTTCACCCCTTCTTGAGAAGCAACTTAACCTTCAATTTAAACTGCAACATCATAACCTGATTGGCTTTGTCTTTCAAACTGAAAGAATGCAATACAACGCAGCGTGCACAGGGGGGCTTAACACTGGGCAGGCATCATCTAATGTTATTTTTATAGTGAAGTGAAACTGCATGAAGTCTTTGATCAACATCTGATTTCCTTGTGTGGTTCAAGTCTACGTCATATACATTGTGTGAATTATGAAAAAAAGTTAAATAGAACTCAAATCTAGTAAATACACGAGATTTTTCTTCCCAGTGCATGTATGTATGGTGAGAAATGAAACCATGGCACACACTTCACAACTTCATATACAAATCAAAGAATTATTTTGATTATATTAAATGCAAATACAAAGGTGATCCAACGTACTCTGTAGTAGAATGTGAGGTTCCAAAAAACGTTTAAATTTCTCAAATGTATACAAAATATCTCAAAGGAACACCACGCATCACTCTCCTTATTTAAACAATAAAAAACTACACAATGCCTGCCAGTCAAAACTGGAAGTAAACAATTTGCCTTTATCAAATGCATAAAGAATCATGCCAGATCATTCCTAAGTAAAATAATAACTTACCCTAATTACCCAATCTTTTTGTTCTTTAAATCTTCCAAACAAAAGTCTTGCAAATAAATTCTTGGGAATAAAAATATTCCTTCTGAAAAAGGAAGAATTGACAAATGGCAGAAACAGACATTGAATACAGTGAGTATTCATGAAAAATATTTCACAGCAAATAAAATGTCTACTAAAAATAGCACCTAAATGTTGTTTATTTAATTTATTTTGTAGTTGGCATTATTATGTGGAAAAATTTGTTAGGAGTCTATAAAAATATAATCTAAGAATATCTAAGTGACTTTCATGAACCACAGTACTACAATTAATTAAAAAAGCCAATTAATCCTTATTTTTGAAGAGTATCAATGCACACTTGATCATCAAATAAGCACAACTGAACTGAAGAACTTCATCCTACTGCTTATCTGACTGCAAACCTTTGTGTCAGTATCATATGTGATTTTTCACAATTATTCATATGAAATTTCCAGTCAGCCACTCTAGCCAACATTTGCTTAACCTGTGTTCTCTTGTAAGCATCCATGCCAGCAAGTGCATTTACTGAAATAGTGTGGAAAAAAATTCAAAAGGATTTTCTAGTAGACTTGCGATAATGTGAAAGTTATGTTTTGGGGTTTGTTATTTTTTTCATTATCGATCCAGATGTAGTCAGAAGTGTATGAGTGTGCAGAAAAATGGCAGTAGCAAAATCAGCGTATTTCCCTGGTTGTTATAAAAAAAAAAAAAAAAAAAAAAAAAAAAAAACCCAAAATAAACCAAAATATCAAACAACAACAAAACCAAACACACTCTGCTAACATGAAAATTATAGATATGATTCTTTATGAAGAGAGTAAATTCAAAATATTAATATGGAAAAAACCACAAAACCCCATTTTTGAAGCCAATCTATACTAGACATAAAATGCCTAGAGGGCTGGAGCACCTCTCCTATGAAGACAGGCTGAGAGAGCTGGGGTTGCTCAGCCTGGAGGAGAGAAGGCTGCAGGGAGACCTTAGAGCAGCCTTCCAGTGTCTAAAGAAGACCTACAAGGAAGATGGAGAGGAACTATTTTACAAGTGCATGTAGTGACAGGACAAGGAATAACGGCTTTAAGATGAAAGAGGGTAGATTTAGATTAGATACTAGGACAAAATTCTCCACTATGAGAGTGGTGAGACACTGGCACAGGTTGCCCAAATAAGCCGTGAATGTCCCATCTCTGGCAGTGTTCAAGACCAAGTTGGATGGAGTTTTGAACAACCTGATCTAGTGGAAGGTGTGCCTGCCCATTGTGGAATAATTAGGGAATATGGGATAATTAGGAATTAAACTTATATTTGAAATGTAGCATTGTCCACACATAAGGGAAAAATGGACTTTCAAGGCCTCTCAGGGCGAGATGCAGCCGCACCTGGTATGCCAGGAATGTGCACTCCACAGCGGTTCCCGGGGCAACACAGACAAAGGGTAGAGTGAGGTGGAGATCTCGTGGTTACGCTTTGTCCTAACTTCAACAAAAGATGGGAACTAGATGATGCAAGAAACTGATAAGCTGTGTAACTGGCAACACTGACGGGAACGAGATGGTGCAAGAAGCTGATAAGCTGCGTGGTAGAGTGAGGTGGAGACCTTGCAAAAGCCGATAAGCTGCACACTTCTTACCCTGGGCCAGCAGCCTGTCATCTTTTGACAGAATGCCGTCCTCAGTGTGGACTTTGCTTCATTATAACGTCATTATAACACATTTACATGCAAAAACACACACCCATCTCCAATGCGACCCCCCTCCAAAATGAGATCACCCCTCTCTGAGTAATAATAATGGTATGTATGACTAGAGTCACTCAAGCTCCACCTTGAAGATAAAAAATAATATAAAATGACCCACGAGAGAGGGGGATATTGGGGAAGATACCATTGTGGACGAGTCGAGGAAGATAACATCAACCAACTCCTGGGACTGGTCGACGGGCTGGACCTCTCTTCCTCCCCCATAGGGACGCCTGTGGGTAAGACTTGCACTGTATGCGGTGCTTCCCTGGGAAAACTTAGAATCTCTACAGAGTTACTTTTACTGTCATCTGTATATTTTATAGCTATACTGTGTTAACTTTATCAAGCGCTTGTATTCATGTAATCATCATTCGCACGTGCTTTTGTAGACAGTATCTATCACCAGCAATCCATAAGAACCTGTATCTGTTGCATCAATAAACTGCACTGTTTCGGTAATCGATCATAATTCTCTCGCTGAACGCGACCCCATCTCTCAGTGTGGCCGTGAGAGTTCAGGAGCACAATTCGACTGACAGTGTGGTGCACTATCAGTGAGACCGGACCCAGTGAGGTTTGAAATAGCGAACGCTGCCTGGGCTGATAGTTGCCAGTAATTTTCCCCCCCTCCCTTTAACGTAACACCCATAGCAGGGAGGTTGGAACTCGATGATCTTAAGGCTCCTTCCAACCCAAACCTTTCTATTATTCTGTGGTACTATAACAGTATGAATACAGCTCTATGGGAGAAAATTTGGTTGCAACAGGATGAGTCTTATGCCCTCCCCCACCCCCCAAGTTCTGCAACATACTTTTTTTTTTATTTTTACCTAATAAATTTTTGCTTACAAGGTGGACTCTATTCTGAGAATTAACCTAGAAAAATGTTATCAAAAGGTTCAATGCTTCTACTGTCAATTATTAAGAGATCACATTTTTTCAGTACTTACAGGGATAACTTGCCCATTAGCTCAAACTTCAAAGAAAACCAAAACACAAGAAATATACACACAAAATTTGCAGGAAAATAAAAACATAACATAACTTTTGCTTGTTTGTAAGAATTCTGCCCTTTTCAGTTTGGTTGCATTCACCATTGTAAGTTTCACTAACTTCATTGCCTTTACCAAACCAACTAATCCACCATTCTTTTAGGTTCCTTTTGTTTTAGTAGATTTTTAAAAAGGATCTAAAAAATTTCTCTATTACTATGTACCACATTAACAAAAAAGCACAAAAAATATAATTACTTCATCTCTTAACAGTTTTAATGGCTTTTAACTAAAATACTCCTTCTACCCTGAAGAAAGATTCAGTAATCTGATTTCTCTAAATTGCTTGCTAGGCAAGCTAGACAATAGACTCTGTGATATGTCTTATAAACAAATATGGTCAATGAATCCAAATATCTAAAATAAATTTAAGATTTACTAGATATTCATGAAAATTATCTCTGAATTTTGCAAACGTTCATGGCATTTACATGAATGTGTAAGCCTAATCTCAGCAGTACAAGCAAAAATAATAGTAAAAGGGAAGTGTCACTAAATGCAGCAATTTGTTCCTTGAATTCTCAGGATTTTGGCACATCCTGTCACTATTCCACTGTTACTACAGCTACATCTGTTATTCAGTTTAATGTGCATATGTTACTTTTACTATCTTCTGTTTGCAGCCAATGAGATTATTTCAGCTGTTTGTGGGAGTCTTTAATTTTTTAAGGGGTAGGGTTTTAACAGATCAGTGGCACTTCAAAGAGAACCAGGACTCAGTGAAGACTGCAATACCACTGATTTCATATTTTCCTCTGAGAAAGGTCAGTGGACAGGCAGTTTCTTGAACAAATACTTCAAGTATAAGGAATTTGGTAATCTAATTTAGAAAATAAGAAAAAGCATGGGTAACAGAAACAATATTACATTAAAAATGAAAAGCCAGAACAACACAAAAAAAATCACAGCTTTGTTAATGACAGGATTTCTTGACTGTTTTATATCTATCTCTATATTTACTTTTAAATGTTTGGTATAATCCAGTTATGTTATTTCTGCTTTGTACCTGTAGTAGGAAATGAAAGTTGCATGAGGGAGGTCAATCTTGGAAAAAAAAAAAGGGGGGGGGAATTCAATGTAGAAAAGTTTTGATATCACAACTAAGTAATGGAGAGTTATACAACTGTCCTCATAACTAATTATTTCAACTTTATAACACACCTGAACTTTATGTGGAAGACAAGACAGGGTGGGATGGGGTGTCACAAGATGATAATTAGAAACAGAAAAAGTAAAATGAAGTTTCATCTCTCTGCAACTGGAACAATCAAAAAGGAACAAAGGCCCTTCAGCTCAACATTATTAATTTGTATCTACTATATTTGAAGACTTAGTATGGAAGCTGTAAGTAAGCAAATTACCAGCTGTCAGAAAAATTTTCATTATTAATTTAAATGAACATCCTTTAGGCAAGCTAACATTTTGGTAGCCTGCAGGCAAGTTCTACAATGGAAAAATGCATAAACAGTTAATTTAGTTCTAAGTTCATTTTCCATGTTCATACTAATATGAAAATAAACTTTCACACCTAAAGAACTGCCTTTATAAGAATGAAAAATATCACAAGTAACCTCCCTGTACAATACATGATTAAACAGATTGCTGTTATTCTGTTTGTGCCCTTTCTGTTTTTAAAGGTAACTTTCACACTGTAAGATTTGGTTAGAACACATATGTCTTCTGAAGGTCAAACTATAACACTTTTTATCGTGACTCTAAAGCAGATAAATGCTACTCCGTGGTTTATGTTTGTGTACTGTCCAAGATGTCAACTATGAGAAGTAACCTTGGTCAATTGCTCAGACAAAACTCAGAGATGCCCTTACTGTCCAAAACAACAGCCTGTCCTCTGTAACTCATAAAAGGTTCAGCTAAATATGTTTACCTACCGCTGCCCAGAAAATAAACAGACTGTAAATGCACCTGTGTACATTAGGCCCTTTTGAGTATGTCTCCTGAGTGCAAAGGAGAGCAGAGAGAAGACACTGCTATTAGCACCTATTAAGCTCCCATGTCTGTATAGGGAAATGTTGCACTGTACAGAGACCTAAGGCAGGTCATAAAAAGCAGGAGTTCATGTACTATTAATTAACACTATGTTGTCATATTATATCTGTGATTCACCTAACTTCCAGGGAAAAAAAGCCTTGCATTTCCACCAAGTAAAAGCTTAAAAAAAAAAATGGATCTTCATACAATAATGAAAAAGTTACATGATTCACATGTTAATTTTTCCCTGCTCACATCATCCCATGAAAACTTTTGGAAAAATGAAAGTAACAGAAAAAAATATATATAAAAGAATAAACTTTGTACAAACAGAAATGCCATAAGCTTACCATGTTGATGATTTATAATTCTTATGAACCAGTCACTGCCATACTTTGTAAGATAACTGAAGAATATGCATTAGAAGGAGTTAAACTGTAAGATAAGTCCAAAGGAATGAGTTTCTTTTCATTCCACAGCAGATCTTTAATCTAACATTCATAACACAAGGCCTTTTTTTTTTAATATGACAGCATTTATATTCCTGAGTCACACGACAAAAACCACCAAATATGTAATTTATATCTTTTGGTTCTTTGTACAGATACTAATATTCCAGTACAGGTCAAGGTGTTAGCAATATGATTACTGTGCTAATGAGAGTGTACCAGATGCTTCAAGAATGAAACTCATCAGGATCTCCGGAATCTATAGCTATTGCTCAGCTTCTAGGCATCAAATTAAATACTCAGCTTTCTTTTCCAAAAGCCAGCTATTTATAAGTGTGGAAGTGTGTTTGGCTGAGATGCAGATAACCTAAAAATTACAGGTCTGAGAGTGCATAATTCATTTAAAGATCACGGCTAAAGTGGAAAGCAATTTGGAAGGGATGCAGAAAAACAGACATTTGACAAAAAATTGAAGCAACCTCCACTTCATACTTCTCTTCAAACAAACTGCACGAGCCATAACTTCAGTAGAATTGTATTTTCTGGGAGGACATGCTGACATTAGTCACTGGGTTTGCACTTATTTTCTTGCTCTTCTGGAAATGAATTGCATTCTGAATTTGCACATCTATCCTTCTTTGAAGTCAGCTAGCCACAAATAAATAGTTTGCAGTTGCACGCAAAGTACTGTAATTACAATCTCCCCCCCAAAAAAAATTCGTACTGTGTAAGAAATTAGTGCATGAAATAGAAATTCTTGTTCCTCTACTACAGGATGTTTGTAGTACAGTGTCATATTTTGACAAACAAAATATTTCTTTCACTACTTAATGCAACAAAATACAGTCACCAATGTTTATCTGTCCTTTTTTTTAGTAATTTTCACACCAGTTCTTCTTTGAAGAATATTTGGAAATATGCTATCCTTCTGTAGAGTCTTTTAAAATTAAGCAAAATGCTGAAGTTCATAAAAAAAGGGCAGACATCCACATTCCTACTGAAACAAAGGACGACAGAGCAATTAAACAGCATTATGAAATGAGTTCAAGGCAAACTCATTTCTACATCATATCTCTCAACAAAACAAACATTAGTAACATTTTGTTTCTGGTGATTTTACCTGATTAAAAGGTTTATTTGCAGTGCAAAAATAATGAATCTTACTGATCTTTGCATATAAAATTGCAGTAAACAAAACCATGCAGCCAAGTAAGTTAAGTCAGGGCTTATCCAGAGGCTATTTAGCATTTATAACAAACTATGTGAAAGATTTACAAAGCCACAGGCTTATCTGGGACTGCTGAGAAATGCAGCTCTCTCCACTGGGCTTAGTGCAGAATCATGTGATGTTCTCAAAGGGTGAACTCAAAGCTTGCTAGTAAACTGTATCTTAAAACCACATAGTTTTACATTTTTGAGAGAAAGAACATAGAATAATGCTTTATTGGACTGGTTGAAAAACACGCCTCCTGAACAAATCAAAAAGGAATTCAACCCTGAGCAATGGAACAAAGCAGTTCAATCATTAAGCCAAAACTAATGAACTCCAACCTAAAATCAGTTTGAGTAATACCAGGAACTTTCCAGTGAGGATTAAAAGTGCAACCTGCCATTTTATAAAATCCATTTAATGGACTCAGGGTGTGTCTGCCATTTTTATTGTCACCTAGGAACAGGGGATTTTGAGCGACCTCTTCTAGAACCTGAGCTAGTGGATGCTGGGCGCAATTCTGGAGAGGCATGTCTGGATGAAGATAAAAACACTCTTATTGTTTTAGTTCTAACAGTCTTTCTTCTATAAGAGGGTTTATTTCCTCCCCCTTTTTGAGCCTCTCTTTGAGGTCTTGAAGGACCTGCTCTGCTTGCAGTCTAATGCTCCTAGTGATTGCTTCAATGGTTAGGGCATCCTTGCCACAATACGCTAGCAGAATCAATAACCAGGTTTGTACTTTAGCAATGTATTCTGCAATTAGAACCAAAGTATATTTACCACTGTATTTGCTGTTGCATTACGCTGTACCTTGTAGCTATGTCTCACAGTTAATACCTTACTAAAATAAATAGAACTATTTAACCCTTACTCCATTAGTTATATGAAATTCATAAGATCTAAAGAGCTTTCAGAGTAGCAATTACTGTATCAGTACTTGAAAACCAGAAAACTTCTGAATTTATTTCCTGTATTTTGACAAGCTCTCAAATATTATCCTTTCATTTATTTTACAGCATATTTTCCATTATTTTTCCAAATATTTGCCATATTTTCTATATTTTCCCTATTTATATATAGGGAAATATACATAAATAAATATATATATTTAATAGCTCTTTTACAGAACACAGGTTTTTATTTTTATGGTAATTACTTTTTAAAAGAAATTTAATACTAGACTAGGATTAAAATGCAACCCTTCAAAGTCACAGTACATTGACATAAAAAAATTACTTACAGGACAGTAACATAATCAAACCATATCAACTAACTGATACACATAGTTTCCAATAGATTTCTGGCAGATCATAGATTTTTAAAAAAAAAAAATACTAGTTCTGTGACATAGTTAGGTATGTTGGGAAAAGAAAAGAGAAATAGAGCATAAGATTTCATTCACTGTTGCCAGGATTACTGTTTAAACAGAACAATATTTTATTTTTTTTTATTTTTCCTCTTATTCTAGAAAGATGTTTAAATGCAAAAACAGGAAAGAAGGAGTCCTCTTCACAAATCATCAAGAAAAATGTCTTCAGGGAGAAATTATGTAATATTGCTATTCCTCCTGCAAAACCCCCTGAATGTTCTAATTCTTATAAGCAAAGCTAAATTAATATGAGGGAAAAAAAGTAGCAAATTTCTGTTATATGAGAAAGATGTAATTTCCCACACACATAAGGGAACAGACTATTTGAAGAACAAAGCGTAAGCCTTTTTTATAAAGCCTGCATTTAAGTTTTAAGATTTATGCAGCGTCTTGTGAAGATGCTTTGTGGGCATTTATGGAGCTGGATTTTTATCAATGTGTTATAATCATGATTTACAAGCATTGGCAGGATGGGGCTAGGAAAAATATGCAGAAGGGTTACTGGAGACAGTGATGTCATGCAGAATTATAACACAGGGAAAAATTTTAAAGCAAAAATTAGTCAAGCCTGAATCAACAAAAACAACACCATGACCCAGTGATGAGGATCTCATCAGCAAGTCTAGATGCATAAGTCAGACCAACTCTGACTTCAGTTTCAGGTGGTAACAACAGCAAAAGCAAATGGAAACAAAGACAAGATAAAAGATGTCCATTGCTTGTACAGATCAGTAGATTTATACATTTATTGTGTTAACTGGCAAGTTTCTGTGGGCAAACACCTGATTATTCCATGTGTTCCTTGCTACTGCAATGGCAATGCCGCAGAAATTCCATAGCGTAATATAGCCAGAGATATTTTATGAGTTTCTTCTTTGATAATCATGATTGGGTGAAGCTCTATAGTGCTTATATGAGCCAATCTACATTATATGTCTAAAAAATTGAATAGAAACTTTTGTTTATAGGATACCTTTGTCTGTGGCAGAGAAGGCAGCTTAGTCCACTAATGAGATAAAGCATATTCTAGCACTTTCTTCCAATGTCTAAAGAGTTAAGAGGTTTTGGTCTGCAATCTTATGTAAGATGTATTAATTATATTGCATTATAATAATTATGTTATGCCAATTTATGTTGTTATATTATATATATTGCATTGCACTACATTAAATTATATTAATTACATTAAATGTATTATTTTGTTTAAAAAAGTTTGCAACAAAAATTGTAGACAAACAACTATCTTATATTACAATAAAGCACAAACGTACCAGATATACAGAACAGACATTGTAGAGCTGGGACAGTACTGACCAAGATTAATGTTCACCATAAGAGAATAGAATTTATTGAAAACTAGAAAAAAAGCATGAGAGATCCAACTAGATGATTATAAATGCTTAGGTATTCTCATTACATTTAAACTACAATTACATGCAATTGAAGACAATGGCTATCAGTGTTGCACTGTTTTGAACAGCTGAATCAGCTAACACCATGAAATATCAAACATCTAAGCTTAAATTGGAAGAAAACTTTCCTAAGCATCAACAAGCTCAGAAGAAACTAAAATTCTTTCCAGTATGAAGGTAAAACTGCAGGAGTAAGTTAGGACCTGAAAATTCATAAACAGAAGACTGGTTTTGGCAGCACTATGAAATGCATGTAATTAAAGCATTTTCCATCTTCTGCTAGCTCATAATCAAGCAAGTAGAATGTGAACGGCACTTTTGCTACTTAACCTGTAGAGAAGCTGTGACAATAAAAATAGCATAGCTTTACACCAGCCTGCATACAGCAGGCAGAAGACAGTGCAAGTTATAGCAATCACAGCAACTTATACCTCTTAAGTCAAATAAATCACTAAACATATATGCCCTAGCTGAGGCCTAGTGTGATGGGAGAGCAGAAGCAGGGGGTTAACATATTGTTACAACCACTTCAAGGGTGGTCAGATGTCCTGAAGGTGGCTTTTAGTTAGAGGTTTTTGGATTGGGTTCCCACAGATGTATTCCATAGAAATGAATATTCCCATGGGAGTTCCAAAGTAGTTGATTAATAGGACGGGTTTTATCAGGGTCCTAGGAGTAGATGGTACATTTTGCCTGCTTAGGGAAATGGGAAATTCTGCATACACAGTCAGAAAGAAAATTCATGACATGATTGTGCTGTGATGTGTGAAAATAACGAAGAGCAAAACATAATAAAACTAACAAAATGAATACATTTAGTAAAGTGCAACATGGAATTCAGAAAGAGCATGAAACCACCAATAATTATAAAAGCCATTCTTTAAAATTCATTCTTCAAGATTTAAAATACTTAACAATTTTTTCTGTGAAAGCTTGCACTCCAGTCTCCTTGTTTCTGAATCCTTATATAAAAAAATCTAAATGTACTAAAAGAATATATTGAAATTTATACTACAGTTTTGTTTCAAATTTTTTTTTTCTTATTTTCTATACTCCCTTTATAAATCACATTTTAAAGATTTTAAAGAAAGGAGTCACTTATTACAGCTTTGTTGCTGTAGGCCTAAAAATGCAAGAATTAAAAATCAGTCAAACAACCAAACATCATCAATGTGCATTCTTCTTAACTTGCAAAATTATGCAGTTTCTTTGGTTTTTGGTTGGTTTTCATTTTCTTTTATTTTTTTTTCCCTTCTTGAGCACCATCTGCAGTATTTCAACCATGTAAAATGCTGTTTAGTGCCATAGGGGGACTTACATAATTTGCATTGAGTTTCCCTGAGAGTAGTACAAATGGTTTGTTATGACACATTTGATCAAATTAACTCTTTCTATCTCATAAGACTAACATCAAACACAGTAAAAAATCTCTAGTCTAGTCTTACTGTAGTTGGGGTGAAGCTGAAAGAAAAAAAACCAAACACTAACTTAAAAAAAAAATAAAAAATAAAAGCAACCAAAACCTAAAACCAACAGCACAACATACAATTTCGACTCATATAAAAAAAGAATTTATTCCAAGTAAATCAGTCCTCACTTAGAGTTGGTCTACCTGTTGAAGCTACTGCACAGAAATTACTCTGCATTAAATTCCCATGCAGAAGTGTCCTTATAGCAGAGTTAATCAGACTAACTATGGTAAAATCAACCGTCTACCTGAAATCTCTGTAATCAACATGCTTAACTCTCTTTTACAATAGACTTCCATAAATTACCTTGCATTTTGCATATGACAATCAATCACATTATTTGGAGTACTTATGGCAATTAACTGATAGACACTGATTTGCTACATGCTCGTAGAGGCATTCTTTCCTCCTCCAAAGACATTACTTTCCATTAATTTCTTCTTATCTGTTGAGAGATCATAGAATCATAGAATCATAGAATAGTTAGGGTTGGAAAGGACCTCAAGATCACCTAGTCCCAACCCCCCTGCCATGGGCAGGGACACCTCCCACTAAACCATGCCATCCAAGGCTATGTCCAACACCACCTTGAATGCCACCAGGGATGAAGCATTCACAACTTCCTTGGGCAACCCGTTCCAGGGCCTCACCACCCTTACAGTAAAGAATTTCTTCCTCAGATCCAATCTAAACTTCCCCTGTTGAAGTTTAAACCCATTACCCCTTGTTCTCTCACCACAGTCCCTAATGAAGAGTTCCTCCCCAGCATCCCTATAGGCCCCCTTCAGGTATTGGAAGGCTGCTAGGAGGTCTCCACGCAGCCTTCTCTTCTCCAGGCTGAACAGTCCCAATTTTCTCAGCTCTCAAGAAAATATTCCTATTTAAACAAGATAACCTGAGGTTCTGACACCTTCGGACTATCATAGCAGGCAATTAGGATATATCTTAGTGCCCTGCATCATAATATGGTGGAAATACAGATAAATATATGTTGTCTTGAAATAGATGGGATTAAACTCTTCTGTTTAAACAGACAACAGTGACAATAATTACAAAAAATCTCCTGTGGCAAAACAGAATGATCTGCATAATGCATTTTCAAAGGAAAGTCATGCTTTAGAAGCATGACTAGAACAGAACACATATTTTTAATATGAGGATCTTGTATTTCTTAGTTGTCTTGCTTTTTTTCTCAGGGTTTTGCTGAAGTATATCCCTTAGCTGAACCTAGGAAGAACTAAAACCATTCTCTTGCCTTAACAAAATACTATTCTACACTTTCAAGAACAAAATCTTCTTAACCCAAACCTTAATCTTTTCACCGAGTAATGTAAGTTGCTGGTTTTGTTTGCATTGTTTGATGATATCCACAGAGTACTAGGTGCTTCCAAAAACACACGGAAGATACTAAATATTGTCTTTTATGAAACTCACTGAATTTGCTAATAGACCATCAAAGACTGATCAATAACTGGTTCCCTAGGCTAAGAAAAACTCATATACTACATGGTGTAAGGAATTCATCATGGAAAATGTTTGACTGCGTACATTTAAATCATAGCTTTTCACTTTATTCTCACAGAGTTAAGCGTCAAATAATTAAGTGATATAGAAGTAAGCTAGGCAACAAATAATCTTCCTGATAACCTAGAATTCTACTCATATTGGTCAAAAGTGAGGCTTTTTGAAGTTTTAGTGCAAATTCATAGAAAACAAGCAAGAGAGAAAACAACTGTTATTAGACATTTAGGGTTAGGTCCTAAAAATGGGTTCTCAGTTTCAAGACAAGCAGGAACTTTTATCCTCACCTTCTTCAATTCAGCACACACTATACTTAGACATAAGTGCATGTCCCTTTTTATCCATCAGATAACCTGTTCTGGAAACAAAGTTCTTTCCCAGAATGCGCTGTTATAATATTTCCTCAATTACCTTATCCACTCCCCAATACATTGAGATCATAGATTATAATAATGTACAGTTTACATTTTCTTAAAGTTCTTGATATAAAATTGTACTTTAGGCTAAGCACTGACAAAATCACCTTGTGTATTCTTTTGGGGAATTAAGTAAATGCTTTCCAGTTTATCTCAGATGGCTTTCTTCCTCTGCCTGCAGCTATGAATGCACAGAGGGTTTCCAAACTACAGTCTCACAGGATGCCAGTATTCTTACAAAAACAGTATCATGAAATTAATATTATAGACAGAGCCAGATGATGAATTGCATTTATGAACCAAAAAAATTCTTCCTGCCTATATTATACCAAGTACAAGAGAAAATTTGGCAAGGCAGGATTTAAAGCTTGACTTAGTTTGTTTACTTATAATCAAAACTTCCTAAAAAGATTTATTTCAGGTTAATTTCTTTTGCTACCACAAGGACATCAAATAATACACATGGTTTCATGCAGTGCAATTACATTCATGCTGTGCAGGGTCACTAAAACAAATATTAATACACAGAAAATGGTTTTGGTAAAAACAGTAATCTAGTTTTAACTTTAACAAAAAAATTATAACTTAAATCTGTCCCAAAGCTGATATGAACAGGCCTAAACTATACAACTTTTCTGTCACCTCTAACCAAAGTCATTGATTGGCTGTAAGTGACATGAGAAGACCACAACCACCAAAAAATATTGAAAAGAACATAGGGAGTCATCTGTGTTATTCTGAGCACATAACAATGCATTTAAGGAAAAAAAAATATTTTAGAGGCTTCTATTTTAAGTAAATACTTTAGAATTTATCCTGCATATGCTTTCTTATGGTTAATTGAAAATACAAATAAAATTTACTGATTTAGTATCAACCAAACTGAAAAACAAACCCTGTATGAACATTTTGAAATTAGTAGCTATTTCTAACCTTTTAGATTTGCTTTTGTTGTTGGATATTTTTTTTTCTTATTAAGTTTGTAGTGCTAAGAGAAAAATGTTAGAAGCACAATTCTCTTATATTACCCAAAGTGGATTCTCCAGAAAACATATTGCCATTACAATAACACTAGCCACAATTTTCTAACTTATATTTTCAATGCACCAGATGTTCTGTCTGATCTGAATAATAGCGGATGAATTTTCACTGATGCTACCTTTGTTTCCAACTGCAAGTTAAATAATACAATATCTCCTCCTGTTTTTCAATTAAATCTGTTCTGAAAAGCCATGAAGAATGCTCCTGTGACAATGTGTTACAGTTAAAGCTGACCTGTGTTTGCTTTCCTGAAATCCATAGCATGGACTGTAACTTCAGAAAAATGAGCTCATGTACAGGAGGGAGACAAAAGAAAGAGAAATCGGTCTTAAATATAATACCAAAAAAATACAGGCATGCGTCTAAAATATATGTAATTGAAAGGATCAAAAGATACAGGACGTATGTTCACGACCCCTTAACGTGTATGATGTATGTTATACACCAGTGCGCAGTATTTAATCAAAATCATTATTATGATGATCCGTAATGATTACCTTCAAGGAAAAATGCATGGCTTTTCAAATCTTACTCTTTCTGGTTGACCAGAACTTTTCACTTCTATCTGTTGAATTTTTTTTTTTTTTTTCCCAACAGAGACTCTGCTTCAAAGAAACACTTTTGTTCTTAGGTCTACTGCTAGAGCCAATGTGATCTATTCAATTCCACTTTCTTCAAGGGATGATGATTCTCTTTTTTTGTGGGTGCACACCTTCCCCAAATTATTTTTTTCAAATTATGGTGTTCTTTATTGTTTAGGTATTTACTTTAATCGACACAAAATTACCCGTATTCACAGGAATGTGACAATATTATTTAGAAACACAAAATTTTGAAATGAATTTTACTAGAGAGAATTACCAGCATGATGTTTTTAATTTTCCACTTTTCGCATTTTACCTCTGTGTCTCACAATGAATGTGAGCCACTGCAGGTTTTTGTGAGGAATTGTGTTATAGGTGAGGGGAGCTGACCAGGGTACATGAAATTCAAATTTTCATTAAGGCCTGTCTGTGACAACAGGTTTATACGGAATTAAGTAGCTAAGACAACTTATACTCTCTTTGGAGTAAGAAATCTTATAATTACTTCTAGCAGCTATTAAACTTTGATTAAATAGAATTTCTTTAATGAGTTTACCTTTTTCTCTTATTTATTTTTAGTATTAGTGCCCATTAAGAAAATGTTCAAATACAATTACTGTCACTTCTCCTATTTTAGAAATATTATTGTTTTACATTTATTAACTATGACATTTATAATCTGAATAAATCAATTACAGCAGGACAATAAAAAGGCCAGTAGCATAGCTGTAGCACCCCAGAACTCATATGAGTTTCAAAACCTCAAAAATTAAGCAAAGATTCAGTAGAGAGCCAACGCCAATCTCTTCACTGAATCAGCCTCCTGATAGAAGAGCTCAAGACCTAACTTAAAAGTGACTACGTGACAGCTGTAATGGTTGACCAGATGTATAAAGGACAAAGTTGCTGAGTGGCAGACCAGCTATCTAAATGACTTCAGCAGGTAGTTTAGCATCCTTTTTGTGTTAAAGTCTAGCAGATGGGATGAAAGAGACACTCTGAAACAGTTGCCATGACTTAGTCAGGGTATCTGAGACCGCTCCCATCATGTGACACTTAAGTCCTTAAACCTGAAAGTTCTTGGAATACATTTTTTCTGTCAATACAGTGAACTACTGTCCAGACAATTAAGATGATGGCACATTAATAGGAAAATAACCATGGCAGTCTGGCTACTATTAGCTGGTTCTAGCTAAAACTAGAGTATTTATATGGCAATTAAGCAGCACTGTGCTTTCTATTGCAAGTATTCTAACTCCAGAAAATTGCATAAATGTTACAGGAGAAATTGTAGCAAACTGAAGGCAGTGTAAGTTGTTGAGTTACTGTCCTGGGTTCAGCAGTAGCAGTCATTTTTTCTCCTTCTTAGTAGCTAGTGCAGTGCTGTGTTTTTGACTTTTTGCCTGGGAACAGCGCTGATAACACCAATGTTTTTAGTTACTTCTCAAATGTTTAGTCTGACCAAGGACATTCTGAGTCTCATGCTCTGCCAGGGAGGAGGGGAAGCCGGAAGGAAGCAGAGACAGGACACCTGACCCAAACTAGCCAAAGAGGTATTCCATACCACAGCATGTCATGCTCAGGAGATAAACACTGGGGGCAGGGACCTGGAAGAGATAGCTCACAGCTCGGTCCTTGGGTGGTGAGATGTTGTATTCTCTTCCCTTGTATTTCCTTTGTCATTCACTTAAAGTAAAATGACCTCCCACATTTTTAAAACAGTTACTCTTTTTTTTTGTTTTACTCTCCTTACTCAGCATGGTAGCTAAAGTTAAGTGGGAATTTTTATTTGTTTTTTTTACCTGTCTTCTCATTCCCACTACATATGCTGTTTGAAAAAACAACCAGTGTAACAGAAGAAAATGAAGATGTTGCAAATCTAAGCCACCTGATTATACCAATTTGAACATAAAATTATCAATATTGTTATAACTATAGAGGAAACTGGCTAATATTTCTTAAATTTCAGATATGAGTATCAGTGGTGTGATGAAGCTAATTTCCAGTATCATGGCAATCTCTTTTTCTTTCTCAGTGTGCAGGGGAAGAGTGGTAAGGCACAGGAATCCGTTTCCCAAGGAAGTGAATGCTCCATCCTTGGAAGTGTTCAAAGCCAGGCTGGACAGAGCCTTGATCAATATTGTCTAGCATGAGGCGCCCCTGCCCACGGCAGGTGGGCTGGAACTAGATGATCTTAAGGTCCTTTCCAATCCAAACCATTCTATGATTCTATGATTATTATTACTGATGGTAGCAGCAGTGGTTTGCCGTATACCTTAGTTACTGCACTGTTCCTATCTCAACCCATGGGAGCTACATTCTTTCGATTCTCCTCCCCATCCCTCCGGGAGCAGGGGGGAGAAAGGGGAGGGGAGACGCCAGAGACTGTGTAGTTTTTCTGAATTACAGCTAGGCTTAAACAATGACAGTTCTTTTTGGCGCCCAACATGGGGCTCAAAGGGTTGAGATAACAACAGGATTAATAGTCACTCATCACAATGCTGATTTATTGGCTCTCAAAGCTGTTGATCTTGATCTCACATGTTCAGCATCTGGTACCTTACAGTCAGTATTTGCTGTCTTAAAGTTCATCAGATGGGGGGTTTGGGCTAAGGTTCTTGTCTTATTGTACTTTATGGTAACGACTTGTAATACAATGGAATAATTGATCATGAAACTGATCTGGCTTGTGTTCCCAGTGTGGTCACCACCTCTATTCTTTGGGAGGTACATAATAAAAGTGCTTAGCAATTACACATCTCTTTTCCCCTACTTGGGTGGTCAACCTGCGAAGGAGACATTCTTTTATGCTCCCAGCCCTCCCACCAGACTGTTTACAGCATCCTTTGGGAGTTCTGAAGGTTTTGAATGGCCTTTAAGCAGCCTTGAGACCTGCCTGCTGATTGTGACGGGGATCACCATGTTGGCTTGCATACAGAGTGTGTTTTCCCCATGACCATTTCGTCTGGTCCCAAGAGCTAAGCAGAATTGGGTTTGGGCCTTGTCTGGGGTTAGACGACGATGTAGGAGGACCAAGAGATTTTCCCAGAGGCTGGACAGTCATGAGTGGCATGGTGTGTGGGACAGTATGGGCAAGTATCTAGGCCAGTGGGCTTGTCCAGTGCTTTGGAATTTCACCACTGAACAAGCGCAAAATCCACAAAAATTTGTGAAACACTCAAAGGAGATATGTTGTCATTCTGGTCACACCAGAGACAGACAAATCATAGCAATGTGCTGGGGCTTGGCCTATGCTTGCAGAATCCTGTTCAACACTATCCAGCAAAGAATCGCAGAATAGTTAGGGTTGGAAAGGACCTTAAGATCATCTGCTTCCAACCCCCTTGCCATGGGCAGGGACACCTCCCACTAAACCAAGTCACCCAAGGCTCTGTCCAACCTGGCCTTGAACACTGCCAGCGATGGAGCATTCACAACTTCCCCTGGCAACCCAATCCAGTGCCCTACCACCCTTACAGTAAAGAATTTATTCCTTATATCCAATCTAAACTTATAATCATAGAACCATAGAAGAGTTAGCGTGGACCTCAAGATCACCTAGTCCCAACCCCCCTGCCATGGGCAGGGACACACCACACTAAACCATGCCATCCAAGGCTATGTCCAGCCGCCTTGAACACCGCCAGTGATGGAGCATTCACAACTTCCCTGGGCAACCCATTCCAGGGCCGCACCACCATTGCAGTAAAGAATTTCTTCCTCAGATCCAATCTAAACTTCTGCTGTTCAAGTTTTAACCCGTTACCCCTTGTCCTCTCACTACAGTCCCTAATGAAGAGTCCCTCCCCAGCATCCCTCTGGCCCCCTTCAGACACTAGAAGGCTGCTATGAGGTCTCCACGCAGCCTTTTCTTCTCCAGGCTGAACAGCTCAGATTTCCACAGAAGCTTCTTATCCATCCAAGGAGGTCTTCTGGCCCTCCTTCTGAATTTCCTTCTAGTTGGGATGCTTCGCTCCTGAGCTTGCAGGAGGCGATCCTTGAATATCAACCAACAGTCCTGGGGTCCCCTGCCCTCTAGGGCTATATCCCATGGAATCTTACTGAGCAGGTTCCTGCAGGGGCCAAAGTCTGCTCTCTTGAAGTCATAGAATCATAGAATCATAGAATAGTTAGGGTTGGAAAGGACCAAAAGATCATCGAGTTCCAACCCCCCTGCCATGGGCAGGGACACCTCCCACTAAACCATGCCATCCAAGGCTATGTCCAACCCCACCTTGAACGCCACCAGGGATGAAGCATTCACAACTTTTCTCAGCCTATCTTCATACGAGAGGTGCTCCAGTCCCCTGATCATGCTCGTGGCCCTCCTCTGCACTTGTTCTGACAGTTCCATGTCCTTTTTATGTTGAGGACACCAGAACTGCACACAATACTCCAAGTGAGGTCTCACGAGAGCAGAGTAAAGGGGCAGGACCACCTCCCTCGACCTGCTGGTCACACTCCTTTTGATGCAGCCCAGGATACGGTTGGCCTTCTGGGCTGCAAGCGCACACTACCGGCTCATGTTCATTTTTTCATCAACCCACACCCCCAAGTCCTTCTCCGCAGGGCTGCTCTGAATCTCCTCCCCGCCCAACCTGTAGCTGTGCCTGACATTGCTCCCACCCAGGTGTAGGACTTTGCACTTAGCATGGTTAAACTTCATTAGGTTGGCATCAGCCCACCTCACAAGCATGTCAAGGTCCCTCTGGATGCCATTCCTTCCCTCCAACTTATCAACCGAACCACACAGCTTGGTGTCATCGGCAAACTTGCTGAGGGCGCACTCAATCCCACTGTCCATGTCACCCACAAAGATGTTGAACAAGACCGGTCCCAACACTGACCCCTGGGGGACACCACTCATTACTGGTCTCCAGCTGGACATTGAGCCACTGAGCACTACTCTTTGCATGCGGCCATCCAGCCAGTTCTTTATCCACCGAGTGGTCCACCTATCAAATTGATGTCTCTCCAACTTAGAGACAAGGATGTCACGGCAGACAGTGTCAAAGGCTTTACACAAGTCCAGGTAGATGACATCAACCGCTCTGCCCCTGTCCACCAGTTCCGTAGCCCCTTCATAGAAGGTCACCAGATTGGTCAGGCAGGATTTCCCCTTAGTGAAGCCATGCTGGCTGTCCCCAAGCACCTTGTTGGTTTTCATGTGCCTTAGCATGCCTTCCAGGAGAATCTGCTCCAAGATTTTGCCAGGCACAGAGGTGAGACTGACTGGTTTGTAATTCCCCGGCTCATCCATTTTCCCCTTCTTAAAAATGGGGGTTGTATTTCCCTTTTTCCAGTCCTTGGGAACTTCACCTGACTGCCAGGATTTTTCAAATATGATGGACAGTGGCTTAGCAAGTTCATTTGCCAGCTCCTTCAGGACCCACGGATGGATTTCATCAGGTCCCATGGACTTGTATACATTAAGGTTCCTAACTAAGATCGTCTCTAACCAGATCCTCTCCTACAGTGGGCCCAGGGTCTTCATTCTCACTGTCCCTGCGTCTGCCTTCCAAGACTTGGGTGGTGTGGTCAGAGCATTTGCCGGTGAAGACTGAGGCAAAGAAGTCATTAAAAACCTCAGCCTTCTCCAAATCCAGGGTAACCAGTTCTCCCAATAGCTTCTGGAGAGGACCCACGGTGTCCCTAACCTGTCTTGTATTGGCAATGTACCTATAAAATACGTTCCTGTTATCCTTAACATCCCTAGCCAAGTTTAACTCTAACTGGGCCTTAGCTTTCCTAACCTGGTCCCTAGCTTCCCGGACAACATCCCTGTATTCTTCCCAGGCCGCCTGGCCTTGCTTCCACCTTTTATAAGCCTCTTTTTTCCCTCGAATTTTGCTCAGCAGCTCCTTATCCATCCAAGAAGGTCTCCTGGCCCTCCTGCTGAACTTCCTTCTAGTTGGGATGCATTGCCCCTGAGCTTGCAGCAGGTGAGCCTTGAATATCAACCAACAGTCTTGGGCCCCCCTGCCCTCTAGGGCTGTATCCCATGGAACCTTACTGAGCAGGTTCCTGAAGAGGCCAAAGTCTGCTCTCTTGAAGTCCAGGGCAGTGAGCTTGCTGCACGCTCTTCTCACTTTCCTGAGGATCTCAACTCAACCATCTCATGATCGCTGCAATCAAGGCTGCCCTGGAGCGTCACATTCCCAACCAGCCCTTCCCTGTTGGTGAGGACGAGGTCAAGCATGGCACCTCTCCTTGTTGGCTCCTCTATTACTTGCAGAAGGAAGTTGTCTTCTCACACAATCGAGGAACCTTCTGGATTGCTTGTGCCAGGCCGTACCATCCCTCCAGCAGATATCAGGGTAGTTGAAGTCTCCCATGAGAACAAGGGCCTGCGAGCGTGAGGCTGCTCCTATCTGCCTATGGAGCGCTTCGTCCAGCAAGTCCCCTTGGTCAGGTTGTCTGTAACAGATCCCCACAATAATATCACCCATCGCTTTTTTCCCTTTAACCCTGACCCACAAACTCTCTGTCGACTGCTCACCTGTCCCCAGACAGAGTTCCATACCCTCTAGCTTATCCCTAACATAAATAGCAACTCCCCCTCCCCGTCTGCCAGGCCTGTCTTTCCTAAAGAGCCAGTAACCTTCCTTTCCAACACACCAGTCATAGGTGCCTGCCCACCATGTTTCTGTGATGCCTATGATATCATAGCCCCGTAGATGTGCACACATCTCTAATTCCTCTTGTTTGTTCCCCATACTACGGGCATTTGTGTAGAGGCATTTGAGCCGAGATCCAATTGAAGCCGGCTCATTGGCTGGAGCAGATGCAATATCTCTACATTGCTCCGAACTTGTACTGTAGGTGCTGGCAACCGATGGGGCGTGTTGAGATGGAATGATGCCCCCTTCCCAACACATCTAGTTTAAAGCATCCTTGACCAGTCTGGCAAGCCTCCTACCAAATCCACTCTTTCCTTTCTTTGTCAAACCAGCTCCACCAGCCCCCAGTAGACCTGGGCTACTAAATTGAGTCCCATGTTCAAGGTACCCGAACCCCTGACTATAGCATCACCCTTCTTACCATTTATTAACCTGCCTACTCCTCCTAGCCTTTTCAAGGTCCTGCCCTGTATCCTGGAGAATTGACAAAAAGACAATCTGAGCTCCAGAGCCCCTAACCACCTCTCCCAGAGCTCTGTAGTCCTTCTTTATGCTCTCCTGTCTACTGTTATCTATATCCGTCGCACCCACATGGATGACTAGAAGTGGGTAACAGTCAGTGGGACCGACTAGAGCAGGCATCTTCTCGGCCACATCCTGATCCGAGCCCCTGGTAGCAACACACCTCCCTTGAGCCTGGGTCAGGCCCTAAGTTTGAACCCATTATCTCTTGTCCTATCACTACTGTCCCTAATGAATAGTCCATCCTCATCATCCCATAGCCCCCCTTCAGACACTGGAAGGCTGCTTTGAGGTCTCCACGCAGGTTTTTTTTTTTCTCCAGGCACCTTCAAAAGGAAAAAAATGTCCCTGGATCTGAGGGCAGGGCCGGCAGATGGTGTGGCTGCTGCAGCTCCAGCACAGCAGCTACACCAGCCCAGTGACAAGTACAGCAGCTACTCAAACTTCAACCGCAATGGACAGTGCAGCTACTCCAGCTCCAAGTACAGCAGCTATACCACCCCCAGCGACAAGTACAGCCATTCTACTCAAACCCCCAGTGACAAGTACAGCAGCTACCCAAACCACAGTGATAATCACTGTAGCTAAACCAGAGGACCAATATCGGTTGCCCCTGTACGCAAGATGAAAAGCAAAAAAGAGGCAAGAAAGATGAAGCAAGATGAAGAAACAATGTACTCATGATCTGGGACAGCATCTGATCAGGAGTCATCATCACATGATGATGAAGAAGAAGAAGAAGAAGAAGAAGAAGAAGAAAGAAGAAGAAGAAGAAGAAGAAGAAGAAGAAGAAGAAGAAGAAGAAGAAGAAGAAAAGAAGAAGAAGAAGAAGAAGAAAAGAAGAAGAAGAAGAAGAAGAAGAAGAAGAAGAAGAAGAAGAAAAGAAGAAGAAGAAGAAGAAGAAGAAGAAGAAAAGAAGAAGAAGAAGAAGAAAAGAAGAAGAAGAAGAAGAAGAAGAAGAAGAAGAAGAAGAAGAAAAGAAGAAGAAGAAGAAGAAGAAGAAGAAGAAGAAGAAGAAGAAGAAGAAAAGAAGAAGAAGAAGAAGAAGAAGAAGAAAGAAAGAAGAAGAAGAAGAAGAAGAAGAAGAAGAAGAAGAAGAAGAAGAGAAAAGAAGAAGAAGAAGAAGAAGAAGAAGAAGAGAAGAAGAAGAAAAGAAGAAGAAGAAGAAGAAGAAGAAAGAAGAAGAAGAAGAAGAAGAAGAAGAAGAAGAAGAAGAAGAAGAAAGAAGAAGAAGAAAAGAAGAAGAAGAAGAAGAAGAAGAAGAAGAAGAAGAAGAAGAAGAAGAAGAAAGAAGAAGAAGAAGAAGAAGAAAGAAGGAAGAAGAAGAAGAAGAAGAAAGAAGAAGAAGAAGAAGAAGAAAGAAGAAGAAGAAGAAGAAGAAGAAAGAAGAAGAAGAAGAAGAAAGAAGAAGAAGAAGAAGAAGAAAGAAGAAGAAGAAGAAAGAAGAAGAAGAAGAATAGAAAGAAGAAGAAGAAGAAGAAGAAAGAAGAAGAAGAAGAAGAAGAAAGAAGAAGAAGAAGAAGAAAGAAGAAGAAGAAGAAGAAGAAAGAAGAAGAAGAAGAAGAAAGAAGAAGAAGAAGAAGAAGAAAGAAGAAGAAGAAGAAGAAAGAAAGAAGAAGAAGAAGAAGAAAGAAGAAGAAGAAGAAGAAGAAAGAAGAAGAAGAAGAAGAAAGAAGAAGAAGAAGAGAAGAAAGAAGAAGAAGAAGAAGAAGAAAGAAGAAGAAGAAGAAGAAGAAAGAAGAAGAAGAAGAAAGAAGAAGAAGAAGAAAGAAGAAGAAGAAGAAGAAGAAAGAAGAAGAAGAAAGAAAGAAAGAAGAAGAAGAAGAAGAAGAAAGAAGAAGAAGAAGAAGAAGAAGAAAGAAGAAGAAGAAGAAGAAGAAAGAAGAAGAAGAAGAAGAAGAAGAAGAAGAAGAAGAAGAAGAAAGAAGAAGAAGAAGAAGAAGAAAGAAGAAGAAGAAGAAGAAGAAAGAAGAAGAAGAAGAAGAAAGAAGAAGAAGAAGAAGAAGAAGAAAGAAGAAGAAGAAGAAGAAGAATGAAGAAGAAGAAGAAGAAGAAAGAATAAGAAGAGAAGAAGAAGAAAGAAGAAGAGAGAAGAAGAAGAAGAAGAAGAAGAAGAAGAAGAAGAAAAGAAGAAGAAGAAGAAGAGAAGAAGAAGAAGAAGAAGAAGAAGAAGAAGAAAGAAGAAGAAGAGAAGAAGAAGAAGAAGAAGAAGAAGAAGAAGAAGAAGAAGAAGAAGAAAGAAGAAGAAGAAGAAGAAGAAAGAAGAAGAAGAAGAAGAAGGAAAGAAGAGAAGAAGAAGAAGAAGAAGAAGAAGAAGAAAGAAGAAGAAGAAGAAGAAGAAGAAGAAGTAACTTCTCGATCTTGGACCTCAACCGAGCTAAGGAATATGCAAAAAGATTTTCCTTGTCAGCCATGGGAGCACATCGTCACCTGGTTATTCCAATGCTGGGACAATGGGGCTGACGGTCACAAAACTAGAAGGCAGGGAAGCCAAGCAGCTGGATCACTCGCTAGGGAAGGGGGAATTTACAAAGCAATTGCGAGACACAAACAGTCCCTCAGCCTTTGGAGGCGGCTCTTGCCAGCTTTGAATGAAAGGTTTCCATACAAAGATGATGTTATGAGTCGTTTGGCCAGCTGGACTACTCAAGAGAAAGGCACACAGCCTCTGAGGGAATCAGCCATTGTAGAGATGATCTATCACATCAAGCCGAATAACAGGGATATACCTGTAGATACAGATGAAGTCAGATGTACGTGACCCACTGTGGCAGAAATTTACAAGGAATGCACCCTCATCATATGCCTATTCATTGGCAAAAGTAACCTGGAATGGCATAGTACCACCAGAGTGGATGAAATGATTCATAAATTCTGAGAGTTTGAAGACAATCTCACCCTTTCCATCATTTCAGCTGTGGAAAAACTGTCCCAGGACCTCAAACAATTGAGAGACGATCTATCTGATCTATCCAGCTCCTCAGGTTGTACCAACACACCTCAGGTAGTAACAAAAGGCGTCCTACTGTTCAAGAGAGAAGATATAGCAGGTATACATGATGGGCCACCCTATGATTTTACCTATGGGATCACAGAGAAGACATGATGAAGTGGGATGGAAAGCCTACTTCAGTTTTGGAGAAACGGGTGTATGAATTGAAGAGGAGAACAAAAATCAATGCTGATCATCTCACGAAAGCTCAGCTTCAGTCCCTGGTGAGCAGGCTCCCAGATGGAGTGGAAGAGCTGATTTTACTTCAGCTCCTGTGATCAAGAATCGTCCCTGTCAACAAGACGTAAGTGACCAATGTGATGACTTTTAGAGGGGTCCTGCTCCAGCCAGGTGGAGGTAGGGGACAATTGGATTTACTGGACTGTGTGGATCAGATGGCCTGGCACATCAGTCCCACAAAATATAAGGCTCTAGTAGATACCCGGTGCAGACTGTACCCTGATGTCATCAAGCTGTCAAGGGGTGGACCTCATTCCTATTTCTGGAGTGACAGGGGGATCCCAAGAGTTGATTGTACTGGAGGCTGAAATCAGCCTGACTGGGAGGAAGTGGCAAAAACACCCCCATTGTGGCTGGTCCAGAGCTGCATGCATCCTTGGCTTAGATTACTCAGGAGAGGGTACTTCAAAGACCCAAAAGGGTACCAATGGGCTTTTGGTATTGCTGCTTTGGAGACAGAGGAAATTGAGCAGCTGTCCCACCTTGTCTGATCTCTCAGAGGATCCTTCTTTTCTGGGGTTGCTGAAGGTCGAAGAACAACAAGTGCCAATCGAGACCACAACAGTGCAACGGCAGCAATATCACACCAACCAAGACTCCCCGATTCTCATCCATAAGCTGATCCGTAGACTGCAGAGTCAAGAAGTGATCAACAGGACTCACTCACCCTTTAATAGCCCCATATGGCCAGTGTGAAAGTCTAACTGAGAGTGGACCCTAACAGTAGACTACCGTGGCCTGAACGAAGTCATACCACTGCTGAGTGCTGCTGCACCGGACATGCTAGAACTTCAGTATGAACTGGAATCAAAGGCAGCTAAGTGGTATGCCACAGTTGATATTACCAATGCATTTTTCTCAATTCCTTTGGTAGCAAAGTGCAGGCCACAGTCTGCTTTTACTTGGAAGGGAGACCAGTACACTTGGAACTGATTGCCCCAGGGGGTGTAAACACAGCCCTACCATCTGCCATGGACTGATCCAGACTGAACTGGAACAGGGGCAAGCTCCAGAACACCTGCAATACACTGATGACATTATCGTGTGGGGTGATAAATCATAGAAACATAGCATAGTAAGGGCTGGAAAGGACCTCAAGATCATCGAGTTCCAACCCCCCTGCCATGGGCAGGGACACACCACACTAAACCGTGCCATCCAAGGCTATGTCCAACACCACCTTGAACGCCGCCAGGGATGAAGCATTCACAACCTCCCTGGGCAACCCATTCCAGGGCCCCACCACCCTTACAGTAAAGAATTTCTTCCTCACATCCAATCTAAACCTCCCCTGTTGAAGTTTAAACCCATTACCCCTTGTCCTCTCACTACAGTCCCTAATGAAGAGTCCCTCCCCAGCATCCCTATAGGCCCCCTTCAGGTACTGGAAGGCTGCTATGAGGTCTCCACGCAGCCTTCTCTTCTCCAGGCTGAACAGCCCCAATTTTCTCAGCCTAAAGCAGAAGAAGTCTTTGAGAAAGGGAGGAAAATAATCCAAATCCTGCTAAAAGCTGGTTTTGCCATATAACGGAGTAAGGTCAAGGGGCCTGCACAGGAGATTCAAGTTTTGGGAATAAAATGGCAAGATGGATGTCACCACATCCCCACAGATGTGATCGACAAGACAACAGCAATGTCTCCACCAGCTAATAAGAAAGAAACACAAGCTTTCTTGAGTGCTGTGGGGTTCTGGAGGATGCACATCCTGAATGACAGTTTGATTGTAAGCCCTTTCTATCACGTGACTCCGAAGATAAATGATTTTAAATGGGGCCCTGAGCAACAAAAAGGTTTTGAGCAAATTAAAAGGGAGATAGTTCATGCAGGAGCCCTTGGACCAGTCTGGACCAGTCCAGATGTAAAAAATGTACTTTACAGAGCAGCTGGGGGGAATGGTCCTACCTGGAGCCTCTGGCAGAAAGCTCCAGGGGAGACTCGAGGTTGACCCCTTGGATTTTGGACTTGGGGATACAGAGGATCTGACGCCAGATATACCCCAACTGAAAAAGAGATACTGGCAGCCTATGAAGGGGTTCGAGCTGCTTCGGAAGTGATTGGCACTGAAGCACAGCTCCTTCTGGCATCCCGGTTGCCCATGCTGGGCTGCATGCTCAAAGGCAGGGTCTCCTCTACACATCATGCAATCAATACTACATGGAGTAAGTGGGCTACACTAAATACACAATGAGCTCTAATAAGAAATACCAGTCATCCAGGAATTCTAGAAGTCACCATGGACTGGCCAGAGGGCAAAGATTTTGGAATGTCACCGGAGGAGGAGGTGATGTGTGCTGAAGAGGCCCACCATATAATGAACTGTCAGAAAGTGAAAAGCAGTATGCCTTGTTCACTGATGGGTCCTGTTGTATTGTGGGAAAGCATCAGAGATAGAAGGCAGCTGTATGGAGTCCTTGAAAACAAGCTGCAGAAACTGCTGAAGGAGAGGGTGAATCGAGTCAGTTTGCTGAGGTGAAAGGCATCCAGCTGGCCTTGGACATTGCTGAATGAGAAAAGTGGCCAGTACTTTATCTTTATACTGACCCATGGATGGTGGCAAATGCTCTGTGGCGGTGGTTGCAGCAATGGAAGCAGAGCAACTGGCAATGAAGAGGTAAACCCATCTGGGCTGCTGCACTGTGGCAAAATATCGCTACCCAGGTGCAGAACCTGGTGGTGAAGGTACACCATGTAGATGCTCATGTATGCAAGTGTTGGGTCACTGTGGAACATCAGAACAACCAACAAGTGGATAAAGCTGCCAAGATTGAAGTGGCTTAGGTGGACTTAGATTGGCAACATAAGGGTGAATTATTTTTGGCCTTGTGGGCCCATGACGCTTGAGGCCATCAGGGCAGAGATGCAACACACAGATGGGCTCGTGACTGAGGGGTGGACTTAACAATGGACACTATTGTCCAGGTTATTCATGACTGCGAAACATGTGCTGCAATTAAGCAAGCTAAACGGTTAAAGCCTTTTTGGTATGGAGGACAATGGCTGAAGTACAAATATGGGAAGGCCTGGCAGATAGATTATATCACACTCCCACCAACCCGCCAAGGCAAGCACCATGTGCTTACCATGGTGGAAGCAACCACCGGATGGCTGGAAACATATGCTGTACCCCACGCCACTGCCCAGAACACTATCCTGGGCCTTGAGAATCAGATTTTGTGGCAACACAGCACCCCAGAGACAATTGAGTCAGACAGTGGGACTCATTGCTGGAACAACCTTATAGACATTTGGGCCAAAGAGCATGGCATTGAGTGTGTATATCACGTCCCCTACCATGCACCAGCCTCTGGGAAAATTGGACGGTACAATGGGCTGTTAAAAACTACACAGAGAGCAATGGGCAGTGGGACTTTCAAACATTGGGATACACACTTACCAAAGGCCACCTGGTTGGTCAACACCAGAGGATCTGCCAACAGGGCTGGTCAAGCTCAGTCAGAACTTCTACATACTGTAGAGGGGGACAAAGTTCCTGTGGTGCACATAAAGAATTTGCTGGAGAAGACAATCTGGGTTACTCCTGCTTCAGGTTAAGGCAAACCCACTCATGGGATTGCTTTTGCTCAGGGACCTGCATATACTTGATGGCTACTGTGGGAAGACGGGAAAGCCTGAAGTATACCTCAAGGGTATTTGATTTTAGGGGAAAATAGCCAATGAACTCAATTGTGTATGCTGTTGCCTGCTATGCAGCACTTTTATAGCCCACCAACTGGATGTCTTCAGGTCACCAGCTACTGGCCCTGATTTCCCTCCGACCGTCATCCCAATAAAGAATGAATTTTAATGACACCGGACGCGTTCTGTGGTAAAGACAACAATCCAACACTGCATGCAGCCTCCCCTGCTCTGAACGACTGTTACAAGAGATAGAACCAGATATCATGGACCGGATGGACTCAGCAGCTTTATAGGGGTTGGTCCATGCACTAAGGAATGATCTCTCTCTCCGTGTGTGTGTGTGTGTGTGTGTGTGTGTATAAGAGTGATGGCATATTGAAAAAGGTGGGATCTGAGCATGAAGTGAATGGTATGGAGTAAGGGGTGGATACTGTCCTGGATTCATCAGTAGCAGTCATTTTTTTTCCTTCTTAATAGCTGGTGCAGCACTGTGTTTTTGACTTTTTGCCTGGGAACAGCACTGATAACACAAATGTTTTCAGTTGTTGCTAAGTGATATTTACACTGACCAAGGACATTCTGAGTCTCACGCTCTGCCAGGGAGGAGGGGAAGCCGGGAGAAAGCAGAGACAGGACACCTGACCCAAACTAGCCAAAGAGGTATTCCATACCACAGCACATCATGCCCAGGATGTAAAAACTGGGGGCAGTTACCCGGAAGAGTTAGCTCATGGCTCGGTCATTGGGTGGTGAGATGTTGTATTCTCTTGCCTTGTATTTCCCTTGTCATCATTATTATTGATGGTAGCAGCAGTAGGTTGTGTTGTACCTTAGTTACTGGACTGTTCATATCTCAACCTGTGGGAGCTAGATTCTTTTGATTCTCCTCCCCATCCCTCTGGGAGTGGCAGGGAGGAAGGGGAGGGGAGACGCCAGAGACTGTGTGGTTTTTCTGAGTTACGGCTGGGCTTAAACCACTACAGTTCCAAAGTTAACTCTACAGAGTTTAGCAAGCACTTTATATTGTTCTCTTGATCATACAAATTTCAGAGGTGGTTCTCAAAAGAATAAATGACACTTCCTGACACATCAGGCCAAGCTGGTGGTAGTTGGGTAGCAGACTGAACTATGAAAAGATGAATGGAAAAAAATACAAGAAACTTCATTTACAAACTGTGAGAAATCAACTTAGACTAAAGTAATCAACTTGATTACTCAGTGAGAAGGGTGCCTGGCCACCACTGTTTCCTTTATTTCCAGATCCCAAAAAGCCCTGACTATTTTTTGTAGGTTATAGGTTAAAGCACACTATTTAGCTTCATAAGTAGGTTTGTTGTTTTTTTTTTTTTTTTCCTATGCCACAGTATCCCTGGTGACACCACATGTTTCTTACATTTGCTTCTTAAATTGGATAACAGCTGTTATCCTTTCACATTATATCAGGGAAATCTACTTCCCTTTGCGAAAGTTGCCAAGTTCCATTACGGATGCTAAATAAATGTACAGAGACTATCTAGTTTTGGATACAATTTCAGTTTAACCTCTATGTTGCTTGTAATAGAGCTTTCTGTTAATTGATTATTTGAAAAAGCAAGTTTCATTAAGAATGCTACACAGGAAAACAGAAGACTTAGAAAGTGATAGTACTTCTACTTGGTGAAGAAAAAAGTAACAGTCTGGATGAGGGACAGAGATATTATCTGAAGTATCCATGGTCAAGAAAGCCAATGAGGTTTGTTAAAACTTTAAGAAACAGTGCAAATGCTTACAGTTTTTGTCGCTGATAGCTCAACATTACTGAATTTTCTTCTAGCACCTTAATTTTGAATTCATCTACCAGTATAGACATTACTCCCTTTTCAAAAAATTACATGTATTTTGCTATAAAGGTCAGGCCCTTAGAAGTGCAATAAAAGATTAATAATTTCCAACAATTCCAAATAAAACATTTTTTTCTTTTTAAATTACAGAAGTTATAAACTCAAAGCTACAAAAACATAACCAATCCTAGAAAGTCCAAATTATTTCCATAAGATTAAGTTTGCATTGAAGTAGCAAACTTAGAATCATAGAATCACAGAATCATTTAGGTTAGACCTTCAAGATCATTGAGTCCAACTGTTAATCTAACCCCCATTTTCAAGAAGGGGAAAATGGATGAGCCGGGGAACTACAGACCAGTCAGTCTCACCTCTGTGCCTGGCAAAATCTTGAAGCGGATTCTCCTGGAAGGCGTGCTAAGGCACATGAAAATCAACAAGGTGGTTGGTGACACCCAGCATGGCTTCACTAAGCGGAAATCCTGCCTGACCAATTTGGTGGCCTTCTATGATGGAGCTACAGAACTGATCGGCAGGGGTACAGCAGTTGATGTCATCTACCTGGACTTGTGCAAAGCGTTTAACACTGTCCCACATGGCATCCTTGTCTCTAAGTTGGAGAGACATCAATTTGATAGGTGAACCACTCAGTGGATAAAGAACTGGCTGGTCTGCTGCACGCAGAGTTGTGCTCAATGGCTCAATGTCCAGCTGGAGACCAGTAACGAGTGGCGCCCCCCAGGGATCGGTGTTGGGACCGGTCTTGTTCAACATCTTTGTTGGTGACACGGACAGTGGGATTGAGTGCGCCCTCAGCAAGTTTGCCGATGACACCAAGCTGTGCAGTTTGCTTGGTGTGTTGGAGGGAAGGAATGCCATCCAGAGGGACCTTGACATGCTTCTGAGGTAAGCTGATGCCAACCTGATGAAGTTTAACCATGACAAGTGCAAGGTCCTACACCTGGGTCGAAGCAATCTCAGGCACAGCTACAGGTTGGGCAGAGAAGAGATTCAGAGCAGCCCTGCGGAGAAGGACTTGGGGGTGTTGGTCAATGTGAAAATGAACGTGAGTCGGCTTCATTGTGCGCTTGCAGCCCAGAAAGCCAACCGTATCCTGGGCTGCATCAAAAGGAGCGTGACCAGCAGGTTGAGGGAGGTTATCCTGCCTCTCTACTCTGCTCTCGTGAGACTTCACTTGGAGCATTGTGTGCAGTTCTGGTGACCTCAGCATAAAAAGGACATGGAACTGTTGGAACAAGTCCAAAGGAGGGCCATGAGGATGGTCAGGGGAATGGAGCACCTCCCATATGAAGACAGGATGAGAAAGTTGGGGCTGTTCAGCCTGCAGAAGAGAAGGCTGCGTGGAGACCTCGTAACAGCCTTCCAGTGTCTGAAGGGGGCCTATAGGGACGCTGGGGAGGGACTCTTCATTAGGGACTGTAGTGATAGGACAAGGGGTAATGCGTTCAAACTTAAACAGGGAAAGTTTAGATTGGATATGAGGAAGAAATTCTTTACTGTAAGGTTGGTGAGTCACTGGAATGGGCTGCCCAGGAAAGTTGTGAATGCTCCATCGCTGGCGGTGTTCAAGGTGGGGTTGGACATAGCCTTGGGTGACATGGTTTGGTGTGGTGTGTCCCTGCCCACGGCAGGGGTGTTGGAACTAGATGATCTTAATATCCTTTCCAGCCCTAACTATTCCATGATTTTATGTTTCTATGGAAATACAATGCACATATATAAGACAAGGATGTTACAGAAATCAGTCAAATAAAAGATTCTCAAGTGTTGCTATTCACAGATTAAAAAAAAAAAAAAAATAAAACAAAAACAAAAACAAAAAACAAACAAAAAAAACACAAAAAACAAGAAAAAAAAAAACAGAACCCAACACTTGGGAAACAAAGGTGAAGCCAATTGTTTCAGGAATATTTGCTGGAAGAATATTTAAAAAAAAAAAAATGCCTTGCATTACGTTAAATAAGGAGCAAATTGAACCTTCAAGCATGGATTTACTAATGAGAAAGAACAGAATTTCCTCCTCCTTTCTTTCTCCATCAGTTGCATTGTGAACCCCAGCATCACAGAGGTAACTATGAAGATACAGTGCAAACCCTATTCACCTTGACAAACAAAAAAGAACTTAAGGCACAAGAACTGATAGAAGCATTTTATAATATTAAGCTAATTGTAGATGATATTTCAGATCATGATTCAAGAAATTAGTAAGATCAATAGAGGAGGTGAAGGCTGATGAAATTTTACAATGTTTTGCTTGTTGTTTTGTTTCTTTTTTCAGTACAGACCTCATCTGACTTCCTATTTTAAATGTGTATACTGTTGCAAGTGTGAAAACCTCTAATCTGTAAAACAAACAAATACATAAATAATGCATATTCAGAAGTGACCTTATGTTCTCTGTATTAGCAGGTACAACAAACTACATGATCAGTACTGAATTTAAAGCAGAAACTTACAGCCTCTAGCAGTCATCAAAAATGTCCCCATTTTCTCAGCGGAAAAGAGTGCACCAACAAACAGGGACAAACTTTTCCACAGAGAAACAGTCATACAACTGTGAAACCAAGAAAATGGAGGATGCTATCTGCAGTGTGTAAAAGCCACATTGTTCTGAAAGTTACTGAAAAACCTCTGATCGCCACTAACTTCTGGCAACTACCCTCAAGCACTGAGTATCAGTTATTCTCTTCAATGCTTTTTCAAGTATGGAAACCATATAAAATATTCATGAATTTTTATACATATTTATAAACAGGTTATCTACTTTTCACAGTAATAACCTAGACTACAAAGGTAAAAATAAACTTCACAGTACTTTCCTCTCTTCTGCAGTCTTTTCCAAATGAAAAGATGACTGAAGACTCTACTGTCAAGCTCAGTGGTGTGCACCAATATGTAAAAAACATTTAATTGCTTAAATGTACTGAGCTTTTTTACTCATTGTAGGCTGCACATTTTGGTGTCCTCCTCACTTACACATGTCCAAGATGTCGAGGTCATAAAAGAAAAAAAGAAAGAAAGTAAAGATCAGGGAAAGAACAAACAGGTATACTGCAGGGAGAAACAGTGCAAAAGCTGGTGCCAACCCCTTCTTTTTGGACTGCTGTGCTGCCTTGATATAGAACAGTATAATCACAAAAATAATTCTAGCAAACGTTTGAAGGTATCTGTTCATTTTCAAATCTATAAAAGAAAGGTATTATTTACATGTCTTTTCTGGGTCCTTTCTCAAGACAGACATTATTTCACATACATAAGAACAATGGTTATGATTGCAGTCCATTTCTGTCGTCGGGTATAATTTTAAGTAGATGCTATTTAGTGCTGAAACAGCTATTAAAGGCAGCCATGCATGTAAGTGTTTCTGTGGATTGATTAGTGAAAACTGCTCACTCTACTGATGACTCTATGACCTTTACTGTGATTTTTTTCTCTTTTGCATATCAAACTAGTGTTTGGGCTTGCAAAAAGATCCTAGAATTCTCTAATTAGCTGGACTTGACTCTGGTACCTCACCTTTGCTGCCTCTGTTTCACCAGTGCCTACACATAGTAGTGCTTCTAGAAAAACTAAAAAAAAAAAAAAAAAATGAGCAGACTGTATTTTCATCTAAATCTACTGCAATTTATGCACAGAAAGAAGTTATAAAATCTCTGTACGGTTAATTTTCAGTAGAACAGATAATAGTCACTAATTCTCACATCTGATTTCTTATAGGTTTTAAAAATGTACCCATAATGCCTAACAGCATTTTAAGTGACGAAACTTCAGTGCAGAGCAGTTTGAACATAAAAGTGACACATCACCACTCTTTTTTTAAGTTCAGAACAAGAGTACTACAGACTACGTAAATTGAGTGAATATAGCAGTCAAAATAATAAAGTGCTTTTAAGAGATTGTAAAGGTTCTAGAATATACATGTAGCACCACAGAATCATAGAATTGTTTAGTTTGGAAAGGACTCTTAAGCTCATTGAGTCTAACCATTAAACTACACTGCCAAGGCCACTACTAAACCACGTCCCCACGCACCATATCTATGCGTCTTTAAAGTATCTCAAGGAATGGTGACTCAAATGCTTCCCTCAGAAGCCTGTTCCAATGCTTGACAACCCTTTCAGTGAAGAAATTTTTCCTAATATGCAATCTAAACCTCCCCTGGTGCAGCTTGAGGCAGTTTTCTCTTTTGCTCATTACTTTAGAGAAGAGACCAAGAGCCACCTCTCTACAACCTCTTTTCAGTTAGTTGCAGAGAGCGATAAGGTCTCCCCTGAGCCTCCTTTTTCGCAGGCTAAACAACATCGGGTCCATCAGCTGTTCCTCATAAGACTTCTGCTTCGTCACAGCTTTGTCCATCTTTTGACATGCTTCAGCACCTGAATATCTATCTTGTAGTGAGAGGATCAAAACTGAACACAGTATGCAAGGTGTTCCCTCACCAATGCTGAGTACACAGGGATGATCACTGCACTGGCACTGCTGGACGCGCTATTTCTGATGCAGGCCAGGATGCTGTTGGCCACTGGGCACAAGCTGGCTCATGGTCAGCTCTCTGTCAAATCACACCCCTGCCCGTTTTCCAGCCATTCTTCTCCAAGCCTGTCATGTCAAATGGGGTTGTTGGTTGTGACCCAAGTGCAGGACCTGTCACTTTGCCTTCTTGAACCTCACACAACTTATTCCGGCCCATAGACCCAGCCTGTCCAGATTCCTCTGCAGAGCCTTTCTACCCTCCAGCAGATCAACACTGCCACCCAACTTGGTGTGGTCTGCAAATCCATTCAGGGTAGACTGGATTCCCTTGTTACATTGGCTTCTGCTTTTATCCCAAACTTTAATAAAAAGTCTAATAATGTAAAATATGCTGCAAGCTTTCCAATGAAAAGAAAGAATAGGATATATTTTATTTTTTGCATTGAAAAGGTGTATTATTTAAGCTCTGATCCTGCACGCTGACTCCGCCAGCATTCCTATGTTAGACAATCCTATTGCTAGACATTGTTGGATGATAAGAATTTAAATAAGGCCTTTTACTTTGTATACACACCATTCCAAACAAAACTAAAGGTGATATGTGAGGAATATAGAATTAGGTCCTATTGTTTTCTCACTCCTAGTTACAAGAAGCGGTAATTGTTATTGTAGGCGACTGCTGGATCAGTCCTCTATAAACACAGGAAAACATAGTGCATAACACTACATAAAATAATATGAAATAACATAATTAAAAAGATTTTAAAAATATTTTTCATCTGCTGGTACAAAGCTTTGTCTTGGTAGAAGGTGGTTACAGTTGTCTTGAAGAAAATCTTGCAGAAGATGTCACAGATAAAATTAATTAGAATAATTCCGGTAGTAATGGGGAAGCCTTGTTGAAATCCATTATATTTTACATAGTGTATGAGATCTTTATCAGTCTTCTACTTTGAGGTCTGTTCTTTTTTTGGTCATAACAATATTTGTAAAGTGATTATTGCCCTGCTTTTAAAAGAAAATGAAATTAGCGAATTTTTACAAGTAGATAAAATTCAAAACCAGAATGAAAACAAATCACCCCAAAGATATATTTAGAGTCTTTCTTGGAGAAATCCAAGAACTTCATTCTCCTCCTCATGTGTGTTAATTCATAATTAGTCCAGTCAGCATGTCTGTGCCAAACACCAGAAAGTTTAATGTATGCTATCGCATGTGATAATACGACTCAGCTGTGACCCCTGTCCTTAATTTTGGTATCAGATTTAATTATATTAAGTAAGATTTAACTCGACATTTTTGTTTTCACACATTTGATTCTAACGTAAGTAATACTGTCTTTAGTCTTGATACGACACTTAGAATTTCCATGGACAGAATGATCATTCGATCTAGCAAGAAAAAAACTGTGGCTTTGACAAGTTTTACTTCCTTGAACTCTAGCATCTGCCTTCTGAAACACTCCTGTAACATAAACACCTACAGTAAGTCCCTTAATCATCTAAGCATCAAGTAGAATCCATAGGTTCCTGTCTTTAAACACTCTAGACTGTCTATTTTTTAATCTTTCAATTCAAACATTCTGTTTTAGTATAATTTCACTGGTGTTGATGTGGAAATATTTTGTGAATTTCTGTCATTTGGAGCTGCCTGTCTGCAAAGCTCCTATCACTTTGAAATCTTATAAAAAAAATGTGGTTTCTGCTTCAGATCTTTGAATCCATTTAGCCTTCACTTAGCATTCAGCACTCATAGTATTTTTAAGAATGCAGTTTATTAGTAAAAACTCATATAAAATAAAGTAGAATTGAACTTGCCACATTTCTGCATCTCACACTGCATTTTTTAGTAATTTCCAATCTATGACATCTTAGAAAATCAATAACTCTAATAAACAAGGAGGAGGGAGACTGAAAGTCGGCGTGAAAGCAGGTGACTGCTGCTATATTCAATTTTAACCTCTGCTTTCTGGTAGGAAAAAAAGCCAATGGGTCATATTTGGAAGGTGCCTTCTGCATCTATTCTTACGTAATATATCTGCTGCTTTTTAATCTTATTTCAGTAGCAGTATAAAAATTTTTACAGAGTTACTCAATGCAAAGTGTAGTCTCAGAAATTTCTAAATTGTCATCATATAAGAATAATTACGAGTATGCATTACTATGAATTTCATAGCACTGACATTTTCTCAAAACTACAATACAAAACCTATATTTTGCAGGATATTTCATAGAATTGCTTAAGGGTTCTTATCCTCCACCCACCTTACACCACTAGCATTAGTAAATGAAAACTAAAAATTAGATGGTATTATTTCAGTTTTCAATTCCCTTTCACACTACTGAAAGCTGAACCTTTAAATAAGGGTGGATTCTGCACACTTGCTTTTCTTACCAATATGGAAAAAAATTAAAGCAATATTATAGGACCTCAAACTGCCGGATGGCTGTGGAAGCTTTCTCTGTGATGGAACGCTTATTTGACATCTGGCTGTGCCGCAAGCGAGTATAAGTGCTACATTGCTCCTAAAAAGACTGATAAGAACCTAAATGGTCTGTTTGTCACACTTTGCCTGCTACAAACAAGATAGGTAAGAAGCTCGTGGCTCAGCCTTTTTCATACATAGAGAGATTAATGTTTCCATTAGAATATATGTACTTAACTTGATGGTTATTTCTACTATTCATTCATTCCGAAGACAGCACATGAAATGACTTGTAACATAAAATCATAGAATCATAGAATCAATTAGGTTGTAAAAGACCTTTAAGATCATCAAGTCCAACCTTCACCCCAGGACTGCCAAGTCCACCACTAAACCACGCCACTGAGGGCCTTATTTTTTTGAACACTTCCAGGGACAGTGATTCCACCACTTCCCTGGGAAGCCTGTTCCAATATCTGATCACCTTAGTGAAGATATGGTTTCTAATATCCAACCTAAACATCCCCTGGCATAGCTTGACGCCATTACCTCTTGCCCTATCACTCGCTACTTGGGAGAAGAGACCAACCAGCGCCTCACTACAACCTCCTTTCAGGTACTTGTAGAGGGTGATAAGGTTCCCCCTGAGCCTTCTCTTCTCCAGACTGAACCCCCCAGGTCCCTCAGCCGTTCCCCATCACACTGTGCTCCAGACCCTTTACCAGCTCCATTGCCCTTCTCTGGACCCACTCCAGCACCTCAATGTCTCTCTTGTAGTGAGGGGCCCACAGCTGAACACAGCACTCAAGGTGCAGCCCCATCAGCACTGAGTACAGGAGGATGATCACTTCCCTGGTCCTGCTGCCTATGATATTTCTGATACAGGCCAGGATGCCCTTCTTGGGTGCCTGGGCACAAGCTGGCTTATGTTCAGCGGCCGTCAATCAGCATCCCCAGGACCTTACATTAATCTGAAGATAAAAGTCTACATATTTAACATACAGCAGGCTGAAATGTATCCTTTATGATATTGAAAGCTCTCAAGAAATAGTTTGTCAGAGACCTAAAAATCTAGCTCAGCTTGAAACAACTCCAGAAAACATTCTTGATCTCTCACAGAAAATTGTGGAACTTTCTCTTCTCCAAATCTTAGAAAACTTTCACTCAAAGGGAGAAACAGGAAATCCGCAGCATGAAAGATGGAGAAAGTGAGACAAATCCAAAGGCTGTTCAGAGGGTCATAAGTGCAGGGGTCATAAGGAGTCATGGAGCAGACTGAATGCAATTTGTGAGAAGTGGGTGGGAGAAATAGGAATATCTGATGCACAGTCCAAGCTCACTTCTTGGCCAGACGAGTTTTCCTCTCCCCTGCTAAATGTACATTTTGTGTCTAGCTGGATGTGGTGGATGACTATGGAAAGAGGGAAAGACAGACATCAACTGCTAATTCAGATAGATCATGAAGACTGGTACTGTGCTACTGCTGTGAGCTCCTGGTAGTCATAGAAGCAAACCCCACACTACCCTGTCCTGGGTTCAGCAGCAGCAGTCATTTTTCTCCTTCTTGGTAGCTGGTGCAGCACTGTGCTTTTGATTTTGGGCCTGGGAACAGTGCTGATAACACCAGTGTTTTCAGTTACTGCTTGGTGATGTTTTGGTCTGACCAAGGACTTGCTGAGTCTCATGCTCTGGCAGGGAGGAGGGGAAGCTGGGAGGAAGGAGAGACAGGACACCTGACCCAGACTAACCGAAGAGATTATTCCATACCAGAGCACGTCATGTCCTGGATGTAGAAATGGAGGACAGAGACCCGGAAGGGTAGTGGGGGTGCACAGTGGGGGCTTGCAGCCGGTAGGGGTGCACGGTGGGGGGTGCACCGTGAGGGGTGCACGGCTTGGTCGGGCTGGATGGTGAGCTATTGTATTCTTTCCTTGTATTTCTCTTGTCATTATTATTATTGGTGGTAGCAGCAGTGGTTTGTGTTATACCTTAGTTACTAAACTGTTCTCATCTCAACCTGTGGGAGTTGCATTTTTTTGGTTCTCCTTCCCATCCCTCCAGGAGTGGGGGAAGAAAGAGTGGGGAGTGAGTGAGAGAGTGACTGCATGGGTTTATAGACTTAGACCACGACATACCCTTTCATGTTTTTATAGCTCTGGGTTTCCATACTACCACTTTTACCCATCTCAGATGTGTTCCTTCAGTCTCCCTGACATACTCATCATGTCCTTAATAATTTTACCTCTTTACCAAACAGGAAGAAGACTGCAGATATTTTGATTATGGTGTACTACTGTTTAAGTAGAGCCTACATCTCTTCCTTATCACATTAGGTCACTCACTATACTACCTAAACAGCAAAGGCTATCTGTTCTCCTACGACACCTACCTCAGTCACAGCCACAGAGGGAAGGCCATTCCTGACCTCCTTTCATCACTAAACTACCTGAGCTACCTGAGATAAACTTCCAGAGTAGGCTGAACAGAATCCAGCTAATCTTCCTCCAGCTAACTCTTTGTAGGGCAACCAGGGTACCTAGAAACCAGAGGCACCTTGAGATATCAATAAGCACAAAAAAAAGGGACTTTAAAGCCAAATTATTGTCTGATAAGTTGGAAAACTATGTGGAAAAATAACATTGCTCTGAAAGAATAGAAAATGTCATTATCTGGTGGATGCTACATGTGAAAAAATAGAAAATAACTGTATGTATTGTTGCTCAAAGAGGATGTCCTGCAGCCTCTTACATCTCTATGTTACAAATATAAATTAATTTTTATCCAAAATGGAGCCTCTCTCTCTCCCTCCAAGAACAACCTGCTTGAATTCCACATGAACCTTCTACGAGATCTTGAAATCTCACTCCAAACTGCTTCACAGGTCATTTAACTTGAAAAACTATATTTTCATTCTGTGTCATTTATGTCCAAATGAAAGACAATACTTGTTTTGCCTTTCCCTCTACTTGTCTATGATTGAAGCCACAGTAACTGTGATTCCAAGAGATCTTCCATGTGTGGCTATAGCTAGCTGTCTTCTTAGAAATCATAAACTTAATAGATAATTCCACCTGCTGTTAACTGCTGCGCTCTTATCTGGCAAACAAACTTTAAAATCTATGCTATGTTTGAATGTTTCATTTGATTTAAACTTGCTTTCAGCAGAAGCAAACACACAATGTATTAACTTCAGGAATTTTTTATTTAGTCACAAGATTACCAGACTATAAATAATTCCAACATTCTCAATATTGTGTGTGGTGGATGCTCTAATTTTTCCTAGTATCTTTGAAAAAGCCTATTGAAAGCTCCATTAGAGACTAATATGGCATCATTCAGTCAGGTCTTTTCAGCTATGTATCTCACAGCTATCACACTGACAAAACATGCTCTTTGAGCAGCTTTGATTCTATAGGATGCTGAATGCCCTTAATATAGCAGATTCAGATGGCTCTGTATGTAACAGGAAAATGGCTTATCTACCAAACTTCTCAAATGTATAATGTTCTGAGACACTTTGATTTTAATTTTCTAAAAAGAAGAATGCTATATTAAAATACTGGTTTCATTAAAACAGAGACACTGTATTTTCAGAAACCTGACAATATTATAGAATGCTATGATTTCACTAAATATGCTGCTTCAGTCACTTGAAATCTAGTAATGACTATTATCTAAAAGCCTGATGCCTTTCATCAACTATCAGGAAAGGCATTTAAAAAACAATAAGTAGATATACATGCAGCATGAAAAAGAAAAAGCAATGAAACTGAAGATTCATGAGATTTAACAGGAATTATGATGGCTATATGTATAATAAAACTACATTAATTTATAACACTATTAAAAAATAGGAGTTAGTATCCACCTGAGACAGATTGGGCTTTTTTGGTTCTCTTAAGGATTGAGGGAGAAAAGTGCCTTTTCTTCATTTTTTTTAAAAGACACCTTAACTTTTATGCAGCCATCTGCCATTCTAAAAAATAGCAATTTTGTCAAATCATTATACGGCTCATCCCAGCAGAGGAAAACTAAACACGTGGTCCAGGAACTATAGTAAACTTTTGGAAAAATATTAAACAGATTAAAAAAATGTTTCTAATGTTTCCATTTTAAACTAGCAAAATACTGTATTTTTAATGTTCTGTGTCAAACTTTTAGTTAGCATGATCAAAGTACTAGGTTCTACACTGTCATGCCATCCATAAGCAAACTTTTGTTCCTATATCCACAAAGGTGAAGATGAAGCATACATGGGCTCTGTTTGACCATACATAATGTCTCTGCAACAACTGAGATGAAATAAATGGAGAGTACTCTCTCTATCCTTTTGATAAGGAGAAGTTCTTTGAAACCTGCTTCTATTTCCAGATCTCCTTGTCTGCACAGGGTACCCTTTTCATATTATAGTTGAAACTGTGGCAGTGATTACCCATTATCTATATTTACATATTCAAGCACTTGATAACAAATTGGTATGGGAGGATTAATCCAAACATCTTTCTATAGAATCTTTAATGCTGTTGTTTTTTAAGACACTGAATAATGAGAGAAGAAAGCAGCTAAATCCACAGGTGATTTAGTTCATTATTAAAGAGGTTTCAAAAAACTTATCGTAATCACATCTTAAGGATGGATGATCTTGAAGCTGAGAACTGAAGATACTAATTCATTTACCAATTTACCGATTCATTAACTACTCCTATCTTTTTAACTCAGACTTAACTTAGTAAGGTATTGAACACTCAGCTTGTCTCTCAGAGGCAGCTGTAGAATGCCTCTCTTCAGCTTAATTTACCTTATTTTTCCTACTGTAACACAAAGACACAGGGAAATAGTGATAACTCAGAGCTGTTCTGAAGCTTGGAAGTTGATGTAATTCCTAAACCATAGTTTAGGGTAAAGTAATACAACAAATAGAGTTTATCACATTGCTCTGCAATTTGTCATTAGGCTACAGTCACATAAATCTGGACCCTATATCAAGAGTTCTAAGCAAGTGTTTTCATTTGAGTCCCCTAAATCTATTTTTCATAAACTTAAGCTGGCCCCTGCAGACCTTCATGAAGCACTGATCTTGATCACATGATGCTATGTCACGTGGGATGGCTGCTGAAGTTTTTTCAAGATGACAGAAATAGTTTGCACCAACATGGTATTTTCTTTCTGTTTGTTATGATTTCCAGTGCTGCAAAAATCTGTTACACTGTGAAATATGATATGTCATAATATGCTAAATCATGAGGAATGTGTTATACACAAAGCTAACTCATAATCCTTTAAAAGTCTTATATTATAGACCATCCTACTGGATATGTATTTAGAAAAAAAATTACAAAACTATTATGGATTGAATAAAAAAATCTATGGTTTAAAATTTACATTTTTATAGAGTATTAAAGAAACAAGAATAGAAACAAATTATACAGTGGTGTATATTTGGAATAATGAAATCAGAGCAGCAACACACTATAACAAAAATCATCAATATTAACCCTAAATAGTTTTATTTTTTTTCTAACTGAACATTCGATTCACTAGAGAGGGGTCTCAGCATCTTATTAACTATGGTCTAGTGTACGCACAAACAAAAAGAGTGATGCAATGCTACAGCTTTTGCGAAGAGTCGCTAATTGGTGGACGGCTGAACATAAGCCAGCTTGTGCCCAGGCAGCCAGGAAGCCAGCAGCACCCTGGCCTGTATCAGAAATAGTGTGGCCAGCAGAGCCAGGGCAGTGGTCATGCCCCTGTACTGGGCATTGGTCAGGCTGCACCTCAAATCCTGGGTTCAGTTCTGTGTCTCCCACTACAAAAGAAACATTGAGGTGCCAGAGTGGGTCCAGAGAAGGGCATCAAAGCTGGTGAAGGGTCTGGAGCACAAGTATTATGAAGAACAGCTGAGAGAACTGGGAGTGTTTAGTCTGGAGAACAGAAAGCTCAGGGAAGATCTCATCACTCTGTATAACTACCTTTAAAAGAAGGTTATAGTGGGGTGGAAGTCGGTCTGTTCTCCCAGGTATCAAGTGATAGGACAACAAGTAATGGCCTCAAGCTGTACCAGGGGAGGTTTAGATAGGATATTAGGAAAAATTTCTTCAGGGAAAGGGTAGTCAATTATTGGAACAGGCTGCTCAGGCAAGTGGTGGAATCACCATCCCTGAAGTGTTAAAAAGACATGTAGATGAGGCCCTTAGTGATGTGGTTTAGTGGTGGACTTGGTAGTCCTGGGGTAAAAGTTGAACTTAACAATCTTAAAGATCTTCTCCAACCTAGTTGATTCTGATTCTATGACTAAGTTTATGCAACCAAATTCTGTTTTTAAAAGCATCATAGATACAAGAAGAAGATTGTAAAATGTGCTTGGGTACCTAGTAATGCAGTTTTTATAATGACTTTTAAAACACCCTGATACTTAACTCCCACTAGTTTCATCTGGTGACACAGATTTACAAACTATTGCGGTACCTGTTTGCGCCATGAAGATCTGGAGGAAGTCTAAACCCTATGCACACATGAAAAATACACTCACATAAGTGAACAGAAACAAATTTTTAAATTACTACTTCCTTTTATTTTACTTCCTTTTTCTTGCTACATTTTTAATTTAATTTACTAATGTAGACAAAGCAATATGTTGCTTAACACAGTAAATCACATCTGATTAGCAGAAACCAACGCAATGAACAAACTAACAAACCTATACTACAAAATTGATTATGAAATTGGTCTTTAAAATGACTGAAAATTTCACTTTAAAATAACAATGAAATATGAACATAAATATTGAGTAATTAAGACGATGGGATCAGTTATAATTTCTACTGACTTACAGGCAGAATCACAGCCATGAGGCTGGTCACGGGATGGTTTCTTTGCAAATCATAATTCAAAAATATTTTTCAACAGTCTGCATACTATATCTAACTTTTCAAAATAAAGTCTTCTGAGCTGCTTTAAAAAAAAAGAGAACAGCATATGTAAATGTTTATATAAATAACTAAATGAGCTTACCCTTGTATATCCAATATACAGTGTTTAGCTTTGTCTCAGCCCAGTTCTGCTTTTTTTTTGATTTTCCCTAGGCAGTATTAAGCAAAATCTTTCTGTCAGCACAATATATTTGCCTCCCTATTACAAGATCTAAATGCTACAACACAGATAGAAAGAAAATACTAAGTCAGCAATGTAATCTGAAATGTGGAAATGCTGAAAGCAAAAAATTCACTCTAACAGTGACATTTCCCAGTAGTGTGCATGGAAAAACAGTACAAATATGAGGAAGGCTAACTGAACCTAAATCCAGCATATTGCATTCTGACTTTATCCCACTGAATTATAATTCAGTATTACCAACACTGCATCACGTTCAATTCTCTTAACTTTGTTTTTAATTTCTTTAAACATGTTGAAACGTTGAAGGTATTTAGTGCCCAAATAAATTAAAACAGCTAGCACTGAATTCTGTTTATTTATCTATATTTTTTATGCTTTCAGGAAGTAATACTTTTCTCTCTGCAACAGCAGAGGAATTCTGCTGCTCCCCATGCTACAACAGGATAAAAGGATGAAGGAGTGACAGAGAGCTATGTACTGACGATGTTTTGGCCATTAGACACATGGCTTTTTGTTAACTTTGCTCTCCCCCTCCCACCACCACTCCCCAAAGACAGACACAGAGACTTCATATTCAGGTCACATTATTTAGTTAACTACAGACTCAGTGAGTATTTGATATTAGACATCCAAACTAGACTGTAAAATCAGTAACTCCAAAAGCTAGTATCTTGTATAAAACATCAACTTTTTTGCAACTGTTATCTAAGGAAGAGCTGGTCAGGACAGATTTGCCCCAAACAGAATCAATTTACTAGATATTGTTTAGAGGCTATTCTTCCACAAGTTGAAAGCAATGAAACTAACATGGATGCGCACAGGAAAACTATGGCATCTTAAAAATCAGTATTCTGGATTTTTACACAAATTTAACTCTATAGAAAGTAATTAAGTTTAGGTTTATTCCTTGTCTTTCTTTAAACTTAAATTTTAAAAGTTTAAAACATTCAATGTTTGCAAAAGTAAATAAAGTTAAAGCCTACTGATGTATATACTGTCACTGATTTTTTCCTGAACATCTGAGGACTTCTGTTTCCCAGAACTGATTCCTGTTTTTGTCTTACAGTATGTACAAATCATACGAGGATTTCACGTCAGTACAACCACTATAGCGTACTTCGAAACATGTCAAATGCTTAGCTTTGAGATGGATGAAAGTGCAATTACAAGGTACTGAATTTCTCTGAGTGTTAAAATACATAATTCATTCTATAAGAAAGTGGGCTAACAGTAAATCAAATTACTCTAGAAATTAATGCAAACCAGTTTTTCAGCTGATGTCAAGATTCAACAGCCTTAGAAGATACTGCACAGCTTGCCCAACTGGGTGCCCCTCACGTAGTATAGGTATTAATTACCTAGACTGGTAAATGTCAAAATGAAAGCATGTGTCACATGTAACTGTAAAGAAACACAGAGGAAAATTATTATCTGCATTTAACAGACGGATAGCCTCTTCCAAAGAGATGGAAAATAACTTGCCTCTGTCAATTGGCAGTCCAATCTCCATAACAGGAATTAAAACTTGTCTCATGTAAGTTGCTATCCTGTAAGGTACACAGACATCACAGTACTGAACTATTAAAGAAGAAAGGCCTATTCTGACAGCATTTTTTACAGCCTACATCTTGGGAACAATAATTTTCCTCTTTATCCTTCTTTCAGAAATAAATAGCAGACCCAAATGCAAAGTGTAGCTTCTGCTTTTACAGACTTTAATAGGTTTTGATTGCTGATGTGCATACTTTGCTCATTATAAATTAAACAAGGGAGACAGATTTCTACCTGAAGAAGCATGTCTATCAAATGTGTGGTTTGCATGGTGTTTTTCATAAAATTTTGTTATGGATGGCTAACATGCTGATTAATGGATTTTAAGGACAAGTTTGCAGTTTTAAAGGATAAGTACTCTTTCTAATTTAGCAACCATAAAAAAAAAAATTAGAGATTTTTTTCTCCTGCAAATGTATGCACATTTATTTAGAGTTGGTATATTAATAAGTGACAACCGCTACAGAAAGTAGTCTAGCATTAAATTAAGTACATTTCATGACCTGCTCACTCAAAATGCATTATCTTTGAATATATTATGTGTGCAAATATAATGATACTATGTAAATGACAGCCTTAAAGTCCTGTTCAAAAATGAAAGCTTGTTTGTCTGATGAGTTAAAATAACCTTGAATTATTTATAAACACTTATTGCTTGTTAATATTATAGTATTATCTAATTGGTTTAGCTCTTAAAGTTCTTTAAAGAAAAAGGAAGAATGACTGCTTGACTATCCATCACAGATTATCAACAGAGAATAATTAGGATATACTAGTACAAGTTATAGGACAAATAACACAATAGAAGTCTGCAAGGGACTCTTTACAACACTCCTGTTGTTTTGTTGTTTTTTTTTTTAATTTGAAAGAACTCTGTACCAGGCCGTGAAAATAAACCTGCTGAGAGACCAGAGTAGAATGGCTGGAAACAAGTGTTTTCAAGAATTTACTGCCTCACAGCAGGAGAATGCTTTCTCCTTGCCCCCTATTCCTAAACTTAAAATAGTATCTCTTAACCAGTGAGCACCTATTTTAGACTAGGAATAAGTAAAGTGTTTGGGAATACAGTGTAGCATGCATGCACATGCAATAGATTATCATTCTTACCTGGGAGACAATAGATAATTCTTAAGAATAAAAGATGATCTTTCATACTTTTCAATAAATGGAGAAGCACCATAATTTGAAAATATTAGCCAATACAACAAAATATGCATACACTGAAAAAGCCATAAATTTTCCTGGAATAGCCATGGTAGCTGAAATTTCATGTCAGATACACACTTTATTACAATAAATATCAAATTATCTTATTTTCCTAAAAAGAAAAAAAAAAAAAAAGGAAATTAATTTTAACAGTATTTACAAATCAGATCTTCCTAGAGATTTATGTTTTAAAATAATTGTATAAATTATAAAATTGCTTATTTCCATGCTAAGAAAAGAATGCAGAGTCATAATAATGCTTTTATTAAATAGCTTGGATCTTAAAAAAAAAAAATAAAAAATCAAATAACAAAAAAAAAAACTTAAACAAATATGTTATAGTTTTACATCTTTTATGAAACTACTGTGCCCTATTCAGCGACTCATGTACAAAATTTAGCAATCAAGTTTCAGTTGAAGTGTGTTAAAAAGTGTATCTTTTTTTTTTTTCACTTTGTATTTTCAGTCTATAAAGTGCATATTTTTCCTATGGAAAATTTTTAAAAACATATTCCAAGGTACGTGCCAATATTATTTTTCCTAGGGTATAAATATCTCGCAATATGCAATTGCAAGTAAAATTTAAATTAATTTAAATATCCTGGGTAGAAGTTAGAATGCATCCTGTTCCATGCATCTGTTTATCTGGTCATGCATCAAATCAACTTTCTTGAACTAGCACACACTGATTATTTCAACACAGAAAATAAAATCATTTGATGCTTTCCAAGACATTTAAGAATAGTGTGTGTTTAGAGAGGGACAAGACAAATGATCAGTTAATGACTGAAGGCTTCAGCATTGTATTTTCAATGAGGTGGGCAAAGCTAATAAAACAATATGCAAATGCAAACCAATCATGATCTACGTAGGCTTCAAATACAAATTCAAAGTTAGAGGTTGAATGACAGTCTAACACTAGCTCAATATAAACAGAACAATTTTTCAGTTGAAAATATGATACTTCATACAGAAGTGACACAGGCTTTTACAGTATGTAAAATACAGTAATAGCTTAACATTTATAGAAGTAAATAGAAACATGAATAGAAAAATCCTGAATATGAATTTGCATTTATATGTTAACTCACGTGCCAAGCATTCCTTATCAAGGGAGAAGTGAGAATTACCCAATGTTTGTAAAGTCAGAACTGCTTAGAATCAACTCAGTCATCATTTGGAACTCTCAGGTACTACTATCCTGGGACTTTTGTTAACATTCATTTTTTCATTACTTCCTCTGTAAATGATGAATATTTTTAGCATTTTAATAGTACAGGGAATAAAATCCTATCAATCTACATTCTTATTACTACACTACTGAACTAGGCTTTAAAGTCCCGAAGTATGCATGTAAGCAATTTCTAAAGAACTGTTTCTTCCCCAGACACTTAAAAATTCATTTGGAAATGCTGGATTTTTTTTTTTCTTTTTTATTTTTTTTTTTTTTTGGTGATACTTCAGTGTATTAATGCAAAAAGCATAATATGTGAGTTGGGAAATGTCAAATAAAAATCCCATTAATATGATAAATCATAGACATGGTCATATTTTCTAATTAAATCACATTGAAAAAACTGATTTGAATGTAGTTAATTTTGAGATTCCACAGAAGAAGTTCACTTGATTAAGCAGAAGATCAAAGAAAGACCAAAACTGCACTGGCTGGTAAGTTACTTAAAAGCTATTTTGGTTAAAGAATGATAACGAATATCCAATTTAATTGTGTTAAAGGCAGCACCCCATTGACAATAAAGCTGGAAGACATAGTTAGCATGTCCTCTATAAGATGTATCTATATTTGATTGATTTTATGCAGTTCTGGACAGATTCACACAACAAAGAGCAGCTTTTGTTTAAAGAAGAAATGGAGAAACAGGAAAAAAAACCCAAACCAAACCAAAACAAACCCAACAAAATAAAAGGCTTTCTAGTTATAGATATTTCCTCCACATACATTATTATAAAGCGAGCTCCATTATCTTTATGTTGGTTTTATCCCCAAGGTTATCTAGCTTTTGACCTTATCCTTTGAAAGAAAAATAGAGGCACCCACTCATTGGCCATTAAGATTTTTAATAGTGAATTGATACTCAAACACATTCAGCATATTTTTTTTACTTTATTTCACTTCAAAAGTATTGTAAGTCTTTTGTAAGAAGAAACTTGTGTTTTGGGTTTTTTTTTTAGGACTACTGACAGAGTTGGAAAAAAAAAAGTTTCATTTTATAACAGAATGGTAGATGGCATCCTGTTTTATCTTTCAATATTCTTGCTTGTATCATCTGTAAAAGCATTTGTATGATCACTCCAGGCTAAAGGATAGCAAGCTAATATTTAGGATTCCACTCTGTAAAGAGGTGAGGGGCCCTTAAAGTCTTGTTCTTTCATTCTGTTTTCCAGGTTTAAGATAACTACATCTCTGTGTCACAGCCCAGCTCTACATTCCTGGAAATAAATGACTTGTGATAAGAGCAGGGACATCACAACAGTTTGAAGAGTACATGCACTAATCGCTTCTCTCAAACCATTTCTTGACAACCTTCTAGAAATAAAGCAGACATGGATGCAGATAAGGCTGCTTCGTTTAGTCGTGGTATAAGAGAGCTTCTCCACCTATCCTTACTTCCCTGGTGCACTGAGGGAAAGGAAAGATGACCTTCTTTTTAAGGATGTAATCAAAAAATACGTACTGCTGATGGACTCGAGATGCCTAGGTCTTCCTGACTGCAGAAACACTGAATATTGGCATACTGTACCCATTTTACTACATACTCAAGTCTTTTGATTTAGGTGGTTGACATATGGGGACATTTATATCCTCCACAGCTTTTGCAGATGGGGCCAGTGTGAATCCAGAGAATATTACAGACTTTGGCACGTCTTTGCTTCAGATTTGGTTCTAACATCATGCTGGATAGCTCTTCAAAGTACCTCGGCTGATATATGCTATTCTGACTATTTGAAGTTATCATGTTTCATATATTTATTCCCAAGACTTTCGATTATCCTGCCATCTGACTGCACTATAATGATCACAGATCACATAATGTCCATTCTGGCTATTACAGTACTGCGTACACCGGTCCCTTCCCTTCTTTTCCCTAAACTTCCCGATTTCCCTTCCCTTCCATAAACTTCCCTTCCCTAAACTTCCCTAATCTTTCCTTTCCTAACTTTCCTAAATTTTCCTTCCTTAAACTTTCCTAAATTTTCCTTCCTTAAACTTTCCTATATAAAATTGAATACAACATCAAAAGTAACTGGGAATTTCAGGAGGGATTAATGATTTTAAGAGCATCTTTCTTAGTATCTAGTGGATTATAAGCAAATCTTTGTGAATGTTTTCTTTCTCCTTAAATACACTAGCTTTAATTATTGCTGAAGGAGAAGAAAATAGAGCGGGGAATATTACTGAGTTCTTATTTGAATTAATTATTATTTACCTTTCAGTTTCTGATAACTGCTGGAAATTGAATGGAAGGCAATAAATTATAGGTTTCTTAACTGAGACCACTTCTTTGAATTTCAAAAGGATCGCTCCATTACCAAAGAGAAAAATAATAATTATTTACATTCTATAAATTTCATTTGACCTTTCAACAACACACTTTCTATTTACTTCACTTTGTTGGATAAAATATTATCAATTCTCCTAAAACATCTGCTAGAATGGAAATTTCCATCTTGGGTAACTATTGCGCATTTAATAATTCCTATCAGAACTGTAATGTGAAACACTAATTGACGTGAAAATTGTTTCCTTTTTTCTTTTTTTTTTTTTTCCAACAAGTTTATTTCCCAGAATCAACTTGGCTTGTGCCTTTCCTGTTTCTGTATTGACCACTAAAACATAATTGATCTTCTGCCTCAAAATTCCTGCAGTTTCATGAGCTCTGTTACAATTCAATGTAATCTATTTCCCACTGATGTTAGAAAACATAATAAGGTCACAGCAGGGAAGCTTTAGCTTCATTAAAGCACATTATTATAAAAAATAAAATGATCTGGGGTAAATTGGTTTTGTCCTTGTGGTACAGTTTGCATGTATCCACCTTAATCTGAGCATATAAAGTAGCAATAAATTTGCTAGCCCTACTACATTACGAATGAGTCTCCTTTTTTCATTTCACCATGGGAACCTCTAGTGGCAGATGGAGATGTCAATACTTCATGCTTCAGGCAACACCTACCTTTGCTGGTAAAACAAGATTAAACCTCTCTACAAGAACCAAAAAGCCCATTCAACAAAAATGTTTATTTTAGTTTCTATTTTTTTTTTGTTTGTTTTGAAGACTTTGACTGTGTCAAGCAAATGTACACAACAAAATTACTTAAAAGAAATTAGCAAGCAAGGATTTTAAATTTGACCCTCAGGCTGTCACTTAGCATGGAAACCTGTAATAGAGGGACTGTGCATAAAGATTAAAGGTACAGAATCAGTGATTGTTCTATTAATCTAGTTTAACTGATACTAAAATCTGACAAAACTAATTACAAGTGGCAGGCAGGAAGGCTTATCAATTCATTACTACTTTCAAGGTTCTCCTTTCTCTTTCTTTTTGCCTTCAGCTGTTGGCAAAGGATAGGCTTTTGCAGTTAAATTTTTCAGTTTATTTTTGACTGCTTTTAATTAAATTTGATGGCCTGCTTCTGCACCAGTGGACTTATTTGAGTTGCACAGCACTTTACTGCTATAATGATGGGCCCCTTGACGTCTGTTTATTATTAACTGCTTTTCAAAAGTGCTTCTTTCAACTCTTATTTTATAAATATTTAAATAACTGTGAATTTCTATAACATAAATATCTTGGCACTAGCAATAGGAATTCTATTGCCTATTTAATAGGTTTTACATAATAATATGATTTTTAAATAAAGTTATACATTCCAATGTTAATTGGGAAAGTGTTGTCCTTAAATCATGTTACTTGTGTCAGCACAAATTGTAGTCATATTTCAAAGTAGGAGTAATCAATTAATTAGGCAGTAGTTTGTGACCTATTGCTAATGTGGCTATACTTTTTACACATCTTAATTATTCAGAGCAACAGGCAAATAAGTAAATAATACGAACAAAACAGAGCACTTCTGATCTTTGCACTACAAGTGATGTATCTTATATTAACCTCAAGGTCTTCTGAAACAGAGTTCCATTTTTAATATACAGTTACCAGAAAAAAAGAAAAAAGAAAAAAAAAAAAAAGTAGAGCCAAAGAAAGGAGAGAGGGTTTTTATAATTAACAGCACTTCGGCTAATGTGAAACAAAAAGTCTGATGAAGAATTTAAGACCCTAAAATCCTTCAACAGGCAGGAGTTATTTCTTAAAACAAGTTAGTTCCCTTTGCTGTTTCATGGCTCAGCTACTTGACCCATCTCTCATAGACAGGGAGCCTGAAAGGAATAGAATTCTCCTCTAACCATCAAAGAAAAGAATGTGCACATACTTTCTCATCTTGACAAGCGCTTTGTTCTGCAACGATTCACACTGGCTTCAGTAAAAATTCTCTCAGAGGAGGGAAGAACCAGTATGAGTACTACAGACAAATGTGGCACAGCACTACTCTGTAGTCAACAAATTTTGGCTTTTGAACACAGGAAAAAGGAGAATAAAAGTTATTTTTCCATGTGGTTCTGGAAGCTTACAATTATTTTAGAACATCCTGTTCTAGAAAACAGTAATTTGAAATTGTAAAGTGGATATCACTGGCAAAAGATGTGTCTTCCTAATTCCTTTTGTATTGCATAGGACTTAGGAATACGATTTCCAAAGCTGACGCAAGCAAGAACCTCTTTTTTTTTTTTTTTTTTTTTTTCTTCCATATGGACTGGTCTCTGCTCCTATTTATACTGCCTCCAGTTTTAGGAATTACCTGCTGCTTCAGGTTCCTCACCTAACTTTATTACTAATTTAAAAGAACATTTTCCATACCTTTAATAAAACAAAACAGTAATCATACCAGAAAGGCAGAAATTCTTACTAGTTAGAGCTACAGTTTACACCATGAAAGTTACGTACATCATCATCATTGTGTACATCATTTGCTTATATTATTCTGATGGTGTCTTTCTATATAAACACTCTTTGAAATCATTAAAAATTCTCAAAAAAAGTAAATTTAAAGTGCACCTAATTCCTCTACAAATATGCAGAAATCAAATAGCCAAAGTTCAGTTAAGGTTAATTTCATTTGTTGCCTGAAGTAATTCTACACTGGATGTGTTTACTTGGCAACAAAAAAAAAAAAAAAAAAAAAAAAAAACAGTCACAGAAATTCTCCTTCATGCCATTTGAAAAAGGTAGTAATATAGTTACCCACAGCAAGTGCAGCAAGGAAGCTACTTTTCTACAAATGTAACACAGCCAGGTATATCCATATTAGATTTAATAGTGATACCTGTGGTAAATGTGGCCTTAAAGGCCTTTGTTCAGTTTAATAGTACACATACACCTCCCATGTCCCTTACTTTCTACATACTCAGGACTATGGAAGAAGTTTCAGATGAGTCAGTTGTCCTCTGTTCTTTCATCTTTTTCTAAATATTGAAATTTCCTGACAAACTATGGAGGTAAAAGATGTGGCTCCCTTACTTAATTCATATTTCATAGTTTTATAGTTTCATATTTACAATAATGTTAATATAGCCCCTTTGATTTGTCAGCAGGTGGCATTCCATCTGTCATACAAATTCTCAAGAAATATCACAGTACTGGAGGAAATCTGTCCATCATGATCCAGTTATCCATTACCACAAGAAGAGTGTCAGTTTACTTTTCCCACTGATTCTCCCACCTCTATAAAGACTACCTTAAACATTTCCAAGAAAGTTACAGCTGGCTAGGAGACCTTTTCTTCAAAGTTTAACCACATGTTAGAGAAAAAATAATCTTTTCTAGCTGTTCCCTAATAAAATGGCAACTTTACATTAAAAGTAACACAATATTTCCAAAGAATTGACAATTCTTTTTTTTAAGTTGTTTTATCAAGTATTTTGTGTGAACAGCTGCCATCTTTCCAGGTAACAGTGCGCAACATTTCTGGTTAGACAGGACAGGGGCACAGACTATCACCTCTTTTTTACAGTTTGATTAGACCTGCTTGGACATAGAGCCTAAGCTGAACATCCATGCATGTTATTTTCAGGTCATGGATCCCTTGCAGCCCTGAGGAGCAAAAGTTGGTAGCTGTAGTGAACAGAGAAAATAGTAGTTTCAGTCTGCGGAGTTGGTAGCACACAGTGGAACCAAAATCTATGAACAAAGATGGATCTATGAATCTACTTTGTAATCATCAGCCTTCAGCCTCCTCTTTGCTGAATAAGGTGAGTCCCCACATTTGGTATTGTATACCTGTCTAAGAACAGTTACCGTGCTCCACCACAAACTAAAAGTACAATTTGCATGGGACATTTCAGTGATGATGGAATAGGTCAAAACTGAGCTGATCTGTTATAAAATGACTGTTTCACAGGGAAACCTGAAACTCATCAGGTTTGGATCAAGTTTCATACAGACTTCAGAAAGAACATCCAAAGGCAGACAAAACAAAACAGATGCATTAGCTGCCCTCTTAGAATATTGCTGAACTTTTCACAACCTCACTAAATGTGTTGAGACTAGAGAGGGATCAGGTGTTACATCTACTGCTAATATGTTTTGAAGCAGTAAATGTTTAAAGGTGATTTTTGCTTTACTAAGCAATGATGTGTCTCTGTGCATGTAGGCTGCTTGACAATCTGACACTCTGAATGCTAATGAGTTATTAGACAAGAGTAAGTCAGATTTAAATTGCTTTAGAAAAAGAAATACAGCATCAAGCTACAATAGCTCGGAAGTTTTAAGACCAATCTGAGATAAAACATAGGGAGTGTTGTTCTTGTAAATGTTTGCTTTAATGTTTGATTCATAATGTTAACAATGAACTCAGAAGCTCTTTCCTATGAATAATTTCAAACATTCCTCAGCAAAGGAAGCTAACCAAACTTTTCTTCAGAAAAAAATTCAATTGCCAGGTATACTCGTATGGATAATAAAGTTATTTACATATTAAAATAACAATCAATACCAGAAAAGAAAGAAAGAAGAAACATAGTAGCTTTAAGAGAATGTAAATTTCAGATTTCCCCATTTATTTATTTTGATTTTGGATGAAAAGGAGTTTTAGAAAGATGAATTACAGAAACAAGAATGTGTCCTTTTATTTTTTGTTCCAAAATATCAGTTTTGGTAAAAGTGACATGCATTTTGCTCCACCATATTTAGATGAAAACAACATAATTTTTGAGACTTCTGTTACTTTCAGAGAAAATAAATTAGTAAATGTTTCTGATTAAGCATTTGCTTCTGAATTTGGACAAAACACATTACAGAAAAGTTATAGGAGAGTATATGCAAAATATAAAACCTAATCACAGATAAACAGAGTTCTTCACAGATCAAGAAAAGCATCTTTTCTTTCCATAGTAAATGTGGAGAAGTTGACAAAGTAAAACTTTTAAAAATACTTTAAATTACTTTATTTTGTTATTTCTGTCAGTTCAGCCTTACAGGTAAGCAATCAATGGTAATACTCATGTAATTAATAGCTAACATATTATGATAGAATTTTGTTACTATGTCAAGTCCTCTACATTTTCTACCAACCAGATAGAGAATAATGGAAGCACAGAGAAGACCATTTCTCAGTTACAGTACTAGTGCTGTATCAGTCTTTAGTAACTAGGACGAGCACTTACAGATTAAGTACTAATCATAGAATACTTAGGGTTAGAAAGGACCTCAAGATCATCTAGTTCCAACCCCCCTGCCATGGGCAGGGACACCTCACACTAAACCATGCCAGCCAAGGCTATGCCCAGCCTGGCCTTGAACACCGCCAGGGATGAAGCATTCACAACTTCCTTGGGCAACCCATTCCAGTGCCTCACCACCCTCACAGTAAAGAATTTCTTCCTCATATCCAATCTAAACTTCCCTTGTTTAAGTTTGAACCTGTTACCCCTTGTCCTCTCACTACAGTTCCCAATGAAGAATCCCTCCCCGGCATCCCTATAGGCATCCTTCAGATATTGGAAGGCTGCTAGGAGGTCTCCACACAGCCTTCTCTTCTCCAGGATGAACAGCCCCAATTTTCTCAGTCTATCTTCATATGGGAGGTAGTCCAGTCCCCTGATCGTCCTCGTGGCCCTCCTTTGGACTTGTTCCAACAGTTCCATGTCCTTTTTATGTTGAGGACACCAGAACTGCACACAATACTCCAAGTGAGGTCTCACGAGAGCAGAGTAGAGGGGCAGGATCGCCCCTCTCAACCTGCTGGTCACGCTTTTGATCACGGACTGCAGTAAATAAGAGTTTTACTGTTGCTAGTAGCAGATCAAAGGTTTATGCTCATTTTGCAAGCTTTCAGAACTGAAGTTTGTCAGTATTACTTTTTCCAAAACTCTTGACTGACATGAGGCTCTAGTTTTACTTGTTTAGACATAATTCTTTTCTGATGGCCACCTGGCTATGCCTGACTTGGATTACTTTGAGATTTGCATTGGGCTTTTTTTGTTGTTGGCTTGGTTTGGTTTGGTTTTGCAGGGTATAACCATAATTTTAAACAGGCATTCTGCATAAAATAATGATTTGGTCATAAGGGCTTTCTGTTATGAAAGCAGAAGGCTTGGAAATGAGGTACAAGATGAACTGTAGGAGAACACAGGCAGTAAATGACCTGAAAAGAAAAAAGGCTCAGTCTGGTACTGGAGACCTACAGTTACAAATTCACCAGTGTTCAGTTAAAGAAGTACAGACCTGTATCAATCATGACTTGCAAAACACCTGAAGAACCTATGCTCAATGTAAAGATAGCACACTCTGTACAGTCAGTCCAGGTGTAATACTGACTAGCAGGCCAATGAAGAAATAGCAAAGTGTAGAGAGTTTTAAGAATTGCAAAAATGATGCCAAGTTGATTCTAGGTTGAACAGGAAGAAACTTTCTACCTCAACATCTTATTCATTCCACCAAAGAAGTCAAGATGCTGAATGCTCAGCCAACCTTCCTCTTGTACTCCAGACTGAATTTACCAATCTTAGCACCAACAACAGCAGTGAAAGAGAAAAGGGGTAGATGCTAGAAGTATGTTGTCGTGGTTTAAGATTCTATAAACTCACGCAGCCGCCCTCTCACTCACTCCCCCTCTTTCTTCCCTCCACTCCTGGAGGGATGGGAAGGAGAATCGAAAGAATGCAACTCCCACAGGTTGAGATAAGAACAGTTTAGTAACTAAGGTATAACACAAATCACTACTGCTACCAACAATAATAATAATGACAAGAGAAATACAAGGGAAAACAATACAATTTCTCACCATCCAATATCAAGCCCAACCATGCAGTGCACCCCCACCAGTGCCCCCCATCGTGAACCCTCACCACCCTTCCAGGTCTCTGCTCTTCGTCTTTACATCCAGGACATGATGTGCTGTGGTGTGGAATAATCTGTTTGGTTAGTTTGGGTCAGGTGTCCTGTCTCTCCTTCCTCCCAGCTTCCCCTCCTCCCTAGCAGAGCATGAGACTCACAAAGTCCGTGGCCAGCCTAAACATCACCAAGCAGTAACTGAAAACACTGGTGTTATCAGCACTGTTCCCAGGCCCAAAATCAAAAACACAGTGCTGCACCAGCTACCAAGAAGGAGAAAAATGACTGCGGCTGCTGAGCCCAGGATATATGTGCATAGCAATTTTACTAGATTCATTATTGAGACCTCTTCTCTAATAATACCTGGGTGTTTTTTTTTTTTGTGTGTGTGTGTTTTTTTTCTTTCTTTTTTTTTTTTTTTACTCTATAGAACAGAATATTTCAATTGGAAGGGACCTACAGTGATCACCCACTCCATTTGACCACTTCAGGGTTGACCAAAACTTAAGCATGTTATTAAGGACATTGTTTAAATTCCTCTTAAACACACACAGGCTTGAGGCATTGACCACCTCTCTAGGAAGCCTGTTCCCAGGTTGGACCACCCCCTTGGTAAAGAAATGATTCCTAATGTCCAGTTTAAACCTCCCCTGGTGCATCTCTGAATCATTTCCACGTGTCCTATAGCAATAGGATACCAAGAAGGGTATTCAGCAATACCTCTCTCTCCACTTCCCCTCCTCAGGAAGTTGCAGCTCACCCCTCAGCCTCCTCTTCTCCAAAATAGACAAACCTGAAGTCCTTACTTCTTCATAGGACCTGTTTTCCGGACCCTTTACTAGATTTGTTGACCTGCTCTGGACACATACAAGTACCTTCACATCCTTCTCAAATTGTGGGGCCCAGAAGTGCCAGCAATACTCAACATGAACCTGCACCAAGGCCGAAAATGGTGTAGTAATCATCTCCTTTGACCAGCTGTTTATGCTGTGTTTGATGCAAACCAGGATGTGGTTTGCCTATTTGGTTACCAGGGCACACTGCTAATTAATGTTAAGCCTACTGCCAAACAGCACTTCCAGATCCCTTTCTGAAGGGCTACTCTCCAGTCACTCCTCTCCCACTTCAGACTTGTGCCTGGCATTACTCCATCCTCATACAGAATTTGGCATTTCAACTTGCTATATTTCATTCCATTAAGCACTGCACAGTGCTGTGATCAATCTAGATACCACTGGAAGGCTTTTTGCCCCTCAAAGGACTTAAGAGCACCTCCCAGTTTATTATCATCACAAAACTAACTTCCCTCCTTGCTTTCCTCATTCCCTCCTTCTTTTCCTCATTCCCTCCTTCCTTTCCTCATTCCCTCCTTCCCTCCCTCCCTCCCTCCCTCCCTCCCTCCCTCCCTTCCTTCCTTCCTTGCTTCCTCCCACATGCCCACATTTTACAAAATGTGACAGCCTTTCCTAGGAGCTGAAGCAACAGCAAAACACGGCCTTGTCAAATATCACTCTTTTTTCCAGTGATAGCAGTAATAGCTTATCTGAAGAAAAGCTGTGTATTTGTAACAATGAGGGACAAAACAATATATTTTGTCCAATATTTACCTAGAAAATGACGGAATACTTTTAGCTGAAACATTAATATTTGACTTGGGGCAAATAACTTTACATGAAAACTATCAACTGAAATGCATATGCTTGGCTAGTAAAAAGTGGGTTTTATAAAATGAAAACTGGAGCAACCCATACATACAGAAATATATATTTAATTAAATGGAGAAAATACAGTCTTGTCTGCAATCCTAAAAACAAAATACAATTAATGTTAGTTTTATGTGGCATGCTGTGCATTTCCTGTATCAGAGGTTGTCATAGATATAGGTATTCTTCAGTAACAAATTCTACACCTCTTGTCTATGTACTGCATACTATTTCAAATTAGGACTTATGTTCATATTATTCACCCTATTAAATTTCAAAATTGAGTTTTTCATTCTAGATGGAGGATATTTTCATGCAAGAGGACTGACATGCCTGCATAAAGCCCTTCTGAAATCAATTTAGCATGAACAGATAGAGATCTGCCTGAATTCATAATAAAAACCCAACAAAACTGTCAGGGGTATTATTTATAATACATAGCAAACTCATCAATAATTATCTTGTGATGTGCATCTTATGAAATTAAGACATGTTAGCCTTCTAACAATGACAGTCTGTACAGTATGACAAAGAAACTATATTCCCAGTTCAATAAGTTATTTACATTTTTTTCACTTTTAAAATACGTAAGTTTCTATATGAAATTGAAAGTTATGATCTTGGACTACTTGTTTTCTGTATTTCTGACAGCCTTTCACAAATGACAGATTCATTTTGAAGATCTCAGATTTGGGAAAGCATCACTCTAGCTTTTTATATATTCTCTATTTAACACTGAGGAAATTAATTGCTCTTTCTGCACTTCAATTAAACATTTGCATAAAGAGGACAATAGCTCCACTCCATAGGACTTATGAAAATAGAAATCACCAGTCTCCTACATGTTCTGTAATTATTCTGGTGTGATAGAAAATATTATTATATTCACATACCATTGCTATTTGGTCTGCTCTTAGATTACTTCATTTATTTAGTAGTTGGTATGTTTGTCACGCTTACAGTAGAGTTACTATTAACCATCAACAAATTCTGCATATAAACATGCAAAAGTACTTCAAATTCTATCTTTGTGGATGTTCTGTTTTCAAACATGTTCAAGAATATGTTATTTACATAAACATGCTACTATTCAGAAGATACTTCTGAAGTTATGTAAAATGCTGTAAAGCCTCAATTTTAATACATTAACAGACTGCAGTTTAAGAGTTGCAAACAGGATTTTCATCATGCTTAATGTGAATCAGTTTGCTGTTTTTTCTATGTATAAATTTATACACATAACATTTTATATATATTTATGAAAATAGCATACAAAAATTTATATATGATTCAATGATTCTATGGTTCTTTGATTTATGCAGATATTTATATACATATATATATTTAAAATCTTTATTGATGACCAAACAGAAAATAGAAATTCTTATTCTGCAGAGAATATCATGTAATTAACAGCTCCAAACTGGCAACAACAGCTATTGTCCTATGCAAAGGGTTAAAAAGTAGGGAGACAGAAAGGTTAAGCTTCTTTCTTGCCCTTGTTTATAACCTTAATCCAGAGACAAGTCATCAGTTCATAAATGGTTTTTCTTTTCCTGTGTCTCTGAAGTATGGTATCTTTACACACACAAATGGAACAATTACAAAAGATTCTAAGATTAAGAAACAAATCATAATCAATTTTACGTTTTCTATGATCACACAGGACTTCAGGAAAGCTACAAAAATACAGCAACGATGCAAAAAGTATCTGTACATATCAGTAACTCCTCTCCTCCCCAGAAAACTACCTTCCCCAGGCTCAACAATTCTAGCCCCTACAGCACGTCCTTGGATGCTCTGTCCTCCATCCCCAGGTTATGGTGGTCAGGACTATCTCAAATACATCAATGTCTGTCTCATACTGGGGTGTCCAAAGCTGTGCACAGCATGCCAGCTTTGAGCACCCCAGTATGAAACAGTATTGAGTACCTTCAGTGAGTCTTTTCATTGAGAACACCAGTGCAGAATCACTTCCTCCCCTCTGCTGGCTGTACCCTTGCTACTGCAAAGATGTGGGAACACTGTGCCTGGGTGTACTGCTGCCTTGGGACCAGTTAAATTGGTGAGCTCCCAGATATTCCTGGGCCATTACTGGAGAGCTGCTCCACAGTTGTTACCTCCCAGATATATGACTTTCCATTCACCTTTGTGGGGTCCCTGTCTGATAACTTCTCTAAGCAGCAGCCCTGAAGCTAGCAGATTGACTGCTCCATGAATGTTTTGTGTCATCTGCAAGCAACGTAAGACTGAAACCTGTACTATCATTCAGGCCATTAACAAAGAACGCTAAATGGTATGGGTTCTTGAATTGCTCCCTGAGAGAAACTACTGCTTTCTGGTCACTAACTGGGCTTTACATTATGGATCACAACACAGAAAGACCAGAAATCCAGGCCATTTTCAACCTGCAATGCTGAGTGGTTACTTGGTTCATATATCACCAACCTCACAACAAAGAAACTATGAAAGCTGCATCAAAGCTCTTTCTGAAGTATGGGTGATCAGGAATAAGCACCTTTTCCTGTCTACAGTCTTCTCATCAAGGTTATAATTTTGGATAGCCGTGATTTGCATGGAAGTGGATTTTCCTATACTTGTTATATATTGTGTCTATGATCTAGAGCAACATCTGTGCTACACTTAACAGCAGCTGTTAAAAAGATAACATGCCACTTACCCGTCTTACATTGTGATATTATGAAATACAGAAATATTGTGATATTTCTAAATATACAATTTCACTTTGAAATAAGAAATAAGTAAAATAAAACTACTATAAGTGACTACAATATCAAAAGCATGTGCATATCGTTCACATCACACGATAATACTGGCTCTTTTCATCACTATGTTTATTAACTTTGATAATTTCATATCATCTTTTCCCACTTCAGGAATACTGGTTGTTTGATATGCCACATAAACACACCTCTTGGATGAAAAATCTTTTCTCATTTTGTAAACTGCCAAAAAAGTGCAAATCGACTAAATATTTTGAACATGTCCACTGACTCTGACTCTCTCATTTAACTTGTTGACAGAAGATTCTTCCTTCTTCAGACGTTACTGAGTTATTTCCTTAGCTTAGCACATTGCTCAAAAGACTGCTCAGCACTGTTGAGAAGAAGCTTGAAACTGCTTGTATGCCGCTAGCTTAGATATAGCTTCTTTGATCTTGAGATGAGTTTGTGACTCAACTTTATCAGCATTTCTAATTATCAGTAAAGCAATTGGTGATCCAAGACTAGCACAGACACTGTCAGAAATTTGGCTCCTCCATCAGACTGTCTCTATGCAAGTAGCTCTTAAAAGAAACATTTTTAGTGATTTCCAAACTGTCAAGTACTGTGATAATGTGAGCTAATAGTTTATTTTGAGGTGATTTTAGCATGTTTTCAGAGATTCAATTTTATTTCTTTTTTTTACAATATCATATCTTGCTTGTCTCTCTGATACATGAACATCTTTTATTGATAATCCACCCTCAGCACCTTTCTTTTTTTAATTCTTCTCTCTCTCCCACTTCTCCTTTTGCCAGGCTAGTATCCTCCAGGTTTCTTAGTGGTTGTTCATAGAAGAAAACAGACTGTTATAATGTGAGGAAAAAGCAAATCAGACAAACGTAAAACCATCCTGCGTTTGTCTTCTCCATGATGTCCTACTAGCTACAGAAAAGCAGATTTTTTTGACATTTAAAAGGGAACAATACATCCAAAGTTGAACTGAGATACTGGAGTGTATGAATAATAAAAATCTAAAACACCCAGGATGAGAAGTGTGCTTTGATACAGCTGGTGCCTTCCGCATATTTCCTCTAATAAGTTATCTGTAGATTTTTTTTCTTTTAATGTGTGTGAGCAATTTTTGTGCTTTGTGGCTTTAGTGCTGCTGTCACATTAGCTCCTAGCACATGAAGGATAACTTGTGGGACTCCCTCAGAAACCACCTTTGAATAACCAAGGCTTCTGACTCTGTCCTTCACCCACAATTGTTTCTGATGCTTTAATAATAGAATAATAATAGGATACCAGATAGGAAGGAATCTCAACGATCATCTTGTCCAACCTTTCCTGGCAAACCATAAAATCATAGAACCATAGAATGACCTAGACTAGATGCCCTAGCATCCTGTCCAGCTAAATCTTAAAAGTACCCTATGTTGGAGAGCCCACCACTCCCCTGTGGAGACTACTCCAATGCCTGATTGCTCTCATTCTGAAAAATTCTCCTCTTGTGCTCAACCAGAAACTCCCTAGGAATAATTTGTACCCATTATTTCCCATCTTCTCCATGAAACTCCTTCTAAAAAGGGAGACTCCATCTTCTTTGTTGCCACCCTTTAAATACTGTAACATGGTGATAAGGTCTCCCCTGAGCCTTCTTTTCTTGAGGCTGAACAAACCCAGGTGTCTCATCCTTTCCTCACATGGCAGGTTTTCCAGTCCTTGATTACCTTTGTGGACCTTCTCTGGACCCTCTCCAGCCATTCACATCTTTTTTTGCAGGGTGGGGACCAAAACTAAACACAGAATTCTGGGTGTCGCCTGACAGGTGCTCAGTAGAGTGGAATAATGACAGCTTTATCTCTGCTGGTGATGTCCTTGTTGATGCAACTCAGCATCATGTTGCCTTTCTTTGTCGCAGCAGTACACTGTACACTTCCATTGAGCTTTCTGTCCACCAGGACGCCAAGTCACTTTCCACAGAGCTGTTTCCCAGCTGGGTAGATTCCAGCCTGTGATGCAGTCTTAGACTGCGTTTACCCCAGTGCAAGACCTTATACTTTTCTTCCATCAGAAATGCAATAGGAAGGGAGGTCCCTTTAATGAGCACCCAAATAATGTTTTATATTTTTTTTTTCACCAGTTTGTCTTCTAGAGTAACTGTATCACTATTTAACTATATTTTCTTGATCACTGAGTACATGCACATTTGTTCATGTTTTACACTTGTGTTTTATTTACTTTAAGTGAGTGCTTCCAACTGTCTAGAAAGGAAAAGGATTCAGAATGTAATGACATAAAGTTTGCAAAATAACATTATAAAGAAATGAAGTTACATACTGATTTAAAGATGTGTTTAAGTGAGAAATTGAATTTCACAACATGGGAAACCAAAGTGCTCTAAAGTGTCTCAGAAACCACATTTTTAATTAATTTTTGTTGCTAGAAATCAGCAGGCTTTTTCAATTTAGTCTGAAAAGAACCTCTGAATGTGTAAGACTTCACTTACTTGGAGCTGAGGCTGATCAGCTCTTCCACAGCTGGTGCCAACATTCTGTCAGTCAAATTCTTAACTAGGTTGTAAACGGCCAGGAAAGCAGTTGCTTTTTACTCCCACCTGGAATAAAATATTGTGTCAGTTACTTTTTTTCACAGTCTTCCAATTGCAGTAAGATATTCATTACATTATCTTTGCCTGTCACATTAAGGGCTCATCAGAATATCCATGTAAAGGCTGAAATCATAAACTATGACATTGTCTGAATTTCTCCTTGAATGTGTGATATAGCATGTGTATAAAGAAATGCTCTAAATAATATTTTATTTTGCTATAAAAATTCTTATAAAATTTATTTTTATATTAATTTGTAACTGATAAAACATTTTCTCATATAAGGTGCACATTTATAAATGCTAAAGGGAGAAAGCAAAATCAGAACATCTAGCAGTACAAAACAGAAGTATATTTGTAGTAGTCTATGTAGACATTCAAATAATTAAGATTCACATTTATTTTTATTACAGTACAATTCATTTTTTTACAAATATCTCCATCTAATTATGGACCATAGTCTTCAAAAATATGACAAATTATATTTAAAACAGAAGGTTAATTAAAAAGTCCCTCAAGTTTAAACTGCTATCAACTTTGAAACATCATAAATGTACAAAATCCCAACTGAGTAAAAAAGTTACAAATATTACATCCATCTACAAAAAGAGGTGAAAAAGTTTCTGAAAACTATAGTCCAATTAATTTCACTATAGTTCCTGGAGAAAATTATAGAACAGGTCCTCATGAAAGCTATGCAAGTGCAAGAAGGGTAAGCAGTGGCAGCATTGCAGCAGGCAGGTGCATGGCAGTGGGCAAGTGCATAGCAGCATGGTGACCACCAAGTAAAAAGCAGCATCCTCTGATTCTCCTGAGCTTCTAGCACTTGGTAGAACCAATGCTGTTACACAGACAGAGCTCCTGTCCAACCAGATGAAAAACCAGGTTTCCAGCTGTGGGATGTGGAAAGGGATATCCTTGAAGATAGAAAGTGGTTGCAAGTGAGCCTGTGGGAGATGTGAACAGGCACATGAACAGAAATCACATCTTTAAATCAGTATGTAACTTCATTTGCTGTCCAAGCTATAGGAGGAGGTGGGCAGACTGAGGAGTGTTTGAGAGTCTGAATAGGAGACTGATCAATGGAGCTTCATTCTGCCATCTCCAGTGTTTGAAAGATGACTCAGTGAGGCCACTATGGAGGCAGGTACAGGATCTGTTTTGTGCCAGAATGAAGGCAGTGTTAAAAGGGATAAAGAAGGGTGAAAGATTACAGCACAGACACATAAAAGAAGCCCCTCCTTATCATCTAAGGTACTCTTACAAAATAGGTATGAGGACCTGCGTAGACAAAGCACATAATGAAATAGAGAAGGAACCTATGCAAGCAGACTTACCTACGTCAGAAAGACCAACCCCTTGCAACAAAACCTCATTCAGACCATTGCCAAAAGGAAACAATAACCAGTTATGGCCATTTCACAAAAAGGACATGGAATTGTTGGAACAAGTCCAGAGTAGGGCCACGAGGATGATCAGGGGACTGGAGCAACTCCCATATGAAGACAGGCTGAGAAAGTTGGGGCTCTTCAGCCTGGAGAAGAGAAGGCTGTGTGGAGACCTCATAGCAGCCTTCCAGTATCTGAAGGGTGCCTATAGGGATGGTGGGGAGGGACTCTTCATGAGGGACTGTAGTGAGAGGACAAGGGGTAATGGGTTCAAACTTAAACAGGGGAAGTTTAGATTGGATATAAGGAAGAAGTTCTTCACTGTGAGGGTGGTGAGGCACTGGTACGGGTGCCCAAGGAAGCTGTGAATGCTCCACTCCTAGGTGTGTTCCAGGCCAGGTTGGACAGAGACTTGGGTGGCATGGTTTAGTTGAAGTGTCCCTGCCCACGGCAGGCAGGTTAGAACTAGATGATCTTAAGGTCCTTTCCAACCCTAACTATTCTATGATTCTATGATTCTATTTGTGATTCCCTCCTGTGTGAGGAAGAATCCATCTACACACCAGACCCTCTTTTCAGGAATATTTTCTTCCTGAGGCCCAAATTAGGGGGGCCACCACAAAACTGAAAAGTTTAGTACAACCTTCAGACTACAACCCATTCCTCTTTCATATTGGTAAGAATGGTGAAAGGGCTGGAAAGCATGTCCTGTCAGGAGCAGCTAAGGACTTTGGGCTTGTCTAGTTTTAAGATAAAGGAGGCTGAGCGGCGAGCTGCAACTTCCTGAGGAGAGCAAGTGGAGAGAGAGGTATTGCTGAATACCCTTCTCCATAGTTTCCAGCAGTATGACACATGGCAGTGATTCAGAAGTGCACCAGGGGAAGCTTAGACTGGACATTAGAAAGCATCTCTTTACCAAGAGGGCGGTCAAACCCTGGAACAGGCTTCCTAGAGAGGTGGTCAATGCCTCAAGCCTGTGTGTTTTTAATAACATGCTTTAAGTTTTGTTCACTGTCCAGGATTTTGCTGTTACAGTTATTTTTCTCCTTCCTAGTAGCTGGTGCAGTGCTGTGTTTTGGCTTTAGTCTGAGAACAATGCTGATAACACCCCGATGTTTTAGTTGTTGCTAAGAGGCGCTTACTCTCATCAAGGACTTTTCGGTCTTACGCTCTGCCAGTGAGGAGGGGCACAAGAAGCCGGGAGGAAGCAGAGACAGGACACCTGGCCCAAACTAGACAAAAGGGTATTCCACACCATAGCACGTCATGCCCAGTATATAAACTGGGGGCAGTTACCCGGAAGGCCCAGATCACTGCTCGGGTTGGGTCAGCAAGTGATGAGCAATTGTATTGTGCATCACTTGTGTTTATTGTGAATTTTTTTCCCTTCCCCTTTTCGTTTCATATTATCTCCCCTTGGTATTTCCCTTATCATTATTATTAGTTGTAGCTTTAGATTATACTTCAGTTACTGAACTGCTCTTATCTCAACCCATGGGGTTTACACTCTTTCGATTCTCCTCCCCATCACTCCCAGAGCCAGTGGAAAAGGGAAGGTAAGCTAGTGGCTGTGTGGTTCTGAGTTACCAGCTGGACTTAAACCACAGCAGTCAGCCCTGAAGTGGTCAGATAGTTGGACTGAGTAACCATTGTGAGTCCCTTCAATTTGAAATATTCTGTTCTATAGTATTCTGTTCTAGAAAAAGCCAACACAGATTTCCCAAGTACAAACAGTACCTGATCAAACTGATTGCTTATCAACATAATAATGCATTTATTGTATAAGTGAGAGCTGTAAAATCCACGTATTTTCTCAAGCATCACAGTAAAAGTTAATAACATTAAAGATGAAATATGAATCTTTGTGTATCTTCAGTATTTGTTCTGATTACACACACTGAAATTCCAAGCTTCCATACTACTATTGCACAAAGGACAGAGACAAGTATGAAGACATGGATATGTGGAAAAACAGTGTTAAGAATTGCAATTTCTTACAGCTATAACGTTATAACATCCAGTAACGTTATTATGTTTTCCTGACCACTATATATTTGTTGTTCAAACTAAAAGAACACCAAACAAACCTGAAAACACCATTTTACATCTCTCAGATGAATTACAGAACAATGAATGGGTTTCTACAGAAGGTATAATTTTTCACAAAAATCACTGCCTTAAAACAACTTTATAGTCAGCTTTTACAATATGCTAGCACTGTGTAAAGGACAAAAATGTTCAGAAAATCACAGCTGGCTTATAAAACTTTCAGATCTTTATCCATCAACATACCTTGCCATACAGGTATATAACTTATGAATCAGTGATCATTTACAATAAGGGCAGAGAAGAAGAATGATTAATAGTATAAAGTTAGTTGCTTGATGCTGTATATAAACATTGGTTGGAGAGGCACTGCACATCTGGAAAATTTATGAACTTTCACTTACAGTGTAACCACCTAGGAGAACAAAGCTATGTTATTAGCTACTGTTATTTTACATATTAATGCTACTTTCTTGGAGGTAGATGGTACACCTTTTTTTCTTCAGAAAAATAATTGTGATCTAAACACTAAAAAATATTCAGTAACACTTCTGTCCTCTACATAGTCAAAGAATTCATTCTTTCTAAACAATTCAAATAATCCTTTAAAATTAGTATTTTGAAATATTCTGACAGATAAAAGCTCCTTCTACTGTCTTCTAGTTTTAACAGAAAGAACCAAATTCCTCATCTCAGAAAGAGGAACTTCATGTAATTCCATGAAATGCAAATTCTACATTATTCCATGAACACTCTGCAGCTGCAGATTGACACAACTAATAAATGTGCTCCCTCTGAAGCCTTTTGCTACTCTTTCTCTCCGTACAAGCTTTAGTGGAAGTTATTCATACATATAAAACTCCTTAAGGACAGACAAATTTAATTCAATAGTCCTACAGATTTGATCATGAATAGCTATCTAGAACAGAATCATACTAGATTTGTTTTGTTTTGTTTTGTTTTGTTTGGTAAATTTTTGTGATGTTTTGAGTTTCAAAACTTTTTCTTTTTTTCAACAGGAAGCATTCAAAAATTATCTGAAGACTTTGTCGGAAAGCCAACAATCTCTCCAAAAGAAGAAAACAGGCAAATCTAAGCATGCTTTCGTAACACACTTAGATTGAAAAAACAAATAAATGGAATGTAAGAGAGAATCAGATCTCTCCAAAGCCCTTCAACCATAAACTCTCTTTGTTGTATATGCCCTCACAAGTTGCATTTTGCAACAAATTTATGTTTTCTTATCAGAAATAATACTAATGCTAAACTTACAAACTCTAGCCTGGAATTCCCCAAGGCAGAGGAGAACATGAGACATATGACAGTTAACTAAATACTGAATCATCAGAGGCTAAGGGGTAGAAATCTGTTCTCTTTCATGACTTTTAACTTCAAACTGGAAAACAAACTTGTGAGGCAGCAGTGAGATTTTTCTCTCACACTTAGACTGCTCTAGGGCAACAAATGGGGTGCAAATTTTCTTTTCCATTGAAGTAAGTAACACCTTTTATTCATAATCCCTTTTTCTTCTTAAATTTGTAAGTTTTGTATCAATGTACTTATCTTTCCCTATACCTCATTTTGGCTTCTCCCCCCATTTTGTTTCCTAGAACTCAGCTTTCTTTTTCCTCAGCCTCTAACTCTACACTTTCAGACCAGCAATTTGTTTTTTCTGATAGGGATGTAGCTGGCCCAAAGTTATTTTTGCCTGCATTTTGCACTTGTTATCAGTTGGGAACAGAAGGAAACATCACTTAGCTCCTGAATGAAAACAACAGATAACCATGAAGTTTTGGGCTGTTTGCAACTTCTGTTAGCTACTGCAGGAGCATTGTGCATTATGGTCTCTCTCTTCTGTTATATATATGATGAAATTCCCTGCCAGGAGGGCTATACATTGACATTTTCTCAGAAAATGGGCTGAGAAAGCCAGGTGCCAATATGTAGTTGATAATATTAGAAAAAGGTTAAGCTTCAGCATTGATATTTATATATATGCTTCTGGCCACAATGAATTCCAATTTGCAAAATTCTGACTTACGATGCTGCTGCACAACACACAAGCTAAACACTGAAGGAAGACTTGTGAGAAGAAGTAATACCTCTTATTAGACTAGAAAAACTACAAGATGCTGACATCAAAATCCTTGCTCAGGTAAAAAAGAATATGAGGAAGAAGAATTCAGGTATGCCAGATGCCATACAGGACAGTGATATTATAAGTTATTTTTAAATTTCTTCTTAAAATCACAAGAGGTTATATAAAATCCTGCTCCAGTCATCACAGAAAAAATACACCAGTGATCATTCCAAACTAAGGAATGTTTACATCATACTTATGATCTCTGAAGATGGGAAAATACTTCCCAAGTTTTTTTTCATGGTAGGAGTTAAATCAAAAGGAAAATTACCTATAAAAAAATAAATTCTATTCTTTCAGATTCTACAAATAGTGGCAATAACATGTAGTTCTGTAAGCCTTTGCTTTCATCTTTGTGTCGTGGTTTACGCCCAGTCAGCAACTCAGCCACGCAGCTGCTCGCTCACTCCCCCCACTTCTTCCCCACTGACTCCCAGAGGGATGGAGAGGAGAATCAAAACAATGTAACTCCCACAGGTTGAGATAAGAACAGTCCAGTAACTAAGGTATAACACAAACCACTACTGCTGTCACCAATAATAATAACGATAAGGGAAATAACAAGGGAAGAGAATACTACCATTCACCACCCGCTGACCGATACCCAGCCTGACCCAAGCAGTGATCTAACCCTTCAGGGTAAGTGCCGCCAGATTATATAGTGGGCATGACATGCTGTGGTATGGAATACCTCTTCGGCTAGTTTGGGTCAAGCGTCCTGTCTCTGCTCCCTCCTGGCTTCCCCTCCTCCCTGGCAGAGCATGAGACTCAGAAAGTCCTTGGTCAGACTAAAGATTACTGAGCAGCAACTAAAACCATTGGTGTTATCAGCACTGTTCCCAGGCTGAAAGTCAAAAACACAGCACTGCACCAGCTACTAAGAAGGAGAAAAATGACTGCTACTGCTGAACCCAGGACACTTTGGAAAGAAAGAGTGGTTATATGTGATGCTGAGGACTTCCTTTTAAAAAAGAAAAAGAAATTCATTTTTCCTTTCATTTACACATGTGGGTTGCGATACAATCTTATGCAGTTTGTCCATTTTTACAGTTTATCACATTTACATTTACACAAGCCTTTCTAATGTGAAGACCTCATGTAGCCTGCACCTTTTACCTGTGCTTGTGCTCTCCAGTTATGTTTATGTGGAAACAGTTCACATTTCTATTCTGTCATTATACATGGGCAAAGAATATCAAATTAATACAACAAATAATGTCAAATTAATAAAACATATAATAGGAACACACATCTTACTACGTCTGAAAGAGACACTCCTTATAAGATTAATTTTTCTTTCACAATGATGGAATATTCATTACTATTTTATGTATTTACGAGTTTCATTTCTCCCTGTGGTTTAAAGCATCAAAACATTTCCCATAGTGTCATTTCCTACAGACACAGTAACAAAATCTGAAAAAAAAAAAAAAGGAGGAAAAAAGACCCAAATCATACTCTCTGATAAAGTGGGTTTAGTTCTTTTTTGTGTAGATTAAGTTTATGAGGTTTTATCAATCATGTTGCGACCACACCACATGGCACTGAATAAAGAGACACGGGGCGCTACAGACCCTGAGGTGAGACCCTACTGAGATCTCACCTCAGTGTGGAAAGATCACAGAGCAGATCCTCCCAGAAACTTAGTTAAGGCATATGGACATTTAGGGGGTGATTGGTGACAGCCAGCATGGTTTCACTAAGGACAAATCCTGCCTGACAAATTTGGTGGCCTTCTATGATGGGCCAAAGTGTTGGTGAATAAGGGAAGAGTGAATGAATGACATCATCTACTTGGACTTGCTCAAGGTCTTTGACACTGTCCTGCACAATATCCTTATGCATAAATTAGAGAGGCATGGATTTGATGGATGGACCACTTCGCAGTTAAGGAATTGGCTGGATGGCTGCACTCAGAGAGTTGTGGTCAATGACTCAGTGTCCAAGTGGTGACCAGTGATGAGCGGTGTTTCTCAGGGGTCAATATTGGAACTGCTCCTGTTCAACATCATTGCTGGTGACACGGAGAGTGGGATTGAGTGTGCTCTCAGCAAGTTTGCTGATGACGCCAAGCTGTGTGGTTTGATGGATACACTGGAGGGAAGGGATGCCATCCAGATGTACCTTGACAGGCTGGAGAGGTGGGCCACTGCCAACCTCAGGAAGTTCAACAAGGTCCTAAACCCCCAAGTCCTTCTCCACAGGGCTGCTCTGAATCACTTCTCTGCCCAGCCAGTAGCTGTGCCTGGGACTGCTCTGACTCAGGTGGAGGACCTTGCACTTGGCATAGTTAAACTTCATCAGGTTGGCATCAGCCCACCTCACAAGCATGTCAAGGTACATCTGGATGGCCTCCCTTCCTGCCAATGTATCAACTGAACAACACAGCTTGGTGTCATTGGCAAACTTGCTGAGGGCGCACTCAATCCCACTGTCCATGTCACCCACAAAGATGTTGAACAAGACCAGTCCCAACACCGATCCCTGAGGGGCACCACTTGTTACTGGTCTCCAGCTGGACATTGAGCCATTGACCACAACTCTTTGCGCGCGGCCATCCAGCCAGTTCTTTATCCACCAAGTGGTCCACCTCTCAAATTGATGTCTCTCCAAATTAGAGAAAATGATGTCGTGGGACAGCGTTAAACGCTTTGCACAAGTCCAGGTAGATGACATCAACTACTCAACCCCTGTCCATCAGTTCCGTAACCCCATCATAGAAGGACACCAGATCGGCCAGGCAGGATTTCCCCTTAGTGAAGCCATGCTGGCTGTCACCAACCACCTTCTTGTTTTTCATGTGCCTTAGTATGCGTTCCAGGAGAATCCGCTCCAAGATTTTGCCAGGCACAGAGGTGAGACTGACTGGTCTGTAATTCCCTGGCTCATCCATTTTCACCTTCTTGAAAATGGGGGTTATATTTCCCTTTTTCCAGTCCTTGGGAACTTCACCTGACTGCCATGATTTTTCAAATATGATGGACAGTGGCTTAGCAACTTCATTTGCCAGCTCCTTCAGGACCCGTGGATGGATTTCATCCGGTCCCATGGACTTGTATACATTAAGGTTCCTAACTAAGATCGTCTCTAACCAGATCCTCTCCTACAGTGGGCCCAGGGTCTTCATTCTCACTGTCCCTGCGTCTGCCTTCCAAGACTTGGGTGGTGTGGTCAGAGCATTTGCCGGTGAAGACTGAGGCAAAGAAGTCATTAAGAACCTCAGCCTTCTCCAAATCCAGGTAGACAGTTCTCCCGATAGCTTCTGGAGAGGGCCCACATTGTCCCTATCCTGTCTTTTATTGGCAATGTACCCACAGAATCCGTTCCTGTTATCCTTAACATCCCTAGCCAAGTTTAATTCTAACTGGGCCTTAGCTTTCCTAACCTGGTCCCTAGCTTCCCGGACAACATCCCTGTATTCTTCCCAGGACACCTGTCCTTGTTTCCACCTTTTATAAGCCTCTTTTTTCCTTCGAATTTTGCTCAGCAGCTCCTTATCCATCCAAGAAGGTCTCCTGGCCCTCCTGCTGAATTTCCTTCTAGTTGGGATGCATCGCTCCTGAGCTTGCAGCAGGTGATCCTTGAATATCAACCAACAGTCTTGGGGTCCCCTGCCCTCTAGGGCTATATCCCATGGAATCTTACTCAGCAGGGTCCTGAAGAGGCCAAAGTCTGCTCTCTTGAAGTCCAGGGCATGAGTTTGCTGCACGCTCTTCTCACTTTCCTGAGGATCTCAAATTCAACCATCTCATGATCGCTGCAATCAAGGCTGCCCTGAAGCGTCACATTCCCAACCAGCCCTTCCCTGTTGGTGAGGACGAGGTCAAGCATGGCACCTCTCCTTGTCGGTTCCTCTATTACTTGCAGAAGGAAGTTGTCTTCCACACAATCAAGGAACTTCCTGGATTGCTTGTGCTGGGCCATACCATCCCTCCAGCACATATCAGGGTGGTTGAAGTGCCCCATGAGAGCAAGGGCCTGTGAGCATGAGGCTGCTCCTATCTGTCTATAGAGTGCCTCATCCACAGAGTCCTCTTGGTCAGGTGGTCTGTAACAGATCCCCACAATAACGTCACCCATTGCTGTTGTCCCTTTAAGCCTGACTCACAAACTCTCTGTCGACTGCTCACCTCTCCACAGACACAGTTCCATACTCTCCAGCCTATCTATAACATAAATAGCAACTCCCCCTCCCCACCTACCGGGCCTGTCTTTCCTAAAGAGCCGGTAACCTTCCATTCCAACACACAAGTCATGGGAGCCATCCCACCATGTTTCTGTGATGCTTATGATATCATACCCCCATAGACGTGCACACATCTCTAATTCCTCTTGTTTGTTCCTCATGCTACTGGTGTTTGTATAGAGGCACCTGAGCCGAGATCCAATTGAAGCTGGCTCATTGGCTGGAGCAGCTGGAATATCTTTACATTGCTCTGAATGCTTATGATAGGTGCTAGCAACTGACTGGGTGTGTTGGGATGGAATGATGTCCCCCTCCCCCAACACATCTAGTTTAAAGCATCCTTGACCAGTCTGGCAAGCCTCCTACCAAATCCACTCTTCCCTTTCTTTGTCAGACCAGCTCCACCAGCCCCCAGTAGACGTGGCCTACTAAATTGAGTCCCATTTTCAAGGTACCTAAACCCCTGACTATAGCACCACCCTTCTAACCATTTATTAACCTGCCCAATCCTCCTAGCCTTTTTAAGGTCCTGCCCTGTATCCTGGAGAACTGACGAAAAGACGATCTGCTCTCCAGAGCCCCTTACTACCTCTCCCAGAGCTCTGTAGTCCTTCTTTATGCTCTCCTGGCTACTGTTATCTATATCAGTAGCACCCACTTGGATGACTAGAAGTGGGTAATAGTCAGTGGCACCGACTAGAGCAGGCAGCTTCTTTGCAGAATTGTAAGAGCTGATTTCTGAGCACAGCTTCTTACTTCTCTGCCTGTTCTCAAATTTTGTTTATTTACTGCTTAAAACCATAATCAACTAAGATTTTTATAAAGTAGTTGATCATGCTTTCAAGCATTTTTGTCATAATAGTGCAAAAATAGTCATAATTATAAACATATCTGACCCTGCTTTGTTTTATATTGTGCTCTTTGCATGATGCATTTAATCCCATTAAAACTTCATAAAGCAACTTTACTTCAGATATAATACATCTAATTTTAAGTTGGGGGCAGTGTGATTGCTCAGTTTATTTTGTTCTTTTTTGAGCAACTGAAAGATAAAGTTTATAATAGGAATTCAATAAATACTTTACAATGAAGAAACCATACATTATATAAACTAGGCTTTTATATTCCGTATGGGGAATTACATTTGGTTTATGTAGCAAGGCCATAAGGCGGAGGGAAGGGGAACTGCAAGGATTTTTTTCCGTGAGAACAGGGGCTTCCACCAGAGGAGTCAGTGCCAGCTCCATCTAACTCCAAAATGGACCCGCTGCAGGATACCCCTAAGCCCATCAGTGAGGATGATGGTGCTTCTGTGATAACTTATTTAAGGCAAAATATACTCTGCAGCAGCTGTGAAAGAGAGAAGAAAAATGTGAGAGAAAGAAGCTTACAGACACCAAGGTTAGGGGAGAAAGAGGAGGAAGTGTTCCACGTACTGGAGCAGAGAGAGGTTTCCCTGCAGCCCATGAAGACCATGGTGAAGCATCTTGTCCCTCTTTATCCCATGGAGGACCACTTTAGAGCAGATATCCATCCTGTGGCCATGGGGAACCCTACACCACAACAGAAAAACCAACCCTAAAAGAAGCTGACTGTGGAAAGCCTGCACAGGAGCCTGTTGAAAGAAGCCCACATGGGAACAGATTTTCTGGCAGGACCTGCAGCCCATGGGGACCTCACACTGTTTTGAGTCCTGTTCCTGAAGGGCTGTACCCCTCAGAAAGGACCCATGCTGGAACAGTTCATGAATGACTGTGTACTATGGGAAGGAACCCATGCCGGAGCAGGGGAAAAGTGTGGGATGGAAGGAGAGGCAGAGATACAGTGTTATGAACTGATTGTAAAGCCATTTCCCATCCTCTTTCTCTGCTCAGGGTAGAAGGTGATAGAAGAGTCAGGAGTGAAGTTAAGTCTGGAAAGAAGGTGAAGATGGAAGGAAAGTGGTTTGAATTTTGCCTTTGTTTCTCATGCTCCTACTCTAGTGTATCTGGAAATAAATAAAATTTATTTTCTCCAAGTTGAATCTGTTTTGCCTTTTGACAGTAATTGGTGGCTGATCTCCCTGTCTTTAGCTCAAACCATGATCTTTTTCATCTTTATTTTTCACTCTGTGTTGAGGAAAGGGAATGAGAGAATGGCTTGGTGGACATTTGGAAGTCAGGCATGGTGAACTTACCTTAAATTTTAGAATAAGAAAAAGTGATAGTTACTTTTTTTCTTAAGAAAAAGATGTAATTGGTGGATGCTAGGAAAAGTGACGCACTAAGATTTCATTGAGGTTCATCATGGTTTTATTTAATTAGAGCTATAAATTAATTTATTCAAGCTCACATTTATACTGTTCTTTAAAAAGGTGTGAATTTTCCACATTGCTTCTTTTTATCCTAAATGGCTAACCAATAGTCAGGACTTTGCTGGTTTATTTCTTTTTTCAGTGTGGTACAGTTTTATTCCCCAAAACAGTGTAGAGACATTTACAGATGACAAGTTTTTCCATCTTATTTTCTCCCTCTGCCCTGTTATGGAGGGTGAATGAGAGAGCAGCTGGGCAGAGATCTGGCCGCTCTCCAAGGCCAACCAACACAGCTGCCACCTTTATGATCTAAGTGGCACAGTGGTTGAAAACTTCCCTTGCTCACAACCCATAGGTGTAATAATGGTATGCATTTCTCCCTGAGTTATCAAGAAAGGGCTGCAGGTGCTTCTCTACTTCAGATTTTTAACAGTGGTAGGATTTTTTTTTTCTGAAATACAGCCAGCTAATCCAAACAAAACTGAGCTCAGTTTTGACACGTCTTGTCAAGAAGTGTTTTATTCTGACCATAAAATTCAGAAGCTGAAAATTAACTTTTACATTATGACACTACAGGAGCTCCATATACCCATTTTGCTATAGAGAAAATGAAGAAGTTTGCAACAATCTGCCAAACTTCCTATCCGACCAAGCAGGGAAAATTTCCCACTTGATTAAAAATGTGATCAGCATGACTTTGAACATGTCATCAGATACACTGAAGAAATATTTTGTAAGTGTCTTTGTATCAATCTTTTCTTCCAGTCTATAGTTGCAGCTAGCTTCTGATTCTTCAGAGGAGCAGTAGGAAAAAAAAACTCTAACCAATTGCTCAATGAGCCAATGTACTCCTTCACTTTGCTGATGACTGGATAAAGCTCTGAAGCATGAAATTTGATTTTGTTACTGGTTTAATGTACAGATGCAAGTATGAAGAACATTAAAATGTCAATGCATTACATTTTGTTTTCATGGCTTGTCTTGAAAGATGATGATGAAAATGGGGAATCAGAGATTAAAAGATTGCGAGGTCCAAAAGAACCACAGCAGTCCTATACCCATTATAACCATGCACCAAGGTTATAAATTTTCTGGAGTAAAGTACACCTTTGAAATAGTTGTGTTATCAGATGATTCCAGGTTGCACTATTCAGACAATATTTAAATTTCTCACAACTATAACATTTATTTCCAATTCTAATACTACCGTTGTATAAAGTTGGTTCTCAATAACTGGATTTATTTTGCCTTCAAAATTAAACAGCTGTCCTCTCCTTTCTATTACAGTTATGTGCATATACATATATATTTGTGTAGAATGCATCCCTCAGCCTTCTCTCTGATTAAGCTAGACAACTTAATCTTCTGAGGTCTTGCATTTTAAGTCTGGCTGGATTCTATTTTGAGAATGAAAACTCTGTCTTCTGCCCCTGGCAAACAGTTTCATCCTTAAACCTCATGGCTGAGTGAATAATCGTAATTCATGTATGCTGCAGTGGATACAGACTAATTTCTTAAATAAATTTTTGTAATCCTTGATATGAAAATATGTAAAATTGAATGCATATGTCAGGAAAATCACTGAAAAGACTGGAAACTGCTTGGGCAGGTATTAAAATAAAATACAATTTTACTTCATTTTGATACTACAGACCCTTATTATTATAATAATAGTGGCCACCAAATTGGTTATAATTACTTCTGAGCGTAAGAAAGAGCAAATCCAGCAATTTCTTCAGCAATCTTAACCTGTAACCCTGGGGCCAGCCTCAGAGTTGATAATCAATGAAGTCTGTGAAGGATACAGTGGGTAAGATAGGGAGCAGGGGGAGGCAGGTGGGTGAAAGTCAAGAAATCTAACTGAATATACAGTTTCAGCATACTGCCAAATCCCTATTTATACCATGCTTATCAGAGTTTTTTCCTTTTAAAGATTATTTAAGTTCATTACAGAAAAAGAAATAATAATACATCTGGAGGAACTGGCTGAAGAAATTGTCTTCTGTTATTTTGGGATGCAGTACCACAACACAAGGTAAATCTTGCTAGCATGCAATTCTCAGACAGAACTGACTGTCACTGTTAATGTTTGCTACTACAGAGCCACAGAATCCTAAGTAGTTCATGTTGGAAGGGAACATGGAAGTGGTTCTTCTAGTCCAATTATCCACTCAAAGGAGAGACTTAGATTGGATTGTATGTTGTTTGTCTAGTCAAGAATGGAGACAATTAATAAACTCTAGACATTCCAGTTCATAGAGCCTGATTACTAGGAAAGCCTTGGATTTAGTAAGGTTTCCTAGATCTTACTAGTTGCACAGCCAGATCTACTAGCAACCACAGCCTAAGAAAGGAGATAGAGCTTCTTCCAAACTCCAATTTGATTTTAAATTTTTAAAGCAGATTTCTCCTCTGTTTAAAGATAGGGAGTTTCTACAGTGCCACCTTTGATTTTACAATGGAATGATCCATTACCTTTCCAGATTTCCTGTGCAATCCAGGATGCTTATTGGAATCCTGTTATTTAAAAGTATAATTTTAAGAAGACATTGACAGGGAGGGATGCAGTAGTTGTAAGCCAAGCAAGATGAATAAAAAAATCATGTCAGTAAATACCGCTTTTTGTGATGTCTTTATTTCTACTTATTCTGTTTAGTCTCAAAAAACAGTCAGCCGATGCACCTATCCAAATAAACTAGCAGATGTTATTTCAAATGTTGCCAGTTTTGGACTAACTTCTTGTTACCATTTTGGTATGCACGTGAAGTAGTCCTTAGGTTAAAACATAGCATTGAATTACTGTGATACAGGCAACAAGATTATTCCTAGAGAGGCAACAGAGAGCAGAACCCAGATTTTTAGGAGTCAGTTCACTTGATAGCAGACCTACGGTTTTGTTATCAGTGATCACTAGGTGGCTCAATCTGTGACACTCAGACTAAAGCCAAAACACAGCACTGAATCAGCTACTAGGAAGAAAATTAGCTCTATCCCAGTCAAAAGCAGGACAGGTACAGACTCATCTGAAGGCAATGACATTAAAAACAGAACTAAAGCTAATGACCAGAATTGACTTTGTTTTCTACCAGAAGACTTGAACCGTAAAGTTAAGATACAATAATTTTAAATATCATAAAATTTTGAAAAACACTGTTAGAAGTTGAAAGAATAAAACCAATATGCTGTATTATGACACGAAAAGTTGAATCTATGAAGGGGGCCTATAAGGATGCTGTGGAGGGACTTTTCATTGGGGACGGTAGTGAGAGGACAACGGGTAACGGGTTCAAACTTAAACAGGGGAAGTTTAGATTGGATATAAGGAAGAAGTTCTTTACTGTAAGGGTAGTGAGGCACTGGAATGGGTTGCCCAAGGAAGCTGTGAATGCTCCATCGCTGGCGGTGTTCAAGGCCAGGCTGGACAGAGCCTTTGGATGGCATGGTTTAGTTGAAGGGTCCCTGCCCATGGCAGAGGGGTTTGAACTAGATGATCTTAAGGTCCTTTCCAACCCTAAATATTCTATGATACTATGATTGTAGTTTATTATGGATGCTTTAGATAAACAGCATTAATGTTTCATTTTATGACCTAAATGAAAATATAGCACATCAAATATGGCAAAATTTGGGAAATTCAGATCATGATGGTGATAAAAAGAATCAGGCCTTGACCTGATCGAACTCATAGAGCTTCAGCTCCAACATGTTTGGCATTCACTTGACCTCTAGACATCTGTTACAGCAAGATAAAATCAGACTGGGTAAAGACAAGTCCACCCAGGTCCTGAAACTCTGCACTGTCAGGCTGATGTAAAATTTTCTGTCAACCAACAGCGACAAAAAAGATACTGACTCAGCTTTGGGATCTGAATTAAAAATGCTTTAGTCTTTAGAAGTTCAAAACTCTTAATTTCTTCACGTGGTTTATTTGGTTTTAAACAAATAGTTTGGAGTTTCTGGCTTTCATATGGTTACTCAAAATAATATGTGAAATTCAGGTTCAGCGATTTTTTTTTTTCTTTTTTTGTTTTGTTTTGTTTTTTGTTTTGTTTAATAACAGAGGGTAAAAAAAAGGAGATAAACCCCTATTGTCAGCCATAATATGTTCTAGTCAACAGATAATAGAGTATTAGATTTTACAGGCTTGGAGGCACTCAGCTATTAGGATTTGGTACTAAATCTAATTTTGTATAAAATTATATTCTTCAGAGTATTTTCAATGCATAACACAATTACTAGTGTTATCATGGCTATGTCATCACAGATAGATGCATTTTAACTTGCAGCAAAAGACTGTAAGATGTCAAATAACTCCACTAAAAGAAGAAATTGTAACTAAACCAGTTTAAAGATACACAATATTCCTCCTCAATTATTTTTCCTATAGTAATTTATTTAATGAAAAAGATTAATGTTGATTCAATGAATTCAGGCACTTCTTATTTATAATAACATACTCTCTGTAATCTAGATAGTGGATAAGTAAATTTATATTTTTATTTTGTTTCCTTCATGTAGAAGATAGCTATAAATCTCTTATGAAGTTATAATGTATTTGAAAGTCACGCTTACGTATTGCAGATTCTTTCTGCATACACAAACATAAAACAAAAGTAAGTGCAGTGTCACAACTAAACTCAGATTTTCAACAAAAAAGCCTGGACTATGTTGCAGCAAATGACGTCTTAGAAAGCATGCTTGCCCTAGGTTGTCCCACAATGTATAAACCCTATGTCATATACAATGCAAAACTCAAAGTCTTCTGTGTTGAATATTATGCTCTTGAACTGTTTCACTGCTGAACATATAAAATTACAAGTAATAAAGAGATCAAACCTGATTTTTCCCTACAGCAATTCAAATGCAATTCTGCTTATTAAGTACAGCTTAAATCTGCTTCACTACATAAACCTAAAGACTCAAACATTCCTCAGGGTCTTAGTCTCAAAGCAGTTCATACTTCAAATACAGAATTTGTTCAGATTTTCATCATTAATCAGGATTCCTATGCAATTTCCTTCTTATGACTGTTACAAAATTATTGCCAGATCCTTACAACATACCTACAGAGTTGTGCCTTTGAAATGCAAACAGACTTAGTTGGGAAATTTTAAACCTAATAATTTTAGTTATATTTTGAGAATCTCATATATATGTTTCAGAATCCTGGCATGTAAAATGATTAACCTTATGTACGGTGAGGACAGAACAAAGTCAAACCAAACACACATCCCATCCCAACCAACATATTTTTCAGTACTTTCTCACCTATTACATCCATTTCATTCACCTCACCAATGAGGCTTTCTACGAATATAACTTTTCCAGCCATTCTTACTCCTTTTAGTCATCTGTAACCAGTCACTTCACTTTTCCATTTTTCTTGCCAAAATACACTTTTGTGATTTCTCTCTAAATCTTTGTAGTTTTTCTCTAAACCTGATATTTTATTTTCTCATGAGGCACAAAGGTGTCTGCACATGTCAACAGGGTTGTAGCAGACAGCTCTCCTCTATATAGTATTAGTATTTTATTACTATTAATAATTAAATACAATAACAGTAGTAATAATAATAATAATAATAATAATTTCTTCCAAGACACAACTTTTTTAAAAATGCCACTACATGTTCAATAACTTCTTTTTTTTCCTTAGAGATTTCATAATGGCAGCTACGCCAAGCTGAAAATCTAGTCCAGCATACATGATTTCTACCAGGCCTGCAATAAGGCCGCAGGATCTGTATGGACCTTGCAGTGCAGGGTCTCAGGACCTTGCTATATCTGCCTAAGCCTGTAATCATTTTGGCTTGCCTTAACAAATGTCTAGTGGCCAAGTGGCTATTGTCACAAAACTTCCAAGAGCTCATTAAGTTTACAAAAGTAACAGGTTGACCCAAGGACAGTGCAGTGCTCATTGTGAGCTAGTATTGCTACAAAGCACTGTGAGGCACCCAGGGATACCAGAGAGCTACCTCAGGTGCCATTTTTAATTATTTGTTCTTTGACCAGCTTTATGAAAGTGATGCTCATTTACAGTTGATTTACTTCTTTGCAGTTTCAGGTTATCTCCAGCTCGAACAGCATAATACTGTTTCAGTCACATCCCCGTACTTATTTTGTTCCAGAATACTTGCCTCTAAGAAGGATCAGGAGGAGGATATTTCATAATGCAAGGCTTTTTTTTAAGGAATGATTATGTTTCATCTAATGAGTGATGCTTCCTTAAGACATATTTGGGGCTGCACTCTCAAAATCTCAGTAAAATCTCCCTAAACGCCTCCAAAAACAACTCCACCCCACATTAAAGCTCCCTTCTAACATAAAATTTCAAAGATGAATGAAAATATGGGAACTGAACCAGAACCTATGTACAGAACATTATATGGCAACAGCATCAGTATAGCAGTTTCCAAAGGAACATAGTAACATATGGTAAAACACCACAGAAACAATAGTCCATTTTTAAGAAGTAATTCATCAACAGAGAGAAAAAATGAAGACAATTCTCCAATTCTTGGGGTGGACTGATGTCAAGCAAAAAAACAAAACATGTTCCCTCTTGTTTCTCCCACTACAAATTCTAACACAACAGCTACTGAACTTCAGCATTTTGAGCTCAAAAACTACTGTTGTCTACAGCACAGATCACAAATGCCTGTTTCCACCAGTTTGAAGGAATCAACCAAGTTGTTCTTGTGAAGTCTACTTATCAGTAAGAAATTGCACCACATTCCTAATGGCACTGTTAAATTCCTGGTATGAACTCAAGTTCATTGCATGTTTTGTACACAAATATTTTCGACAAATGTTAGCCTAGACTTTGAATGAAGATGCCACGGAGGAACAAGGTCTGGCTGCTCACTGTGGGAAGGGAGCCAGGAGCCAAGGGTAAATGCAGGACAGGCAGGAGGACTAAGATAGCAAGTCAGGGTCGGATCAGGCCCCGAGATAATGGCCAGGGAAAGCCTTGACTATGGGTCCAGGTTGGGTTAGGATTGAAGAGGCATGAGCCTGGGCACAGACATTGCTGCTGAACAGATGCAACACAGATCAGGAAGGGCAGCAGCAATGGCCTGTGCTAAGAAGCAGCTCCTCAGGAAAGGCAGGCAGGCCAAATTTTCGACTTCTCATCAGTGATGCAGATAACCTTTGACTAAATGCCTTCAGTCATACCACTAAGCCCTTAACTCAGCCCACTGAACTTGTAGGAAGGGGGCTTGTGGCCAGGATCCTGACAGATTGGGCAAGAAAATGACATGTGTCAGACATTCCCTGTAAAAGCTGTGATCTTTTGATTTCTCTTACTTAGAGGAAATCTCAGGTGAATGTTATTTTAGCTAGTTACAGTTCAAAATTATTCTAAGGACTGAGTTTATTCATGGGATTGTGATTACTGAACTTAAAGAATATATAAAAAAATAAGAAATGCAATTTGTGCCATTGGGTTATTAATACTTATTCCTGCTATTTTAAATCTATACGTCCCTCTATTATCTTGACAAATACTGTAGAGTTTTTTCATGCTTATTCATTCAGCTGTATCCTAATTCTGCAAAAACTCATTGACATGTTGTGTAAAAGTGATGTCCATGATTTCACCTACAAAAGTTGACTTAAGATACAAAGCCAGAAAGAACTACACACAAATATGCACATATGTTTATAGAAAAACTACATGTGAAGTCTGGCCTGCTTAGCTTATTATTTTTCACATCCTTTAAATACTTTGGGGGCCCAAGACTGCTGGTTCATATTCAAGGATCACCTGCTGCAAGCTCAAGAGTGTTGTGTCCTGACTAGAAGGAAATGCAGCAGCAGGAGGGCCAGGAGACCTCCATGGATGGATAAGGACCTGCTGAGAAAACACAGAGGGAAAAAAGAAGCTTACAAATGGTGGAAGTGAGGACAGGAGGCCTGGGAAGAGTACAGGGATGTTGTCTGGGAAGCTAAGGACCAGGTCAGGAAAGCTAAGGCCCACTTAGAACTGAACCTGGCAAGGGATGTGAAAAACAACAGGAAGGTATGTTTCAAACAAAAGACAGACTAGGGATAATGTGGGCCCCTTCCGGAAGTTACCACAACTGTCTACCCTGGATTTGGAGAAGGCTGAGGTTCTTAATGACTTCTTTGCCTCAGTCTTCACCGGCAAATGCTCTGACCACACCACCCAAGTCCTGGAAGGCAGATGCAGGAACAGTGAGAATGAAGACCATTGGCCCAGTGTAGGAGAGGATCTGGTTCAAGACTATCTTAGGAACCTGAACGTATACAAGTCCATGGGATCGGATGAAATCCATCTGCGGGTCCTGAAGGAGCTGGCAAATGAAGTTCCTAAGCCACTGTCCATCATATTTGAAAAATCATGGCAGTCAGGTGAAGTGCCTGATGACTGGAAAAAGGGAAATATAACCCCCATTTTTAAGAAGGGGAAAATGGATGAGCCAGGGAATTACAGACCAGTCAGTCTCACCTCTGTGCCTGGCAAAATCTTGGAGCGGATTCTCCTGGAACGCATACTAAGGCACATGAAAAACAAGAAGGTGGTTGGTGACAGCCAGCATGGCTTCACTAAGGGGAAATCCTGCCTGGCCGATCTGGTGTCCTTCTATGATGGGGTTACGGAAATGATGGACAGGGGTTGAGTAGCTGATGTCATCTACCTGGACTTGTGTAAAGCCTTTGGCACTGTCTCATCACGAGAAGACATTTGACATTGTCCCATGAAGATGACATCCTTCTCTCTAAATTGGAGAGACATCAATTTGATGGATGGATCACTCAGTACCTAAAGAACTGGCTGGATGGCTGCACGCAAAGAGTTGTGGTCAACAGCTTGGAGTCCAACTGGAGACCAGTAATGAGTGGTGTCCTCAGGGGTCAGTGTTGGGACCTGTTCAACATCTCTGCCAGTGACATGGACAGTGCCATTGAGGGCACCTTCAGCAAGCTTGCTGATAACACCAAGCTGTGTGGTTTGGTTGATATGCTGGAGGGAAGGAATGCCATAAAGAGGGACTGTGACTCGCTTGTGGGGTGGGCCAATCCCAACCTCATGAAGTTCAACAAAGCAAAGTCAAGGTCCTACACCTGGGTCAGCGCAGTCCCAGGCAGAGATACAGGTTGGGTAGAGAAGTGATTCAGAGCAGCCTGTGGAGAAGAATTTGGGAGTGTTGGTCGATGAGAAACTTAACATGAGCTGGCTTCAGTGTTGTTCTTTTTTCCTTCAATTCCCCTATTTGAATTTTTTTTTTTTTTATGCCAAAAATCAACACTGAGAGAGATTTGTGAAATATTGTTGTAAGCTTACTCTATAGCTCTTGGCAAGGGCTTCAAATGCTAAGAACTTGCAGCTGATTTTGAACACTATATTTCATTTTTACTTTGTTGCTTGAGCTATAGGACTGTATTTCATATTGAGATTCTGTATAAAGACCTATATTATGTGCTTCTATGATATGAGACAGGATACCTTAAAATCTATGAAAAGGTTACTCAGCATCTTCTGTGATCTTTTTCCTCACAAAACTTTTTTTAAGATTTTTGTAAAATTTTATGACTTTTCTAAATGTTACCTAGAGAATTGAAAGCTGCAGCTGACATCCATTGTCCCACCATGCCATTCTAGAAACTGATTTATGTGCTGTACTGCACTGCTAGCTGAGCATTGTATGAAACAGTGTCATGATGCAAAGGAACAGAATTTAAAGATCATCCTACACTAGAAAGTGTAGCCATAGGTTATGGGTTGGGCAGAGCAGAGACAGGTATAAGGCTGTAAGCAAGTCTAAAGCACTAGAGACTTGAAATAAGTTAGTAGATGAGTAATTGCTTTGTGATAACTCCAGAAAACTGTAAATGACCACAGGGTGCAAGTACATAATCACACTCATTATGTGATTAGTATTTTCCCACCAGCAACATTTGCAGTGAAATTATTAAAGGGCAGTCAAAGATAAAGTTAAAATGTCTGAAGAGTCTGGAAAGTCTGATACATGGGTAAAGCTGCAAGGAGAAGTTATCACTGCTGGTAATATACAGAGTTAGTGCATGAACAAGTAGGAAATTCAGTAATAAGGGCTGTCAATACAACACTTTCTCCCTACAATAAAATCAATAGGGGAAGAAAAAATTAAACTCTGACAGCACAAACTGATTTTGCAGCTTTCAGCCTCAATAAGCTCCATGTCTCTCTTTGGAGGCACAATTGAAATTTATCCCTAGACATTTTAGAAATGTTACCATTCTACAAGCTTGTGATCAATAAGAAAAACTCTTTTCTGGGAGTCATGGGTTGGAATTGATTAATTAAAAATTAATACTAATAACTCACGTCAAAAAGGCAAATTAAGAGGAACTTAATGTGTTATCACAAGTAGATCTTTTTGCTTTCAGCTTTTTTTTGTATTTTTTCCATAATATACCATCCTATGAAGACAGTCCTAACAACATTAAAAACGTACCACCAGTACTATGATTGGAATTCACAGAGCTAAGAAAAACACATGAAGGATTTAGGCATTTTACTATTACACACAAAAAAAAAAAAAAAAAAAAAAAAAAGGAGAAGATAACTGAGGGAAGCTGAAAATAATAAGCAAATAAGCAACAATTGCTACAATATGAATTTTAAAACTTATTGGAATATTAAAGAAAAAAAACTGAAGTGTGAAAAGTAGAAATCTTATTTGAAAAAATTAGATATTTTCCTTGTCAGTATCAGAAGATGCAGTGTGATAATCTGAACAGTTGAAAAAAGGGCTATCATTTGACTGACTTCCTGTGAAAGAAAGAATTAGTCTCTCCTGTAAGACTTCTGCCCTTCAGTCTGCTTACCCAAAAGCTTTTGCATTTTTCACTCTATGCCATCTTTATGTACGCCCTTTTAGAAGACATTTTCTTTTACAGAAAATTCAGCTTCACCAGCAACCTCCTCGGGTTTATTCTCTGGTACAAATGAAACTGAAGGTGTGGTAGTTGCTTTATGTCATAGAATCATAGAATCATAGAATAGTTAGGGTTGGAAAGGACCTCAAGATCATCGAGTTCCAACCCCCTTGCCACGGGCAGGGACACCTCCCACTAAACCATGCCATCCAAGGCTATGTCCAACCACACCTTGAACGCCGCCAGGGATGAAGCATTCACAACCTCCCTGGGCAGCCCATTCCAGGGCCCTACCACCCTCACAGTAAAGAATTTCTTCCTCATATCCAATCTAAACCTCCCCTGTTTAAGTTTAAACCCATTACCCCTTGTCAGGTTCCTAAGGTGGTCCCGAACAAGATCCTCCCCCACAGTGGGCCCAGGGTCCCCACCCTCACCGTCCCCGCGTCTGCCTTCCAAGACTTGGGTGGCGTGGTCAGAGCATTTGCCGGTAAAGACTGAGGCAAAGAAGTCATTAAGAACCTCAGCCTTCTCCAAATCCAGGTAGACAGTTCTCCCGATAGCTTCTGGAGAGGGCCCACGGTGTCCCTAACCTGTCTTTTATTGGCAATGTACCTATAAAATCCCTTCCTGTTATCCTTAGCATCCCTAGCCAAGTTTAATTCTAACTGGGCCTTAGCTTTCCTAACCTGGTCCCTAGCTTCCCGGACAACATCCCTGTATTCTTCCCAGGCCGCCTGACCTTGCTTCCACCTTTTATAAGCCTCTTTTTTCCTTCGAATTTTGCTCAGCAGCTCCTTATCCATCCAAGGAGGTCTCCTGGCCCTCCTGCTGAACTTCCTTCTAGTTGGGATGCATCACTCCTGAGCTTGCAGCAGGGGAGCCTTGAATATCGACCAACAGTCTTCATTCATGTCTATAGCTCAAAGACAGTTCTAGCACTGGTATGGCCAGAAAAAAATCTATCACAGCTAAAGGGCTTAATATCTAAGAAACTGCTCTGTTGCATCTGTAACTCACTCACGACTTGCGGCAGAACTCACCTGAACTTTTCATACACAAATATGGCACAGAGTCCTTTGTTCTCTTCATATCCCTCAATAAACTCTGATTGTCCAGGATAAGGAACTGCTAAAGTAGACCAAACTTTGTGTATTGAAAGTGTAAATCTAAGTGAAACTTGTGTAATTCTAAATTTACACAGCATTCCCAGATCCTGAAAAAAAAATAGCTTTTTCATTCAGAATTTTTCATATGCTGTAAACAGCCTATTATGAATAATATAAAATACAATTACTATATTACTGGTTTATCCAAAATACTTGACATGTGACAGTTACCAAAAAAATTATTAATCCATAAGATTTATGTCTATAAATTAATTACATTTTCCAGATTACTTTTTACTATATGATATGCTGATTTCTACCTATTTTGCCAACAGTCTCAAAAGTAAAATTTTCATTTCAACTACATTTCTAAAAAAAACTAACTAAACAACAAACCCTTTACAATTTTACTTTGTCCTGGGTTCAGCAGTAGCAGTCATTTTTTTTCTCCTTCTTAGTAGCTGGTGCAGCACTGCGTTTTTGACTTTCAGCCTGGGAACAGTGCTGATAACACCAATGGTTTTAGTTGCTGCTCAGTAATCTGTAGTCTGACCAAGGACTTTCTGAGTCTCATGCTCTGCCAGGGAGGAGGGGAAGCCAGGAGGGAGCAGAGACAGGACACTTGACCCAAACTAGCCGAAGAGGTATTCCATACCACAGCATGTCATGCCTACTACATAAACTGGGGGCAGCTACTCAGAAGGGTTAGACCATTGCTTGGGTCAGGCTGGGTATCAGTCAGCGGGTGGTGAGCGGTTGTATCCTCTTCCCTTGTTATTTCCCTTATCGTTATTATTATTGGTGACAGCAGTAGTGGTTTGTGTTATACCTTAGTTACTGGACTGTTCTTATCTTAACCCATGGGAGCTACATTCTTTCAATTCTCCTCCCCATCACTCTGGGAGCAGGGGGAGGAAGGGGAGATGGGGGAGAGTGGGGGGTGGTGGAGTGGGCGGCTGCATGGTTCTGAGTTACCGGCTGGGCTTAAACCATGACAGTTCTTTTTGGCGCTCAACATGGGGCACGAAGGATTGAGATAACAACAGATCTGACCAGAGTGTGCCTAAGCGTATTTGTGATAAGCATTCATTGTTTCGGATTAATAGTCACTTGTCAAAATGCTGATTTATCAGCTCTCAAAGTTGTTGTACCTTACTTACAGCCAGTATTTTCTGTTTATTAGTGTTTATTAGCTGGGGTGCTTGGGCTAAGGTTCTCGTTTCACTGTACTTTATGGTAATGACTTGTAATACAGTAGACTCATTGATCATGAACCTGATCTGGCTTGCGTTCCCAGTGTGGTCATCACCCCCATACTCTGGGAGGTGTATAATGGAAGTGTTTAGCAATTAGACATCTCTTTTCCCTCCTTGGGTGGTCAACCTATGAAGGAGACATTCCTTTACACCCCCAGCTCCCCCACCAGATTATTTACAACATCACTTGAGAGTTCTGAAGGTTCTGAATGACCTTTGGGTACCCTTTAGACCTGCCTGCTGCTTGTGATGGGCATCACCATGTTGGCACGCATATACAGCGTGTTTTACCCATGATCATTTCATCTGATCTCGAAAGGTAAGCAGAGTCATGTTTGGGTCTTGTCTAGGGTTAGACAACAATGCAGGAGGACCAAGAGATTTTCCCCAAGGCTTGACAGTCACAAGTGGCAGGGTGTGTGGGATAGTATGGGCAAGTATCTAGGTCAGTGGGCCTCTCCAGTGCTTTGGAACTTCACCACTGAACAAGTGCAAAATCCAGAAAAAATCAGTAAAACACTTAAAGGAGGTATGTTGTCATTCTGGTCACACTAGAGATGGACAAATCATGGCAATGTGCTGGGCTTGGCCTATGCTTAGAGTGCCCTGTTCAACACTATTCAGCACCTTCAAAAGGAAAAAGATGTCTCTGGATCTGATGGCAAAGCAACAGAAAATGCAGCTACTCTAAGTACAGCAGCTACACCAGCCCCAATAACAAGTTCAGCAGCTACTCAAACTCTGACTACAACAGACAATGCAGCTACTCCAACTTCAAGCACAGCAACTACACCAACCCCAGTGACAAGTACAGCAGCTACGCAAACCCTGACACCAACAGACAGCACAGCTGCTGGTGCTACTCAAACCCCAAGCACAGCAGCTGCACCAACCCCAAAAACAGATACTGCAGCCACTCCAGACACAGTGATAACCACTGCAGCTAAACCAAAGGACCAATTCCTGCCAATATCAGTTGCCCCTGTAAACAAGGGGAAAAGCAAAAAAACATTACAAAAAGCAACCCGCACAGTGAAGAAAGATGAAGAACCAATGTACTTACTACACACAACAGCATATAAGCAAGAGTCATTATTATGTGGATCAGAGGAAGAGGAAGAAGAAAAGGTAACTTCTCAACCCCAGACCTCAACCAAGCTATGGAATATGTGAAAAGATTATACCAGTCAACCAGGGGAGCACATCATCACCTGGTTGCTCCAATGCTGGGGCAATGAGGCTGACAATCACAAACTAGAAGGTAGGGAAGCTAAGCAGCTGGGATCACTTGCTAGTGAAGGAGGAATTGACAAAGCAATTGCAAAAGAGAAACGGTCCCTCAGCCTTTGGAGGCAGCTCTTGGCAAAGGTAAAAGAAAGGTTTCCATACAACGACAATGTTCAGTCGTTCGGCTAACTGGACCATGAGAAAGAAAGGCATCCAGCCTCTGAAGGAATCAGCCAGTGTAGAGATGATCTATCGCAGGTTGGATGCTGGCAATGCACCCGTAGATCCAGATGAGGTTGAATGTACACGTCCCATGTGATGGAAATTTACATGGGGTGTACCATCATCATGTGCCCACCCACTGACATCAATAATCTGGAATGACATAGTACCACCAACAGTGGATGAAATGATTTATCAACTCCAAGAGTTCAAAGACAATCTCACCCTTTCTATCATTTCACCTGTGGAAAAACTGTCCCAGGAGTTCAAACAATTGAGAAATGATCTATTCAATCTACCCAGCTCCCCACATGTAACAACACACATCTCAGCTATTAACAAAAGGCACCCTACTGCTCAAGAGAGAAGATATAGGAGGTACACATCATGGGTCACCCTACGGTTTTATCTGTGGAACCACAGAGAATACCTGAGAAAGTGGGATGGAAAACCTACCTCAGGTGTGGAGGAACTGGTGTGTGAATTGAAGAGAACAAAAGTCAAGGCTGATCATTCAATGAAAGCTGCGGCTTCAGTCTCTGGTGAGCAGGTTCCCAGATGGAGAAGAAGAGCTGATTTTACTCCGGCTCCTGTGATAAAGAAAACTAATCCCTGCCTACAAGACATAAGTAACCAATGTTGTGATCACTATTAGAGGGGCCCTGCCTCCAGCCAGGTGGAGGTAGGGGGATCCCAAGTGTTGACTGTACTGGAGGCTAAAATCAGCCTGACTGGGAGGAAGTGGCAAAAGTACCCCACCATGACTGGTCCAGAGGCTCCATGCATCCTTGGCATAGACTACCTCAGGAGAGGGTACTTCAAAGACCCAAAAGGGTACCAATGGGCTTTTGGTATTGCTGCTTTGGAGACAGAGGAAATTGAGCAGCTGTCCACCTTGCCTGGTCTCTCAGAGGATCCTTCTTTTCTGGGGTTGCTGATGTTGCTGAAGGTCAAAGACAAACAAGTGCCAACCAAGACCACAACAGTGCAACGGCGGCAATATCATACCGAGACTCCCTGATTCCCATGCATAAGCTGAGCTATAGACTGGAGAGTCAAGGATTGATCAGTAGGACCCGCTCATCCTTTAATAGCCCCATATAGCCAGAGTGAAAGTCTAACTGAGAGTGGAGACTAATGATAGACTAACGATAGACTACCACGGCCAGAACTGAGTCACACCAGTGTTGAGTGCTGCTGTATCGGCCATGCTAGAACTTCAATATGAAGTGGAGTCAAAGGCAGACAAGTGGTATGCCACAACTGACATTGCCAATGCATTTTTCTCAATTCCTTTGGTAGCAAAGTGCAGGCCACAGTTTGCTTTTACTTGGAGAGGCGTCCAGTACACTTGGAACTGACTGCCCCAGGGGTGGAAACACAGCCCTACCATCTGCGATGGACTGATCCAGACTGCACTGGAACAGGAGCAAGCTCCAGAACACCTGCAATACATTGATGACATTATTGTATGGGATGATAAAGCGGAAGAAATTTTTGAGAAAGGGAGGAAAACTATCCAAATCCTGCTAAAAGCTGGTTTTGCCATGAAACGGAGTAAGGTCAAGGAGCCTGCACAGGAGATTCAAGTTTTGGGAATAAAATGGCAAGATGGACATCATCAAATCCTCACAGATGTGATCAACAAGATTACAGCAATGTCTCCACCAACTAATAAGAAAGAAACACAAGCTTTGTAGGTGTTGTGAGGTTCTGGAGGATGACAGTTTGATCGTAAGCCCTCTCTATCATGTGACCCGGAAGAAAAATGATTTTAAATGGGGCCCTGAGCAACAAAAAGGTTTTGAGCAAATTAAACGAGAGATAGTTCATGCAGTAGACCTTGGACCAGACCTGACCAGGCCAGATGTAAAAAATGTACTCTTCACCACAGCCAGGGAGAATGGAAGAACCTGAAGTCTCTGGCAGAAAGCTCCAGGGGAGACTCGAGGTTGACCCCTTGGATTTTGGACTTGGGGATACAGAGGATCTGAGGCCAGCTATACCCCAACTGAAAAAGATACCAGCAGGCTATAAAGGGGTTCGAGCTGCTTCGGAAGTGATTGGCACTGAAGCACAGCTCCTCCTAGCACCCCGGTTGCCTGCGTTGGGCTGGATGTTCATAGCTAGGGTCTCCTCTACACATCACAAAACTGATTCTATATGGAGTAAGTGAGCTACACTGCTTACACAATGAGCTCGAATACGAAATACCAGTCATCCAGGATTTCTAGAAGTCACCATGGACTGGCCAGAGGGCAAAGATTTTGGAATGTTACCAGAGGAGGAGGTGATGTGTGCTGAAGAGGCCCACCATATAATGAACTGTCAGAAAGTGAAAAGCAGTATGTCTTGTTTACTAATGGGTCCTGCCGTATTGTGGGAAAGCATCGGAGATGGAAGGTAGCTATATGAAAGTCTCGATGACAAGTTGCAGAAACTGCTAAAGGAGAGGGTGAATCGAGTCAGTCTGCTGAGGTGAAAGGCATCCAGCTGGCCTTGGACATTGCTGAACGAGAAAAGTGGCCAGTACTTTATACTGACTCATGGATGGTGGCAAATGCCCTGTGGGGGTGGTTGCAGCAATGGAAGCAGAGCAACTGGCAACGCAGAGGTAAACCCATCTGGGCTACTGCACTGTGGCAAGATATTGCTGCCCAGGTGCAGAACATGGTGGTGAAGGTATGCCATGTAGATGCTCACGCACCCACGAGTCAGCCACTGAGGAACACTAGAACAATTGACAAGTGGGTAAAGCTGCTAAAATTGAAGTGGCTTAGATGGACTTAGATTGGCAACATAAGGGTGAAGAGTTTGAAGGGCCCATGACACTTGAAGCCATCAGGGCAGAGATGCAACACACAGATGGGCTCGTGACTGAGGGGTGGACTTAACAATGGACACTATTGCCCAGATTATTCATAAGTGTGAAACATGTGCTGCAATTAAGCAAGCTAAATGGTTAAAGCCTCTTTGGTATGGAGGACAATGGCTGAAGTACAAATATGGGAAGGCCTGGCAGATTGATTATATCACACTCCCACCAACCCGCCAAGGCAAGCACCATGTGCTTACCATGGTGGAAGCAACCACCGGATGGCTGGAAACATATGTTGTACCCCACGCCACTGCCCAGAACACTATCCTGGGCCTTGAGAATCAGATTTTGTGGCAACACACCACCCCAGAGACAACTGAGTCAGACAATGGGACTCATTGCTGGAACAACCTTATAGACATTTGGGCCAAAGAGCATGGCATTGAGTGTGTATATCACGTCCCCTACCATGCACCTGCCTCTGGGAAAATTGGACGGTACAATGGGCTGTTAAAAACTACACAGAGAGCAATGGGTGGTGGGACTTCCAATCACTGGGATACACACTTACCAAAGGCCACCTGGTTGGCCAACACCAGAGGATCTGCCAACAGGGCAGCCCCATCAGAACTTTTACATACTGTAGAGGGGGACAAAGTTCCTGTGGTGCACATAAAGAATTCGCTGGGGAAGACAGTCTGGGTTACTCCTGCTTCAGTAAAGGCAAACCCACTTGTGGTACTGCTTTTTCTCAGGGACCCGCATATACTTGGTGGGTAATGCAGGAAGATGGGCATGTCTGATGTCTACCTCAAAGGGATTTGATTTTAGGGGAAAACAGCCAATGAACTCAATTGTATGCTGTTACGTGCTATGCGGCACTTTTATAGCCCACCAACTGGATGTCTTCAGGTCACCAGTGACTGGCTTTGACTCCCCTCCAACCATCATTTCAACAAAGAATAAACTTTGATTAAACCAGATGAGCTCAGCAGTGACCGTGGTGTCATTAACAGGCAAGAATGCAACACTGCGCACTGTCTCTCCTGCTCTGAATGACTGCTACAAGAGATGGAGCCCGACATCATGGACAGGATGAACTCAGTAGCTTTATAGGGACTGGTCCATGCACTATGGAATGATATCTCTCTCTTTGGGTGTGTGTGGATGTGTATCTATATATATATATATACATATACATATGAGGCAACAGTGATGGTTTATTGAAAAATGTGGGACCTGAGCATGATGTGAATGATATGGAATAAGGGGTGGATACTGCCCTGGGTTCAGCAGTAGCAGCCATTTTTCTCCTTCTTAGTAGCTGGTGCAGTGCTGGTTTTGACTTTCAGCCTGAGAACAACGTTGATCACACTGATGTTTTCAGTTGCTGCTAAGTAATATTTACACCGACCAATGACATTCTGAGTCTCATGGTCTGCCAGGGAGGAGGGGAAACCGGGAGGAAGCAGAGACAGGACATCTGACCCAAACTAGCCGAAGAGGTGTTCCATACCATAGTACGCCATGCTCACTATATAAACGGGGGGCAGTTACCCAGAAGGGTTAGATCGCTGCTCGGGTTGGGCTGGGTATTGGTCGGTGGGTGATGAGCAGTTGTATTCTCTTCCTTGTTATTTCCCTTGTCATTAGTATTACTGGTGATAGCAGCAGTGGTTTTTTGTTATACCGTAGTTACTGGATTGTTCTTATCTCAAACCGTCGGAGTTACATTTCAATTCGCTTTCCCATCCCTCCGGGAGCAGGGAGAGGAAGGTAGGAAGTGTGTGCGTAGGGGGTGGACAATGAGTGAGTGGCTGCATGGTTCTGAGTTACCAGCTGAGCTTAAACCAAGACATACTTTGATATGATTAGCTTTTTAATCTACATAAAACAGTTTTTTCGACTTTGAAAACAAACCTGGAGAACTAAATTAGACACTCTATTGTAAATTTAAATGGTTCATTAAACTGAAAGAACTGTGTGGGACAGAAAATTAGGAAAATATTTTTAAATTAGTACAAATCATGCAGGAATAAAAATTTACTCCTTTCATTTCATATGGATGAAGTCAATTAATCACACAACTCTGCGTACATCAGACTCCCAAGAGTAAGTTCTGCAATGATTGGCAAAAAGTTAGAATTAAAGACCCAGGGAACCCATTTCCTTAAAGCTTAGAAGCAATGCAGGAAATAACGCTGATTTTATTGTGCGTGCTCCAGAAGCTGGAAGTAAAAGAGGATGCTAAATTGGCTCTGATAGGAAAAGCAAAGAAGACTATTCTTGCTTTCCATTCCTCCCCTATAGGACAAAGCAACGCGGTAGAAACACACTATTTTAAAATCCAGTAACAATTATTTAGCACAGTATTAATTACATTAGCACTGAAAAGGCCTTACAGAATCATAGTATCATAGAATGATAGAATAGTTTGGGTTGGTAGGGGCCTTCAATGGTGATCTAGTCCAACCCTTCCTTGGAACAAGCAGGATCATCTTCTACTGGGTCGTGTTGCGCACAAACACATCCACCCTGGCCTTGAATGTCTTCAGGGGCATGGCATCCACCCTGGGCAACCTGTGCCACTATTTTACCACTCTCATTGCAAAGAATTTCTTCCTCACATCCAGCTCAAACTTAGAATCATAGAATCATAGAATAGTTAGGCTTGGAAAGGATCTTAAGATCATCTAGTTCCAACCCCCCTGCCATGGACAGGGACACATTCCACTAAACCATGCCATCCAAGGCTATGTCCAACCCCGCCTTGGACACTCCCAGGGATGAAGCATTCACAACTTCCTTGGGCAACCCATTCCAGGGCCTCACCACCCTCACAGTAAAGAACTTTCTCCTTATATCCAATCTAAACTACCCCTGTTTCAGTTTTAACCCGTTACCCCTTGTCCTCTCACTACAGTCCCTCATGAAGAGTCCCTCCCCAGCATCCCTATAGGCCCCCTTCAGATACTGGAAGGCAGCTATGAGGTCTCCACACAACCTTCTCTACTCCAGGCTGAACAGCCCCAACTTTCGCAGCCTATCTTCATATGGGAGGTGCTCCAGGCCCCTGATCATCCTCGTGGCCCTCCTCTGCACTTGTTCTAACATTTCAATGTCCTTTTTCTGTTGACACCAGAACTGCACACAATACTCCAAGTGAGGTCTCACAAGAGAAGAGTAGAGGGGCAGGATCACCACCCTTTACCTTGTCATGCACCTTTTGATGCAGCCCAGGACACGGTTGGCTTTCTGTGCTGCAAGTGCACACTGCCGGCTCATGTTCATTTTTTCACCGACCAACACCCCAAGTCCTTCTCTGCAAGGCTGCTCTGAATCTCTTCTCTGCCCAACCTGTAGTTGTGCCTGGCATTGCTCCCACCCAGGTGTAGGACCTTGACCTTGTCATGGTTGAACTTCATCAGGTTGGCATCAGCCCACTTCACAAGCATGTCAAGGTCCCTCTGGATGGCATTCCTTCCCTCCAATGTATCAACCGAACCACACAGCTTGGTGACATTGGCAAACTTGCTGAGGGCGCACTCAATCCCACTGTCCATATCACCAACAAAGACGTTGAACAAGACTGGTCCCAACACCGATCCCTGAGGGACACCACTCCTTACTGGTCTCCAGGTGGACACTGAGCCATTGAGCACAACTCTTTGCATGCGGCCATCCAGCCAGTTCTTTATCCACTGAGTGGTTCCTCGCTTTAAGTTTAAAACCATCACCTCTTGTCCTGTCACTACAGGCTCTGCTAAAAAGTCTCTCCCCATCTTCCTTATAGGTCCCTTTGAAGAACTGAGAGACTGCCAGAAGGTCTCCACAGAGTCTTATCTTCTCCAGGCTGAACAACCCTAATTGTCTCAGTCTTTTCTCATAGGAGAGGTGCTCTGACCATCTTGTGGGCCTTCTCTGAACCCTCTCCAGTAGGTCCATATCTTTCCTGTACTGAAGACAACCGAACTGGAGGCAATCTAGGTGGGGTCTCAACAGAGCAAAGTAGAGGGGCAGAACCACATCCCTTGACCTGCTGGCCACACTCTTTGGATGCAGCCCAAGACTGGTCTTATTGATGCAAGCGCACATTGACAGGTCATATCCAATCTTTCATCCAGCATTATCCCCAAGTTCTTCTCCTCAGGGATACCTTCAACCCCTTTGTCCCCCCGCATTTGTTGATGCTGGGAATTTCTCCAACCCAGGTGCAGAAACTTGCACTTGACCCTGTTGAACCTCATGAGGTTTGCATAGGCCCATTTCTCAGTGTCTTTTCCCAGAGTTGCTAATGTACAGTTCATGATTTTGCCAGCACTCACACTGATCATCTGGCATAAGAAAGAATTTTCCCTTTGACTTGGATTGCTACAGTAATGGAACTTTTACAGTAGAGGAAAACTCCTTTTTTTGTCTTTAACATCCTTCAATGCTTTATTTGTCAAAAGAGAAAAGAAAAAAGGAGAAAAGAGAAAAAAGAAGATAAAAGGAAGTGGACACTAGATTCTCCAGAACCAAAGCAATTGTTTTGTTGTTTTGTTTTTGTTTTTTTTTTCTCTTACTCTGTGCTTCTTTAATAAATATTAGTGCTACAGAACTGGTGATCTAGCTCAAGCATGCTATAAATAGGCCAAGGGTCAATAATTTTCAAAATGTTTTTAAGGGTGAACTGATTAATTGTTAATCATTTCCCTCAGGAAAGGAGGAAATGCAAGACAAAACTTGACACTAAGTGTTTATCAAGCTTGTCTAGTACTAAATCAAGCTGTTTGGACTTGATTTGATTTCCTAAATATTTATATATATATCAGTTCAAGTCCCTTTTTAGCCAATAGCTTCCATCAGGCAAGTGTACAGCTGGATCTAGCAGTAGCAATGGAAAATTCCTGCCACCTGAATTCAAGATTATCTCTAGAAGATCTAATGGCAATTTGCTTCCTCTGTAAAGCACCTACCAAAGCAGAAGCAATCCTCTAGTGACATCTTCAGAAACAGTCTTGAAAACCATACTCTTATTACAGTTTCCTCAGAATAACGGTATCAACAGAAAGGATAATGAGAAAGATCTATCCATTCACACACCACTGACATGAAGATAGGTAGAGATTACAGGAAAATCTTGGAAGGAAACAGAATAAGCCTGAAAGTTTTCGATTAACTAGAGGAATGAAAGTAGACACGTTTATTTGTGAAGATTTAACAGACAAGATAATAAAGGAATGTACCTGTAAGAATTTCCTGGATGTCAAAAAGAGTCATCACTAAATTGAACATGTCCCTTCGCTTGTCTCCTGATGCAATAAAGCATGATTTGTGGTAGTGCATTCAAGGTCACCTGCAGTCTTTATCGACTGAAAATGTCAGGTTGAGGTTATTATCAGTGCAGGTTAATCTATGAAATTATTTTAAATATGACAGGTGTTTGTGTTCTATACAGAATGGATTTACTTTAAACGTATTAGATGCCAAACATTGCAAAGTCTTCATGCATGAAGGCAGCTCAAGTGCAGTGGAGTTACCAAGATAAAATATACTCAGAATATGCAGAAAAGAATTAGAAGTTTTGTAGTTTGATGTCTTAAATTAGTCCTGACATTTTACTCTTAACAGCTCTAACTTCCCATATCAAATACTACATTGTTTTAATCGCACCATTGCCATAAAATATTCAGTAAATCTTAAACTTTTGGTTCCATTTCCAGTTTAATGCATAGATTATTTAGCTTTATACCAGTTCATGAAATAAATTTTATCTTCCCTGTAAAATCTTTCTTTATGGAAGATAACTGCACCATTGAAATGAATTTTTCACTTTTTCACAGTAAATGCTATTTAATGTAATAAGTAATGATATTCAACAATGCAGCTTTGGGGTACTGTTAAACTGACAGATACGTAGTAACAGCATTTTCATTATAGAGGGTCAACACTTTATTTCTTATATGAGATATCAACAGCAAAAAAACAACAATCATCTTCTTTTACCAGCCCTTCTTGGAATTCTGAAAACATCTCTGCTTTTAATAAGTTTCTTGTTCTGTTTTTTGGTTGGGTTTTATTTGTTTGTTTTTTTTTTTTTTTTTTTTTGGTAGTTACAGATAACTTCTATAGCATGCTCTGAGAGAACAAACAACGAATTTTCACTACATGTTTTAAACAATATGAAAATATAGGCTGCAGGATGAACACTAGATAAGGAAACACTTTATGAAGTTATTTGACATTGATCTACCTGCTAAATCTTCATAATGTAAGCATGTTAAATCTTTTTTCCCATTAACAGTGTCAGAAAGTAAATCTTATGGGAGTACTGCTATTATGCATTACTACTCTATAATCTCTATTGAATCACTAAGTTCAAAAAGCACTGACCCTGCAAAGATGCAGGTCAAGCTGCTTTCCTGAGAGCAGTTGATAAAAAAAAAATCAATGATGTTAGAGATAAGAGTCTAAATTTTTCAAACTACATTAATATGGCCATAACAAACACATTTCTAAGGGTTAGTAAATGTGATTTCTGAGTATGCCAGTCATACCCTAAAAAGTTTCATCTGTTTTCTAGGAACACTGATCTTCATTTGAGCAATAAGAAACTACAATACAGAAACAACCATACAGAAAAGTAGCTTACAAAAGGGGTTGGAACTCGATGATCTTGAGGTCCTTTCCAACCCTTACTATTCTATGATTCTATGATTCTATGATTCTATATTTGCTTTTCCAAAATTGCCTCATCACACTGTGGCATTCATGTATTTTTTCTGTAAAAGGACAGTTGCATTTATTAGCAAATGTACATATGTTTTCACTGTGCCCCCTGATCACTGAAGCAAAAACAATCCTGTATGAGGTAGGAAAGAAGATTAAATGTGAGAAGGTTTTATATTTCCACATAATTTATTATCTACAACTACTTTAGAAATCATTATTTATTTTCTAGTATTTATTTCATACAGGAACAAAATACAGCCAAATCTAGGGTGAAAGATACCAGTTGCTTTACTACTAGGAAGTAGCACTATTAATAGGGATAGGAAATAAATTATAAAAATCTCAGCATAACTGAAAATACTGTAGGAATTCACAGAAAATAAAATGCATTCTTTTTTGAGATTTAGAAACTTCCTATTAATAACTCATTAATTTCTTTTCCCTTGAAAAGTAACCTGAGACCTTATTTTATTTTTCTTTAATATCTGGGGTTGGGTTGGATTTTTCTGAGATAAACAAATGTTTCCCAGGAAAAAAAAATTTTCAGGAATTCATTTAATTTCTCTTATAAAATTAAAAATAACTGTTATATTTTGTGTGATGGGACTCTCTATCCAAGATCCAGATTTTAACTTGCATAGTCTGGAGAAGGCTGGTCTGCACAAGATACCATATTGCAGTAAATTGCATTGTTTTCACATAAGTGAAATAAGAAAGACAAAAATCACATATTCTACTTAAATATAAAAAAAAAGTCTTTGTTTTGCGTATCCAGGATTTTGAGTTGCAGTGTAATAAAGCTGCTGTCACATTGTTTAGTCATTCACAGTATTTTATTCTGATTTCATCTCTAAATGATGCTCTTTTCTGAATAACTTACAACAAACAAGAACAGATCAACCCAAACTATTCTATGATTCCATATTGCTTGATTTTCAATGGAATTCAATTGTTACTTTGAACTATTGAGTTATCTGCTATGCACTGTAGTTTCTCCAAAGAGCATTTCAGAAAACTCCCATGGGGTTTTTATTATATCAAGCAATCACAAAATATGTTGCCTCCTAAATGAAAAAAAGAGCTAAAGATAAAATTTATACATTTTTAGGAATAAGAAACCAAAGCAGGTGGATTTTGTCACAGTATGAAAAATATTGCTAATGTTACTATAATTACAATACAAACAAATGTGTGGGTTTTTTAGAATTGAATAATTTAAAGTTATGAAAATATGTGCATTAAATAAGATGTACTTTTTTTTTTACCATTTGCAGTTTAGAAATAGAAGCAGTCTTCTTTCAGATGATATGAACAGATGTTTGAGATCCATATAGAATGTTTTTCTCCCATAAGAATACTACTGTATTGACAATAATTAGGCAGAATTTTTCATTAGAAAAGATGCCGCTGTCTTTCAAAAATATAAAAAGAAGTTTGAATAAATAAATTTGCATTGGAAATGAGAGTGTGATACTTTGATGCTTATCAGAGTTTGATGCTTCTGTTCTCTCAAAATTTAGTGTTTTATTTCTGGTATTTGATTTTTCAGAGGACGTCGGGATATTTACTATCCAAAATTTTAGTAAGGCCAATGACTGTTAGACATCTAAGACAGCACAACTTCTTGCCCCCTTTTCTTGTTCATATTTCAACCCATGAATCACTATTGGAAGAAAGACACAACCAGAGATATTGCGAAATACCCACGTAACTTATGAGCATAAGCATCTTTTGATGTTGCCAACATCTAAGTTAAAAAAGAGCAGACAGCCTGATGACCTTTACAAAAAAAAAAAAAAAAAAAAAAAAAAAAAAACCTCCATATCAAGACAACAGTTAACAGCTGCAAATTTTCACTGTTACAATGTCACAGGATTACATTTCCGGTTTTGGAAGACCAAGTTATATGTTTTCTGTGGAAATGTTGGTTCAATAGCATTTTTGAAAGGTTTCCTGAGCAAACTTGAGTATATCAGATATGCTTAAATACCTGAACATTCCAAATACCACTGTGTAGTTTACTGATATTGTTCTTGGGCTAGGCATGCTATCTATTTAGAACACTGACTTCACTGTATGTGAATGATAATGATAGAATTAAATAGTCCAGATATTTAGCAACTGATCTTTAAAGTTATTGAAAACTTCTTTTTTTTTTCCTTAAGGCATTACTGGTTTTCTGTACAGATACAATTTGATGATTATTCACCAGGATGATCTTTTTTATCTTGTTACAATTCAAGCATCTGCAGCCAATTATCTGTTTCTCAAAACTTCACAACAGACAGGGTAATAAAATGAACCCAATTTTATGATGCATCTGCAAAATGACAGAATATATTTTTGAAGTAACTACGCCTGTCACCTTGAAAAGTAGCCTTGCAAGCTATAACTTAAGAAATCAAAGAGGCCTAAATGGTAGATATATTATAAAGGAAATCATACAGAACAGTCATGATTTTTCTTGTCATTCAATGAAAACAAACTATGAAAGACAACCAAATTAGAAGATTTGAAATCTTTTAGCATTACTAATTCTGAGAGAGCTCAGTTAAGTAAGTACACCTCCATACTTTACACTACATTATGTACTAGACTATGATTTAAACAATGATTAACCTGCATTTTTAAATAAATTCCATCGAGATTTTTGTCTCAAAAATAGTAGAAACTGAGCAAAAGAATCGTAGGTTACCAAAGAAGAGAAAAATTCAGAACAATAAAAAGAAAAAAAAACAACCTCACACTTGAAAGAAAACTTAAACGTCTTGACAAATATTTTATGTATCTTCTCCAAAAGAATGTCATTCATTTTCAATAGAAGTAGATCAAGCAAAATAAACATGTAGATTCAGATATAATAATAATAAAAAAGTACCAAGAAAATAATTTGGTGACCTTTTTATTTTTATATTTATTTTTTTATTTACTTTTATTTCAACAGCACAGTTTTTTGAAAACCCATGTAAACTGCAAGAATAAAAATCAAAATTTTTGGAGGGAAGGGTGGTCAGCATTGATTTTTATTTTTTTTTTTTTGCTTTTTGCCTCATTAGATTCAATAACAAATGCAACATTTCTAAAGAATACTGTGTGAATGAGATGTTTTACTTTGCAGAAAATATAAAAAGCACTCATCTGGGGTACCCTTACAGGAGTACTACGCCCACTGAGTTACAATTTTTCATGTACAGGCATGACCAGCAGGTCAAAGGAGGTGATCCTGCCCCTCTACTCTGCTCTCATGAGACCTCACTTGGAGTATTGTGTGCAGTTCTGGTGTCCTCAACATAAAAAGGACATGGAACTGTTGGAACAAGCCCAGAGAAGGGCCAGGAGGACGATCAGGGGACTGGAGCACCTCCTGTATGAAGATAGGCTGACAAAATTGGGGCTGCTCAGCCTGGAGAAGAGAAGGCTGCGTGGAGACCTCATAGCAGCCTTCCAATATCTGAAGGGGGCCTGTAGGGATGCTAGGGAGGGACTCTTCATGAGGGACTGTGGTGAGAGGACAAGGGGTAATGGGTTCAAACTTAAACAGGGGAAGTTTAGATTGGATATGAGGAAGAAATTCTTTACTGTAAGGGTGACGAGGCACTGGAATGGGTTGCCCAGGGAAGCTGTGAATGCTTCATCCCTGGTGGCGTTCAAGGCTGGGTTGGACATAGCCTTGGATGGCATGGTTTAGTGTGGTGTGTCCCTGCCCATGGCAGGGGGGTTGGAACTCGATGATCTTGAGGTCCTTTCCAACCCTAACTATTCTATGATTCTATGATTCTATGTATTGACTTCCCAAACAGCTTCAAAAGGAGAGAGTACGGAAACCTGGTCTCAGAATATTAGTCATCTTTTTCTGCATTAAGTATGTCTTAAGAGAACTAATTATTGGGTAATTGGAAAGCTTCCTTTCTTCACCTACTCCTCATAAACACAGAACTACTCCTTCCTCACCAAGAAAACATGGATACTATTTTGTGAACTTCCAGCAGGTGCACAAACAGTTGTTTGATGTACAAATTACTTCATTTTTGAAAGAAATGCACTGTTACCTGAATATTTTTCTAGCATTCCACAATGATATTTATTTTTTTTCCTGGCCAGCATATCCAGTGAAGCAGGTAGTTTTTTATTTCTGCCTGTTTAGTCTCTTAAAAAGCATATATGGTCATCAGAGAGAGATTGGTTTCTTGCTTCCTTGCTTTTTGCTCTTGCTTTACCACTACATTGAAAGCCAAGGAAAACATATGTATATACAAGATAGGATGACAAAATGTCTGTCAGGAAAAAAAATGATGGGAAAATAATAATAATTTTGTGAATTCTGTTCTTCTAGCTGTCAGAAGAAAAAAACCTGCTATGTGACCTAAGTGTAAAACAATTACATGCCAATGAAGATGACAGGAAAGGTACCACTCTTGAATTACTGGGACATATTCTTCCTTATTTCAGACAGGATCATGTTTCCTATGAGTTTTCCACCTGCATTTCACATTCTCACGCCTGATAGGAACTGGCAATGTTTCACTTTTCCCTTTTCTATTTTATACTTTATGCTGTGGAAGCATTTTCTGTCATACAGAAGGGCATGCTTAATATTTTTTCCTATTCTGTTGTGTTTATATCTCTCCTTCCTCAGCATTTCTCTGCTTGAAAAAGAAATGTGTTTCCTTACTTCTAGCCCTTCTAGTATGAATTTGGTAATTGGGGATTCAGTAGACAGTTTACTTCAGCCAGAAGATTAGCAGGACCACTACATGGAAATTATGAAAATATGTGCATGTGTTTGAGGTACAATGTTTATTCTGACATACGTGATTATTTTTCTATGTATGTGATTATTCTTCTGTATGTGGAATTATAGATGTCATTTTCAATCAATGTCTTCAAATGGAAAATATAAATTAATATTGATACTAGAAAGCACAGAAATTGTAAATCAGTCTTTTTATAATATTACATTTCCTTACCTGTAAGTACCATCATATCTGCAACTGCTTCGGCATTCAGAAGTTGTATCTTGTCAAGATAAAGTTCAGCGTTTACTGAAAGTAGGTCAGCATTCCATTCCACTATTCCCGTAAGATTAGATTCAAGCAACTGCATGGAAGTGCTTTATTTATTTATTTATTTTAAATATCTTCTTTAATATTTAAATTATTTGTTCACAAATTTGTCCAAAACATTAGACAAATTCATTCTTGCTGAAGAATTTGAACATTTAGTGCCATTATCTTAGACAACCTAATTTTGTAAAAAAATCAAACAATTATTTGAAAATAACATTAAGTAACTTTACCTATGATTTTATCTCATAATATTTCTCCATTTTTTGTGAGGCAAAAAACCAGATTTGATAGAATCATAGAATCATAGAATAGTTAGTGTTGGAAAGGACCTTAAGATCATCTAGTTCCAACCCCACTGCTATGGGCAGGGACACCTCCCACTAAACCATGCCACCCAATAAGGGATGTTGGGAGAAAAGTGGACTTCTACACAAGTTTCAGAAGCATTCCTCCAGGTCTTGGTCATTATGAAAAATACGTATATACCCAAGAAGACAGCTGTTTACAATAAAGATAATTGTGTTTATTGTATTGCAATATTTTAAAGCTTTGAAGACAACTTTGATGGTACAACCTTTAAACAGTCACAAAGTCAATTTCAATAGTAACAAAAGATACAAATATATTTATTTATACACCCAAATTCCCATGTTTGCAAAAGCAGATCAGAAAACTAGTAGGAAGAGACTATCACCACATTTCGGCACTGTGTTTTTTCAGGTGTTCCACTCTTTGAAGACTACTCTTTCCAGTCTGGCCAGTGATAGAAAGCTAAATTGAAACTAAAAACTCAGTGTCACGAAAGGTTTTCTAGCACAAAGAAATAAAATAATAACAATAATAATAATAAAATTGTAATAAGATAATGAATTCATACATTATACAAGCATGCTCACACACAGATTCTGAAAGGAACTATAATTATACTATATAAAAGGCAGATTCCAGATCTAAAATTCTGTAGCTAACAGAGATCAGATTTAGACTTTGGGTTCAGAATGTCATCCATCAATCACAGATATTCATTTAAACAAATTTACCTTACACTTGGAAACACAGTCAGGACAACTTTTCTTTAAAAATAGTCGGGACAACTTTTTTGTTTATTTGATTGCTTTTTTTTTCCTTTCCTGTCTTTCAGAGCTGCAGAAAGACAAAAGATATCACTTACAATATTTTAGCCTGTAATTTACAGACTCTTGTTCATGTTAGGTCTTGGTACAATATAATTGAGGGATATTTTTAGAGACATATTCTGTCATATACTGTTAAATCATATTGATGTTACTTAAATATACTCCCTGGCATGAGCTAGGGCAGTAAGACTCATTTTGAAGCATTTGCCACACAAACCATTTATACCAATTTAGTGTTTGGACAATCATTTGTATGGCTGATATGTTTGGTCGTAAGAGCAGAAATTATTTATGAACTTAATTTTCAAAAATAGAATCATAAAATAGTTTGGGTTTGAAGGGACCTTACAAAGATCATCTAGCCCAACCCCTTCTTGCAATGAGCAGAGACATCTTCAAGTACATCAGGTACTGGCCTTGAATGTCTCCAGGGGTAGTGCATGCACCACCTCTCTGGGCAACCTGTGCCAGTATTTTACCACCCTCACTGCAAAGATTTTTTTCCTCACATCCAGCCTGAATCTCCCCTCTTTTAGTTCAAAACCATACACCTCGTTCTACTATAACAGGCCCTGCTAAAAAGTCTATTCTTTCTTATAGTCCCCTTTTAAGAAATGAAAGGTCACAGTCAGGTCTCCCTGGAGTCTTCTCTTCTCCAGACTGAACAACCCCAACTCTCTCAGCCTTTCAAATGCATTTTACAGCTGTTTTTGCAATTACATTAAGCCTTTTTATATCACATTTTATTTGCACCAGCAATTTATTTACACAAGCCCAACTGATTCTCTGAGTAAGAGACCATCTTACCTTACAAGAAATTTTTCAGTCAGGTTATGTCTTAGCCAGTAACTTCTGTTAACAGGGTTTGTTCTACTAGGCTTCTATAAGAAGCAGTTTGTGGCAAGAACAAAAATTAGCTACAAGTGCATAACAAGGACCAGATTTCTTTGTGATGCTGTAATAGGCCTTTTTACATTACTCTTTTGGGTTCTAATTTAATGTTACAACTTTGGCAGTTTGGATGGTTGCAGTTGTGTGTGGTGTTGGCGGTTTTGTTTTTTGTTTTTTTCTTGTTACAAACAGTGGCTTAGGTCAACTGTAACGAGACTTGTTACATAACAAGTGTGTAATGACTAAAGAAAATAGGATAATGGTAAATACAGTGTACTTGTGTCATGGGTTCAGCAGCAGCAGTCATTTTCTCCTTCTCGGTAGCTGGTGCAGTGTTGTGTTTTTGATTTTGGGCTTGGGAACAGCACTGATAACACCAGTGTTTTCAGTTACTGCTTGGTGATGTTTAGGCTGGCCACGGACTTTGTGACTCTCATGCTCTGCCAGGGAGGAGGGGAAGCTGAGAGGAAGGAGAGACAGGACACCTGACCCAGACTAACCAAAGAGATTATTCCATACCACAGCATGTCATGTCCAGGATGTGAAGACGGAGAGCAGAGACCCGGAAGGGTGGTGAGGGTGCACAGTGGGGGGTGAACTGGTGGGGGTGCACTGCTTGATACTGGGTGGTGAGCAATTGTATCCTTCCCTTGTGTTTGCCTTGTCATTATTGTTACTGGTGGGGGTGCACTGGGTGGTCGGGCTTGATATTTGATGGTGAGCTATTGTATTCTCCTTTTCCTTGTATATGCCGTGTCATTATTATTATTGGTGGTAGCAGTAGTGATTTGTGTTATACCTTAGTTACTAAACTGTTCTTATCTCAACCTGTGGAAGTTGCATTCTTTCGATTCTCCTTCCCATTCCTCCAGGAGCGGAGGGAAGAAAGAGGGGGAAGTGAGTGAGAGAGCAGCTGTATGGGTTTATAGAAGCTTAAACCACGACAACTTGTCATGGGAAAATTAATACCAAATTTACCTATCATGGATTCACCAGGTCTGTGTGAACTTCGTTTCAGAAAGAACATCTTTCTGAGACTACTGAAGGCTTGCAAACTTTTAATATTTTACTATATTTATCAGTGTAAGAAAAGAAAATGGCACGGTGCATTGCACACTTCGTAATAATCTGCCTGTCATCTCAAACTGGTGAGCAAATATTTCAAAGAAGTTAATTTCAAGGAAACTGCAAGTCCTTTATTTAATCAGCTGTGGATAGATTAAAATAAATTATTCTCCATATTCTTTTAATCTTTTAAATCAGTTGTCCTGTGGAAGAGAACTTGCTTTCAGAAATATTTGTTCTGCAAAGCATTAACTCAATCTTTAGGCTTCCACAGCACTTTTTAAAGAAGACAAATAATTAAGAAAATTTGTTGCATAAAATATTTGCCTTTGAAATTCAGAATAATCAGCAGTAAAAAACTTGGCAAATTGTTAAATTTTTGCATTTCATGGTATTGTGTGAACTAAACCACATAGTTTTAGTGTTGAACACAGCTTACTAATCTATTCTAGATCAGAGACACACAGCTGCATTGTAAAACTATACAATGGTTCTGATCTATATATTGTTCTGAAACTGGCATAGAAGCAGTCTCTCAAAAATCAGTGTCTTTTCCAAGGAAGTGGAAATTTACCTTCCATTTCAACTGAACTTGCTTTAAATTGACATAAAGTATGTAAAACTAAACCAAATCAAACCCAAGTAATCTTAAAATGCAATTCACTGAAAAGGTTTTAATTTTACTGTAAGCTTACAAATACAATGACAAACCTAAATAATATACAAAGACTCTTTGATAATTTGAGAATATTCTCTGATTCCTATTTTCCATGTTTTGAAATTGATTTATGTAAGAGCCAAGTGTGATCTTTAAAAGAGTATCAGTCAGTGGAGGAGCAACTGCAGTTTTTACCCTGCACAAAATGGAACATATAAATATTCAGGTTCACGGAATCATAGAACTGTAGAATCATAGAATGGCTATGGAGGGACGGTAAAGGTCATCTGATTCCATCTGATTTTTTTGCCATGGGCAGGGACACCTTCCAGTAGATGAAGCTGCTCAAAGCCCCATCCTACGTGGCCTTGAACACTTCCAGGGATGGGGCATTCACAACTTCTCTGGGCAACCTGTTCCAGTATCTCACCACCCTCACAGTAAAGATTTAGTTCAACTACCTTAGTTTCCTGCAGGAGAATTCTAAAATAACCTAGAGACTTCAGCACTGGTAGAATTATCTATGCTCCACATACACATTATAAAGGGATTACTACCGTAGTGTGTATTTTCTTCTAGAAACCATGGAGTTGTAAAGGAATATAAAGAAAGAGGAAATGGTTCTTAGAACACCTTTTAGTTTTCTAAAGAGCAAGTTCACCAACTGAAGCATCCTTCAGATGCTTTGGAAACTGAACCTTATGACTGAATCATGATGTCTCAGAGTTGGTCCAAGACAGGAGTAAATGCTGGAACAACACCAAAGATACTGGTTATATTCCCATAAACCAACACACTGGCACAAAAGGACATATGGAATTTTAAATTTGTGTAGTTGAACTGAGACTGCCAGGATGGGATTAAATGGAATCTTTCAAAATCAGTGATTTATTTTTCCTGCCAGAAGCACACTGGAAGGTTAAACCAATTACATTAATTATAGATCTTCCTCTCAAGTGTATATCAAGTTACTGTAATGAAGGTTATAATTCATTTTGCTCAGTTTCTTGATTCAGAACATTTCTGCTGAGAGACACACACCCATCCTTAACATATGTAAGTGATCATTACTCATGTTTGTGACTCTATTTTTCTCCCTGCTAGAAAAACACTTTGAGATTGCTTTAAAAGTCCTTAAGCTGTTCTACTGAAGAGTTTCAAGGCTCAGCTAGCGAAATCAATTGTCTTCGCTATTTGCCATTACCATGTTTGTACTGGTGGTGTATTACTTCAATAGGGGAAAACCTGAGGGTGATTATTTCCACATAAGTTAGCCCAGCTTCAATTCCCTGCTCCATGGTTTGTTATGGAGGAATGTGATGTTCACCACAACCCGCATTTTGTGGATTCTTTTCCTTTCCCAACTTCCCGACTGCGTGCAGTGTCAGAACATCCTCATCTTTCCATCATCTTCTGTCTCTGGGTGACTTCCTCTGCATTGTGAACTCTGCTTGCTCTCTCAATAGCTAAGAAAGAACTTTTCTTCCTGCCTGAGAATTGTCTAGTTTGCAATCTTATCCTGAACCCAGCTGGCCCTAGAGATTCTTCTGTAATTTCACTTACTTTCATTTGGTTTTAATGTAAGAATGAAACACTTGTGCATTTAGTACAATCATCATCAAGGTCCTGATACAGTTTACTTTTGTCTCTAACCTGCTGACTTATTTAAGACCGTTAAAATATCACACATCTCTGAAACGTGATAAATAGAACTGCTCAATGGATATCCCTTGCCACCACTTCTTTGCAAATATATAATGAAATACTGTTTAAGTCTTCTTTATCTATTCTTATTTGCTGAGATTTTTTTTACACTGCTGCAGCTCTCAAAATCTCTTCCTGAGGCACGTTTTACCAGCTCCACCATGGTGTTACACCTGTGTCAATCTGCATAGTACTGGTTTCATGGTATAGACTGCTCAGTAGGCAGCTCTGTACAAGATGATACAATTACACCCAGCAGCACAGGAAATCCCATTCAATTCAGACAATCCCACCACTATTCCACACAAATCCCAGCCCAATCCCAATGTTACTCTACTTTCAGGTAATCTGTCAGGCTGGTTTATAGCCATCATTTTCACTATATTTAATGTTTGTACTTGGGAAGGGGGAAAAAATTGTAACATTAAATTAGGAATTTCTTTTAAAGCAGTGGGATTTCTGGTTTGTCATAAAGTTACATAAAGAAAATGTGTTACCTTGAGCCCATTTTGCCTGTATTGTTCAAAATTTTATTTTCCGCTTGCTTTCCAGCAGAAATTACAATGAATATCATTCAGCTTGGTTACTATTTTTTTAAATGAGAATTCACATTAACCATAGAAAGCCTACTTCACCAGATAATGTTCGTCTGTAACTTATTTTTCAGTGTCAGTGTCATTGTTGTCAGTGTCATTGTCATGGTTTAAGCCCAGATGGCAACTCAAAACCACACAGTTGCTAGGTCACTTCTACCATGTGAACTATCATGAGAAAATTCTTAGGTCTTTCATAGTAGTGATCAGATACTTGCTAAAAGGTTGATAAAGATCAGGACAGAATCTGCTCAAGAATTTAATGAGAAAGACAGACTTTTCAACTTGGGGGAGGGGAGAAATTCTAAACAAACAATGACAAAAACATAAACCACAACTCTTTTAATAGAAGAAAGATCACAAATACTAAAATGTTGTAAGAGGCAACAATGTGCAGAGGAAGTGGAGGGGGGAAGTAGACACCATAAGTGCTAAAAGAAAGCTGAATGATACTTGTTGAGTTTTTCATTTGTGCAAAGCACCAACCACCTTCCTAGTGTCTTTTATTCATCTGCTGCCTATTAAACAAAACAAAACAAGGCATAATGTAGTCTTACAATTGAATAAAAAAAAAAAAGTCTTATTTTTACAGAACATAAAACTTGCCAAATAATGTACATGACACAGATGATAAAGCCTAAGCACCGTAAAACACACTACAAGAAAGGAATCAAATGAAAATTGCCCAGAGCAGCTTCTGTTTCCAATGCACAGAAAGGCTGCTTCCTTCCAGACAAGAAGCTTTTGGATCTTCTCCTGAGCTCAGCAGTAGCAGTCATTTTTCTCCTTCTTAGTAGCTGGTGCAGTGCTGTGTTTTTTGACTTCAGCCTGGGAACAGTGCTAATAACACCAATGCTTTTAGTTGTTGCTAAGTAATGTTTACTCTGACCAAGGACTTTCTGAGTCTCATGCTCTGCCAGGGAGGAGGGGAAGCCGGGAGGAAGCAAAGACAGGACACTTGACCCAAACTAGCCAAAGAGGTATTCCATACCACCACAGCATGTCATGCTCACCATATAAACTGGGGGCAGTTACCTGGAAGGGCTACATCGCTGCTCGGGTTGGGCTGGGTATCGGTCAACGGGTGGTGAGCGGTTGCATCCTCTCCCCTTGTTATTTCCCTGATCATTATTACTGCTGGTGGTAGCAGTAGTGGTTTTGTGTTATACCTTAGTTACTGGGCTGTTCTTATCTCAACCTGTAGCAGTTACATTCTTTCAATTCTCTCCATCCCTCTGGGAGTCAGTGGGGAAGAAGTGGGGGGAGTGAGTGAGCAGCTGCATGGTTTTGTATTACTGGCTGGGCTTAAACTATGACAGATCTTAAACTGATTGCAATAGTTCAGAAGTCTTGACTGGTCCAATGATGCAGACTGCTAATTATCTAGGTTTGATTGTGGTATTCCCCAGTGATTTGTCAACTGCTTCAAAATTACACTTGGATAGGCTCCCAGACATTAAAATACTGGGTGGACCAAAGGGACTGAAATCCTTCCATATGTCCATATTGGATGAATGACTTTTATCTCTTTTAACACAGCACATTTCATATTTCTGTTGCATAAAAGCAAGTAATTTATTTCACTGAAGTCAGTCTAGGTAAGGCTTTTGCTACTATTAGTAAGGTCTGTTATTGACAGCTTCTTGGCTGTGTGGATTTTTTCTCTCTAATAAATTCAGTTTCACAGGCAATGATTGCTGCTCTAAGTTTCTTATTGATAATTACATTTTAGGAATAGTGAAGCACTTTCTGAGAATGCCACAAATGTGTCCTCAAAGGAACAGAGACTTCTTTTAAAGGATCTTTTCTTTAGTGCTTTAATCGTATTTTGCAACTGTTCCTAAAAACACAACATCTTTTCAGACATTATGTCCCCTTAAAATTTTCTTCAGTTGAACAAATATCTCAGTCAACATTCAGATTAGAATATTCTGAGGCAAATTAAAACATAAAAATTTGCAAAGATATTTGAAGAAATCATACATACCCTTCTTTCTTCTAGCTGAAGATAGTACACATTTAGGCAGACAACATCAAGTAATCCCTAACTTCGTATAGAGTATTGGCAGGGAGAGCCCTAATTTATACCTTGAGAATAGCTCTTCATCTTGTATTAAAACTCTTTCTCCAGATAGCCCCTTCACTTCTGCAATTTTTATTCTTTGCCTAAGAACTACCGCCCTGTTATGACTTGGAACAGTATGTGAAAAAAGCACACCATATATACAAAGTTACAGCTGTTTTTTTTTTGTTTGTTTGTTTGTTTGTTTGTTTTTTCGTTTTTTATCACTGCTGTTTTTATGTGTGTGTTCTGCTGTTCACAGCTCCTACAGATAGTTACAGGAACTGTATAACAGAATAACCCAGTGCAATATGGCTGGTTAGAAGTAATTAGCTCTCATAGTTTCTTACAGGTTTATATTTTTCCTTGATGGAATCGGGTTCAGACTAGAAAAATGACTAATTGTAAAACTTGACTGTTATTTAATATATATTGAAATTTATTTTTCTCTCTCACAGACATACACACAAACTACAGTTCCTACTACGGTAGACTTCATTTTAAATTGTTCATTTTTAGGGGTATTTCCATCCTGAACAAATCCATTGATTTGAACAGGTTTGCTGTGATATAAAACTGATTTGTTAGGATAGAGAATGTGCGGCGGAAGAACATGGACAACGCAGCAACGACCAATGTGATCAAACACTGACAATTTATTAAATGCAAGCACCACTTTTTATAGAAAAGTTACAAAGTACTGAAACAGTCGATAACATCTGATTGGTTAACTTATGAAATGTCCATAGCAACAGGCTCCTGCCTTGCAAGCAAGGCCTGCTCCGTGGTAACCTGATCCGGCGTAGACATCCTGCTCAGTGCCTTTGTGGCAACCTGAATGTGGGTGCTCAGTGCCTTTGTGGTAACCTGAATGCAGGTGCTCAGTGCCTGATTGCGGGTGCTCAGTGCCTTTGTGGTAAGCCTGCTCAGTGCCTCCCCAAGGCAAGGTCCTCTACATGTCGGCAGGTAGGCATCCTTTGTTAATCCTTTCAGTAGCCTATGAAGCCCTCAGCTCACTACTTGAGTGAGGCTAAGTCAGAGGCTGGATTGCTCACATGTTCACTCTCAACAAGAAACACTGCAACAAGAATGAGGCTGTAGTAATCAAAAAGAGGTTTTCTTTTGCTATTAGACGGATACTATTGCTATTGTCGATAAACACCATTAAGAAAAAGTAGCTCACTTTTCATTAGCTGGCTGGTTTACTTTTTTTTTGTGTGTGCTTTGCCTGATGTATAAAAATCAATGCAATAATATATGGGCTTTTTTTGAAGCTCACTCTTGCCAGTAAGAAGGTTATTTATCTGTTTTATAAGAAGAATACCACAAAATGTTGCTGATGAAGAAGTATCTGGCCCTCCTTAGCCATAAATACAGTCTTCAGGGAAGACACATAAGTGCAATTAAAATATGTTTGAGCTGGAAAAAAAATACATGTATGCATGTATTTTTTACTTCATATAAATACATTATCATTGGAGATAAATATTTAATTTACAAAACTAAATTCAAAGTTGTTATTCTGCTCAGCTGGTTTAACACTTAAAATTTTCTTTTAAGATACTAAACAAGAAGATGTATGATAATGTCTGGAATGACTCCTATCATTCACAGAGTGTGGATTATCTTTGGCAGTAGAAGATATTAGAGACAATTGTTTATAAAGAATTAAAAGAAACAGTAGAGGGATGGCTGGTGTCAACAAGTCAATTATTCAAAGTCAGTGCACCTCATTCTACTATGAAATTATCCAGTTCCTTTGAATTATGCACTGATGCAGACTGGTTTTTTGACTATTGTGAATGAGCAGAAGGCATTGATTAAATTTCTCTCAGCTAAACCGCATCTTTAAAAATGGATTATGCTGCTGTTATGTGTGTAACTACCACCCTATTTCTTTGCTCTATCTTCTTTTTGCACACATGCTTCTCCAAAAGTTACTGTGATTTCCATACACATGTAAGAAAACTGGTAATGGCAGATTTCTGTTTTGCAGGTAAGCAGGACAGAAGACATAAAATGAAAAGAAAAATTATCAGAGCAATAGGGATGGTCAGAAGAGATGGATCTGTGGTCTGTGAATCACCTCAAAATGTGCGGCCACACTTAGCACAGCTGAAGTACAGAGATGCAGTTTATTCTGCACAAGCAGGAGTTTTTCATGTTCATGTTCCCAAGTTTTGATTGGTTAAAAATAATGGAAGCCATGATGCCTATTTTTTCTCTAGTTGAAATACAAGCAAGCTTCTGTTGATCCTATAGCAAAAGACAGAAGGCCACTTTTTTTTTTTTTTTTACTTCTAAAACTACCTACATGCTGTGGCTCTTGATGCTGTATACCAGAAAGAACTCTAAGATCTAGTGGCAAAACCTTTTTTGCTTTGTTTTGTTGGTGTTTTTTTTGTTTGTTTGTTTTTGTGTGGGTGTTTTTGGTTTTGTTTCTGTTTTTGTTTGTAATTATGAACAGTCGGTTTGGGTAAAAGCTTTCCCTGAAAAGTGTGTTGGGTGGCAACCAAATTTTTAATAAAAACGTTTGTCAGATTGAGAGATGCCTGAAACTCCAAAGTCCTTTCTCCCAGCTGATACAGGTTCAAAGTCTGATGTTACTAATAATGCGAGGCCTAGCATCAAATTCTCTCAAACTCGATGTTAGAGTATGAAGCAGAACTGCTCCAACACATAAGTGGCTGTTCCGTGTTTTGGATTTTTTTCCTCCTCATTGATCTCAGGTTAGGGCAAGTGCTAGGCTTACTTGATCTCTCCAGTGCCCTATGTGACAATTCTAGCCACAAGGCAAATTGTTATTCGTGAAAAGGATGGTACTCCTCTGAGATTGGTCTTTCTATTTGTTTTGTTGGATATTTCTTTCTTCCTTGGACAAGACCAAAAATCACTTATTGCTTTTTCTACCTTTTAATACTAATGTAGAAAAATGTCAAAATCATTTACTTTCCCAGGAAATGGAACTTCTGTTTCCCAGCTGGTGTCAAAAGGTCTCATAACACCATGTGGACCTGAGTAATTGAGTATTATTAGTAAAAATTCATTTTATTCATAAAGAATACAGTAGTCCATTGGAAGATGAGACATTTGCAAACCTTTAATTGTCCACTTTGATGATCACAGAACCACAGAATTGTTAGGGTTAGAAGGGACCTCTGGAGGTCATCTAGTCCAACTCCCATGCCAAGGCAGAGCCACCTACAGCTCTGGAACACTTCCAGGAAGGTTTTGAGTGTCTTCAGAGAGGGAAACTCCATGATCTTCCTAGGCAGCCTCTTAAGTGCTCTGCCATCCTCAACATTAAGCAGTTCTTCCTCATGTTGAGGTGAAACTTCTTGTGTTTCAGTTTATGGCACAGCTCTGTGTCCTGTTGCTGGGCATCACTGAAGAGAGCCTGGCACCATCCTCCTGGCACTCACCTTTCATATATTTATATGCATTAATGAGAGCCTCCTCTTAGTCTTCTCTAGACTAAACAGGCCCAGTTCCTGCAAACATTCATCGTAAGATGCTCTAGACCTCTAAGCAACTTTGTGGTCTCCACTGGACCCTCTCCAGTAGCTCCTTGTCTTTCTTCACAAGAAGGGCCCAGAACTGGACACAGGACTCTAGATGTGGCCTTACTAGGGTCAGGTAGACAGGGAGGATCATCTCCCTCGACCTACTGGCCACATTTCTCCCAATGCACTATTTGCCCAGGATACTATTGTCCCTCTTGGCTGCAAGGGCACACTGCTGGTTCATAGTCAGATTATCATCCACCAACACACCCAGGCCTTTCTCAGCTGAACTGCTCTCTAGTGGGCCAGACCCCAACCTGTACTGATCCTTGGGGTTCTTCCCCCAGGGGGAATTCCCTACACTTGCCATTGTTGAACCTCATTAGGTTTCTCTCCTCCCAGTTCTCCAGCCTACCAATGTCCTGCTGAATGGCAGCAGAGCCTTCATGTGCATCAGCCACTGCCCACAGCTTCATATCATCAACACACTTGCTGAGGGTACACTCTAGCCCTTCATCCATGTCACTGATAAGTTGAATAAGATTGAACCCAGTATTGATCCCTGGGGAATGCCACTGACTACAGGCCTCCAACTGGATTCTACTCTGCTGATCACGACTGTCTGAACTCTGCCATTAGGACAGTTATTGATTCACCTCCCTGTCCATTCATCTAACACACAGTTCCTAAGCTTACCTACCAGGATGCTATGGAGACAGTGTCAAAAGCCTTATTGAAATTGAGGTAGATGACACCCACTGCTCTCCCCTCATTGATTCATCTTGCCATGTCATCATAAAAGGCTATTAGATTGGTCAAGCAAGATCCACCCTTGGTGAATCCATGCTGACTACTTCCATTACAAACTGCTGTATAATATATAAATGCTTTAACCCTGACCACAGTTTACTTATATTCTGAATACTGAAATTTATCTAAAACACATTCCTATTTTACTACATATAATACCAGACAAAAAAACACAGTTGTGTCTGTGGCAATGAAATAGTCTGAAAATGAAGTCCAGATTCTCAACTTTGTACCACATTAAAACTTTAGTTTGAATTGTGCTTTTCGCACCTAAATTAATTCAAGTTAAAAACCCCTACCTGCCATTTGTATTTTCAAAATAATCCTTGAATCTCTATCTACTTACAAATATTAACAAGAAGGGAAAAAATAATCCCTCTTTTCAACCCCAAATCAAAATGTTTCTAGCTTTCGGCAAGAAAAAAAAAAAATCAAGCTGTCACTTTCTGAAGTAAACCTAACTTGCAGGTACAGTTTGAGAATCTGGGAAAGCATAGTGTTTACAGAGGAGGAGAAAAGCAACCTATATACTTGCACTTAAAAGTCTGGCAGTGCTGCAATTTGGTGAAGATCTCATTTCTGTCTAAAAGGAAATAAAATAAATTACAGCTACTCAGTATAAAAATCAAAATTAAAATTCCAGTAATATACAGGAAAAAAATAAAGAACATATTCAAATTCAAGTCCTATGATCTCTGTGTTGCATGATTAAAGTACATGGTGGCTTTAATGTGCCAGTAACTTTTATTCCCTTTCAGATGCCTATTAATCTATAATGTTTCATTTTATAAAAGACAATCTGAATAAGCATTTTCCTCTACTAAGAGGAAACTTTTACAAGGGAAGCCATGGCTAAGGGTAAACAGAACGACCAATATCACGTAAGTCTACTACAACAATATGAACAATATGAATCTGCCTTTCTTGAAAAAGGTCATAGAATTATATTGTTCTTTACTTCAATTGTGAAGCTGTTTTGGCTAATGTGCTGTTCTGGAGTAATTATAAATTGGATATTTCCAATTTATAACTGGAAAGCAGGAGAGGTAAAAATTGTTTTGGCAGCACCTGTTGATTCCATAGTGATCTTTTTTACTTTTTTTATAACTGTGATCACATTAAATTCTCTACTTCTCCAGCTACTCAGTTGAGGCTTCTTTCTGACTTCTGCTGACTTCTGCAAGCTGCTACAATTGTTAGAAGAGCCAAATCAGGAACCATGAAAACCTCAGTTGTGTGGAATTGTTGGGTTCACGGGCCTTGATCATAGAGTAACTTAATGTAGATGTATAAACAACTGTTTCATCCAATCTAAGTCTTACGATCTCTTGGTTTGGTTGTTAGGTTTTTTTATCATCATTTGCAATTTCTTTCATGACAAAATTCAAACTTATATTGGGATTTTGGAAACGCATTTCCCTTCTGAATTAGTTATGTTCAGTTGATTTTATTACAATAAATTTACTTATTATTGTATATCAAGTTTTCTCTATTGTCATCCATAAACTCCCCAAAACATAGTTCAAAACAAACAAACAAAAAAAACCCAACAAAATTAAGAAAAATGTTGTGTGCGCACTCACTGGGGAAAAAAAAGGTTTTCTGACTATTGTTGGCAATCCTGCAAATAGGCATTTACAATTAAAATATTACTAGAGTATATCTGTAGTTCTGCTACAACCTGGATGTTAGCAGAAGCATTATACATGGGAGACACATAGCTTTATGCTCCAGAATACCCACAAACTACCAAGACATTTTCCATAATTTACTCTTATGAGCTTCAGTTTCAAATTAATTTTACGGACTTAATGGTTTGGGAAATCGTTATGAGAAACAATAATCCAGAGTTGACCTTTTCTGAGCTACCTGTTATTTGATTGGTTTACCTAGCAATGTCTTTAATTGAATTTGTCAGCAACAAAAATATGTGTGCTAACAGCTGCTGACTTACATTTTATAATTATTGTTATTACCTCAGATAAATATTTAAGCAGGGGAAGAAAGAGTGGGAGTAGAACAAAGTCACCTACAATAGCACAAAGTGAATGTTTCAGTAGAGAAGTTGTAATACTCACTATTTCTTTAGAAATACATTCCTGAATTAGCAAAAGTTGCAACACATTTTTTGCTTTTTAGTGAAAGAAAAAACATATTATACCCCAGATAATGTGGGTAAATAATGACTAAATTGTGTATTATTTCCTTAGGCAGAGCCTCATAGTGCCATTGGAAAAATTACCTGAAAATTCAGGCTTTAAATTCTTAAAATCTCACTGCTGCTCACCAGGCCCCAAACTCCAGACAAACAGATTTTTTCTTTGTACACAGGTTTGTTTGTTCAATGCACTGCAGGAGTTCCACCTTTTATTTTTTAATATTTTTTTTAAGAAATACTCTGAAACTCTCTAATTAAAGAAGGATTAAGCAACCAGAGTGCTGAATTTACATAGAAAAACAATATACCAAAAAAATGAAATGCACTTCCAAGTATCATAGAATCATAGAATGGTTAGGGTTGGAAGGGTCCAGTAATTAAGTTCTCACCTCTTAATATTACAAAAAAAGAATAATTTTGCACTTATTTTGTGAGGAGGAAATACTTTGGGTTGGTTTGTTTGTTTTTAAAGTACCATTAAATCATATGGCAGAATGAGGAATCATGAAATGTGTCAATGTTTTCTGGTCTCAAATAATTTTTGTAGAATAAATAGCAGTTAAACAAAAAAAACCCTTTCGTAGTTCTTTTTTTAATGGTGTTGGTGTTTAGCCATTTCTTGCCATAGAACTAAAGCAAATTACTCATGTGCTGTACATCACTGCTAAAAAAATTTCTTTGAGGACAAGCACGTAATTTCTTATTAACCTTGGGGATTTAATGCATGTGAAATTATCTCTAATCCCAACTCATGCATCAAAATGAATTCAGGATCAAGCCTTCTAAATTTCTACATATGATTCTTTTCCCTGTTTTCATTACTGAAGCTCTTCACTTTGTAACTCAATAGTTTAAATCTAGTTTTTGAGACATAAAGGCACAGCATGCTATTAGGAATATCTAATACTGACAGCATTTGGATAATGTGTGGTTCATCAGAGGCACAAAAAAACCCAAATCTAAGTACCAATCAGCTTTCCACAAAGCAATTTAATGGTTTTATTGGTTTACATGAATGAAAAGGATGAAGTGGGAAACAAAGCAAGACGAAGGTTTTAGACCAGAATTGTACATTTAAAGGCAATAATCTCTAATGTTTCTAAAATTATAAATCTTCTATTTTGCATAATATTTGTGATAAATTAATAAACACACTTCAACTGTGAAGGAAATTTTAAAAGCTACTGTATTCCAGTTTTACAACTGTCATCAGCCTTGCTAACATCTCTTATATGCAATTTCTCCTAATTTAAGTAGAAAACATTCTACCTCAGGGACCTCACATGCAACTGCCTACAAAATAAAAGTTTATTCATCAAAAGGGATTTTGATCTATGCATCCCAGACCTAAATTTTTTTCTTTATCTTTAAAAAAAAAAAAAAAAAAAAAAAAAAACAATAAAACAGCCAAAAAAACCCAATCTAGTGGTCAAATAAGTAAGGTAACAGCATACCTGAGATGACATGCTCATGGACATAAATAATTTGTCAATGGATTTTTACAGCATGAAGTATCACAAAAGAAAAAATATGGAGTAGTAGCCCTGTAACAGTTAGCTGCCTGATTTTAAGCATGGTAAAAGGCATTTTCATACTTAGAAGCTGTCATTTGTATTACTGTAGGATATCCGAAATGCAATCATGAATCAGGCAAACTAAAGAAAGCAAATAATGTTATTTCTAACATCATAGGATGTTGAAAGAACAAAGCAAGCAGACAAAGTAAAGTAGTGAACGTGCATTTAAATTAAAAATTAAAAACATAGATAAAAAAAAAATCACTTTGGATGCCTTGTCTTCAGGAGTCTCATATCCTATCTCACAATTTGCATAAAATGCAACAGATCTTCAAACCCTGTTTATTCTGGATAGATTGTCACTATCCCAGATCACATGGTAATTTCCACACGAAGCCTTCTTTGCCAACTGTACTGTTCTATAAAAAGAATTTCATTAATACCTATAAAAATGATATATATACCTATATATATACAGACACACACTGCGATTGTATTGATATAGAAGGATGGTAATTTCGCACCCAGTTACAGTATCACTGCAACATAGAATCATAGAATCAGAATAGTTAGGGTTGGAAAGGACCTCAAGATCATCGAGTTCCAACCCCCCTGCCATGGGCAGGGACACACCACACTAAACCATGCCATCCAAGGCTATGTCCAACCCCACCTTGAACACCGCCAGGGATGAAGCATTCACAACTTTCCCCGGCAACCCATTCCAGGGCCGCACCACCCTCACAGTAAAGAATTTCTTCCTCATATCCAATCTAAACTTCCTCTGTTTAAGTTTAAACCCATTACCCCTTGTACTCTTGTGGAATAATTTGGAAATTTGGGATAATTGGGAATTAAATCTATATTAAAAATGCAGCATTGTCCACACATAAGAGAAAATGGACTTTCAGGGCCTCTCAGGGCGAGATGCAGCCGTACCTGGTATGCCAGGAACGTGCACTCCACAGCAGTTCCCATAACAGGCGGAGGATACAGCGAGGTGGAGATTTCGCGGGTATGCTCTGTCCTAACTTCAGCAGATAAAACGGGAACTAGGTGGTACAAGAAACTGATAAGCTGCATACTTGCCATCCTGAGCCAGTGGCCTGTCCTCTTTTGACAAAATACCGTCCTTAGTGTGAACTTTGCTTCATTATAATACTAAAATACACACCCCTCTCTAGTGCGACCCCGCTCCGAAATAAGACCACCTCTCTCTGAGCATGCTCTCTGAATTTTTAGTCTCATATACCTTTAAATCGAGGCGAGAGAAATTTTCACCAATGGTAATAAAGGTATGTATGACTAGAGTCACTCAAGCTCCACCTTGAAGGTAAAAATAATATAAAATAGCCCAAGAGAAAGGGGGATTTTGGGGAAGATACCATCGTGGACGAGTTAAGGAAGATAACATCAACCGACTCCTGGGACCGGTCGACGGGCTGGACCTCTCTTCCCCCCCCATAGGGACGCCTGTGGGTAAGACTTGCACTGTATCCAGTGCTTTCCTAGGAAAAACTTAGAATCTCTATAGAGTTATTCTTATCTGTCACCTGTATCTTTTAGAGCTAAGCTGTGTCAACTTTATCAAGCGCTTGTACTCATGTAACTATTATATGCACGTGCTTTTGCAGACAGTATTTATCACCAGCAATCCATAAGAACCTGTACCTGTTGCACCAATAAATTAAGTTAATAAGTCATACTGTTTTGATATCCAATTGTCACTATCGGTAAATCCAGACCATTAGAGGTTCGATATAAGTGAACGCAGTCGGATTAGCCTCCGGACCATTAGAGGTTCGATATAAGCGGGCACGGACGGGTTGAAACCCGGACCATTAGAGGCTTGATATAAGTGGACGTGGTCGGATTGGCTCCCAGACCAGTAGAGGTTCAATATAAGCGAACGCGGTCGGACCGATAGCAGCATATCCGAAAGTAAAACAAGGGGTTTGTTTTCCCCCCACACACTCTTTAACGCAACACCTCTCACCACAGTCCCTAATGAAGAGTCCCTCCCCAGCATCCCTATACGCCCCCTTAAGGTATTGGAAGGCAGCTAGGAGGTCTCCATGCAGCCTTCTCTTCTCCAGGCTGAATAGCCCCAATTTTCTCAGCCTATCTTCATACGGGAGGTGCTCCAGTCCCCTGATCATCCTTGTGGCCCTACTCTGGACTTGTTCTAACAGTTCCATATCCTTTTTATGTTGAGGACACCAGAACTGCACACAATACTCCAAGTGAGGTCTCACAAGAGCAGAGTAAGGGGGCAGGATCACCTCCCTCGACCTGCTGGTCACACTCCTTTTGATGCAGCTCAGGATACGGTTGGCTTTCTGGGCTGCAAGCGCACACTGAGACCGGCTCATGTTCATTTTTTCATCGACCCACACCCCCAAGTCCTTCTCCGCAGGGCTGCTCTCAATCTCCTCCCCACCCAACCTGTAGCTGTGCCTGGCATTGCTCCCACCCAGATGTAGGACCTTGCACTTGGCATGGTTAAACTTCATCAGGTTGGCATCAGCCCACCTCACAAGCGTGTCTAGGTCCCTCTGGATGGCATTCCTTCCCTCCAATGTATCAACTGAATCACACAGCTTGGTGTCATCGGCAAACTTGCTGAGGGCGCACTCAATCCCACTGTCCATGTCACCAACAAAGATGTTGAACAAGACCGCTCCCAACACTGATCCCTGGGGGACACCACTCGTTACTGGTCTCCAGCTGGACATTGAGCCACTGAGCACTACTCTTTGTGTGCGGCCGTCCGGCCAGTTCTTTATCCACCGAGTGGTCCATCTATCAAATTGATATCTCTCCAACTTAGAGAGCAGGATGTCATGGGAGACAGTGTCAAAGGCTTAACACAAGTCCAGGTAGATGACATCAACTGCTCTGCCCCTGTCCATCAGTTCCGTAACCCCATCATAGAAGGACACCAGATTGGTCAGGCAGGATTTCCCCTTAGTGAAGCCATGCTGGCTGTCACCAAGCACCTTGTTGGTTTTCATGTGCCTTAGCATGCCTTCCAGGAGAATCCGCTCCAAGATTTTGCCAGGCACAGAGGTGAGACTGACTGGTCTGTAATTCCCTGGGTCATCCATTTTCCCCTTCTTAAAAATGGGGGTTATATTTCCCTTTTTCCAGTCCTCGGGAACTTCACCTGACTGCCATGATTTTTCAAATATGATGGACAGTGGCTTAGCAACTTCATTTGCCAGCTTGTTCAGGACCCGTGGATGGATTTCATCCGATCCCATGGACTTGTATACGTTCAGGTTCCTAAGATAGTCTTGAACCAGATCCCCTCCTACAGTGGGCCCAGGGTCTTCATTCTCACTGTCCCTGCGTCTGCCTTCCAAGACTTGGGTGGTATGGTCAGAGCATTTGCCGGTGAAGACTGAGGCAAAGAAGTCATTAAGAACCTCAGCCTTCTCCAAATCCAGGGTAGCCAGTTTTCCCAATAACTTCTGGAGAGGGCCCACGTTGTCCCTAACCTGTCTTTCATTTGCAATGTACCTATAAAATCCCTTCCTGTTATCCTTAACGTCCCTAGCCAAGTTTAATTCTAAGTGGGCCTTAGCTTCCCTAACCTGGTCCCTAGCTTCCCAGACAACATCCCTGTATTCTTCCCAGGCCGCCTGACCTTGCTTCCGCCTTTTATAAGCCTCTTTTTTCCTTCGAATTTTGCTCAGCATCTACTTACGACAATACAGTAAATATTTTTGAAATAAGAATTCTAATATAGAAATGAGAAGAAAAAAAAAACAAAAAAAAAATCAAATTTGGTAAGCAAAAGAATTTGGGGAAGTTATACTTTATTTTTTAAATCTTTCTAAGGTATGCTGTACTCTACAAAGAATACTGTGAGGGAAAATAAGGTTTTTCACTACAAAGTTTTGGTTTGTAGTGAAAAACACATCATGACTCTGATAAAAAGGTGTTCTCAGTGAATAATGAATTACTTTTCAGACATATGCACCCCTCACCATGCAATAAGGTCTCTAAAAGCTGTACAAAGTCTTAAAATGGCCTTTGTGAAATAATATTTTTTCCTTAAATGATCCTAATATTTAGGAAAACTGGTGAATACATGCACACATTTTTGACCATGTGATCATAAGATATACATAAGATATTTATAACAGAAGATTAACATATATGCATAACAACAGATGACGCTAAAAATGCTCTTTAAAATGTTTTGGTTCTAAACATATTCATATATATTGCTATTAATATGCCACAATTAGCCCAAAGAAGATGTGTTGCATGCGTTCAGAATTACGTGGTTGAGGCAAGCAAAAATACATTTATGGAAAAGCAACATTTTCTTTTTTCAGCTTATAACCTTTTCTGCTTTGTAGCCCTATGGATTACCTTTTGTGTCTTGTCTACTAAGGTCAGCAAACAGCTACTGAGAAATACTGAATTGTATTGCATATTTTCTTCCATTTCTATTTGTTGTGTGTTGCGTATTTGGTAGATATACCAATGTTTACTTGGGGACAACATACAGATTTAGAATGGTTTACATTTTATTTCATCGAAAACAATTTGTAATAGATCATTAAGAAGGAAAAACATTGATACTCTAAACATACGTGTTTTCAAAATGCCTAACTATTCTATGAAGATATGCATGATTCAGGTTTCTATCCACACAATGACAGCACTCAAGAAGAACTAAGTTACTTAAAGCACCTTTAGCACTGTTACTTAGTTACTTAAAGCACTGTTTTGGGGACAAAAATATTTTAATTAATAATATTTCTGAGCTGTACCAAGGTTTTCTGCAGGTCCATTAGCAGTGTTTCCTAATCGCTATTTCTTCAGTAGAAATTACTGCTTGATGCTATGTTATTCTCACTTTCAGCAAGCATATTTTTAGGAACAATACAGATTTTTTAAAAAGACTTTTTTCTCCCTAATTTTAATCTTGATTAAGTGGTAAAGTGAACTTTGTGCTGGTGAAAAGTAGATAAATGAACTCGAATTTTTTAACCACAACTGCAGTACTACCGGCTCCAGGGGCCAGGGGAAGAAGTTCACTTTTTCACAGGGCACCTTATCAGTTTTGAGCTGTAAGACCCATTTTTCATTTGAAGTGCAGTTGTCTCTGCATAGGCATCCAGGCTTTGACCCTTCTGTTGTGATTGCAAGATGTGAACTACTGTCATGTCATGCTATTGCTTTGTAATGTGTTTTGGGTTTTTTATCCTCAGCATTTGAACTCACTCCACCATCACATTTCAGGGAGCCAAGTAACTGTCAAGCTAAAAAGAATGCTCAAACTCAACCAATCTAAACTGGTTTCATAAATTTGGTCTAGAGGTTAAAGCTTTAATATTCTAATTTCAACTTGCTAAGCTATTGAATTGTTACTGCAAAGAATTTTAATACATTTAATACTCGTGTTCTTATTAATAATACATTCTTAAAAAAAGTTTATTAACTGCCTCCTTTATCTCACAAAAACGAAGTATTGCATCCTACTTACCTATACCTACATTTTCTATCCTTTTCATAAAGCACAACAAATTAATTTGAAATAATGAAGACCTGTTGTCTCCTCTTGGATGCATCTGAATTATCATTGAAAGTGCCACATACACATCCCTGTTTATCAAAGTTTACACACAGAATCTGAGACACTTTGAAGTCTGAGAATTATGCTTTATATTTCTGCACAGCCAAAATTTCCCCATTAAGAATTGCATGCTAATATTGTCAGAGCTGACACGGTGCTCACCAAGCAGACAAAAACAAAGCACTGAACTTCTGGTTAAAAGAAACTGCTATACAACAGAAGGCAACCTCTATTCAAATTGTATAGAAGTTGAAAACTGCATACCATTGTACGTCTGTCATAGATCTGGAAATACAAAACTGACATAAACCTTAAACAACTTAAATTTCGGTATTAATTCCTTTTTTTTTTTCCCTCCAGTTTTATTTCCTATTGGCTTTTCATTGCTACTGATTCCTTCAAAGAAGTCTCTTATATTTGATAAGAACAGCATTTAGGTCTAGGAAATCATAAGTAAACACTTTTATTCAAGATTTGCAATTTTACAAAAATTGCAGCAATTGAACTGCAGTGAATCAAGGCTTTTTTAACTGTGAAATATAAATATTAAACTCATATTAAATTTAAAAAGACACTACTGAAAGAGAAGGCGGAAAAAATAATTTGCATTTATAAGATTTTGCTTTAACAATGTGAATTTGTTCTAAGAACAAGTTTATTAATTTAGGTAAAATACATTACTGCATGGAAAATATTTACAGTTTTGCACTAAGAATAACCAAGTCAAGGGGATAATTTTATTAATTCCAATAACAGTAATTTATATCTTCACTAACTAAAGGATGAACAAATGACATGATTTAGATCACACTTTAATCTACTACTGATTTGCAAAGGGAAGAAAAAAAACCTTTCAAAGGAAACTTTGTATCAAAATGGAATTCTGTTGTTAGTATTCACTCAAACAAATGGACACTGCTTTTATGAAATCACTTCTGCTTTTAGACTAAGATTTAGTAGCTGTCACTATATTTCAATGATATAACAAAAATGAAGTCACTCAGAAGACTTATCAGAACAAATAACTGCTGGCTTAAAAAGTAACTGACTCTGGACTGGGTGATCTTTATATATTAAACTCAAAAAGAATTTTTCATGTTTACTTTGTAAAAACCTCATTTATCAACAAGAACAGAATAAAGCGAAGAATAAGAATCAATGCTACATCAGTGGTCTTTACAATTGATGACCATATTTATATATGTATGACTGTTTTTATGTCCAGAAAATGCAATAGCATACAACTTTATTATTTTTAGTGTCTGGTACTTCTAGAGCTTTTCTTGTAATCCTTAAATTTGGGAACATTAATTTTCTTCATATAACAAGATGTGTAACTGAAGTTGCAAAACTATTTTTCTAGTTTTATTAATGGATGGGTAGAAATAGAGAAAAATCACAGAAAAATGGAGTCTAGCTAAACAAATCCATATGATTTTTCAGTGAAAGATGAAGTTTCATATTTCTGAGTACTCAAGCTCCAGCAGTAATGCTAACTTTCAGTTCATAAAAAAATCCCCAAACCCCCAAGATACCAAGGAAACATCCACAAAAAAAAACAAAAAAACAAAAAAACAAACCAAAACAAATTAAAAAAAAACAAAAAAATCCCAAACCAAACAAAAGCAAAACCCCAAAAAACACTGACAATAAAAAATCTGCAAAAAGAACCCAATCAAAACCAAATAAAACAAAAAAACTCAAAACACCCCAAACAAACAAACAAACAAACAAACAAAAAACCCCAAAAAACCAAAAAACAAACCCACAACAAACCAAGCAAAAAACAAACCAACAACAACAACAAAAAAATCCAAACCATGGTTTATTAAGACTGACTGGCCAAGCAGCTAGAGGTCACAAATAGTGAGTCATCAGTCATGATTCTCTGAACTATGACTGAAAGTCACTGGACCCTTCACAATTCAGAACTGCTCTGACACCTAGGAATATGAGACCTTCACTCCTGTTTCATCTGCTTAGGGTCTAAGAATAAAAATTAAAAATAAACTTATTTCAGACATGAATTCCAAGCTGGGCACTTTCATATAAGTAACCAGAGTGCTGCCGAGATCAGCTGAAGTCATGATGTAATTTATTTGAGCTTTGAAAAATTTGCTTATCCAGGGAACAGTGACCTCTTAAACCTACCAGCCCTTTCTGTAGTCAGGAAAAGAAAAGCCTTTACAGATTTGCTATATTTGGGAGTGGGAAAATTCTGAAAAAGAACTGACAAGTAGTTAACAAATAGATCACTGAAATTTGAAAAGCTGACAATATCAAGCACTGCTGAGTGACTCATGCTCTGCCAAACTATCTATAACAATCACTCAGTTTTCCAGATGTATAGGAGCCTAGAATTTCTGGAAACCAGTCACTGAGCATGTATGAATAAACTGCTCTATCCATATGACAAAAAGCTGTTGTGCAAATTCAGAACAAATCTGATGCTGCTATGATTCAGACTTCCTACATATGAAATCAATCTTTTTGGGAATTTGCCAGGAGGACATTTCTCAACTTCTGTCACACAGACACAACACTAAAGGATATTGTTTCAGCAGTTAAATCTGAAATAACAATTTTAACTGAATATAGCAAAAGATCGACATCAACTTACCACCTCACCTCAATGTCCTCACAGCGCAATCAATGACTGGAGGATTAAAAGTGTAAGACTCTTCCAAATTTCCCTGAAAAAGAAAATAAAACACTTTTTAGTTTCATTTCTAGAGTAACACCACAATTCTAAAGCATTCAAGAAACAGAAAAGGTATCTTGACTCTAAATAAATTCTGCAAACTGCTATTGAAAGGCAGCAAAGCGAAGCAGAATTTTGAGATTAACACTGATGTAAAAGAGTCTGGATTGCCACTGGCCATATATTAAATGATCTGAATCAGAGATTTTCTGACTAAAGTGTTCAAGAAACAACAACTGTGTTTTCAGACGCATTATTTTAATTATGAACACTTTCTCACTATATCACTGTGGTAGACCAACACTTTTTCAACCACTACTTCTAGTGCTAAAACATAGTTTCATAACTGAACCTATGCTATCAACTCATTAAGTAAACCAGAGGGATTACCAAAACCTGCGGTAATTGCAAAGGCAGTATATCAGTAAATTACCTCAACAGTTCGTGAAAACAGAACTGTAGCCTTTCCAAAAGTAAAGCTATCTGTTCACACATCACAAACCAGTGTCAATCTCTACCATAAGGATGTCCATTCTAACTCATTTATTTAAATCTTTCCCATTAGAAGTCAGGCTTACAGAGGTCCTATAAACTATGCAACCCAAACTGATGAGTGTCAAGTACACACCAAAACCAGGAATCATCTTTAAAGCACATATTTGAAGATACTGTATGAAGATACAATTAAAAGCATCTTTTCTTTCAGATGTGCATATCTTTACACATTGCTTTTGCATGTGTTCAATTATGCCCTAGCTCCACACTGGTCTGATTATATTATTGTAGCTTGGGTGGAAAAGATAATTGCTTTTGTGACAACAGCATTTCTATCATGCAAATATATTCCTTTCTAAACAGTCTTTTTCATTAATTTCTTCTTCATCTTATTCACACCTTTTTCCCTTTCTGCTTTTGTGGAATGCACTGGTTGTTGACCCTTTGGGAAAATAGCCAGTTTTGGCTGTCAAGTACTCTTAAGTTATTTTATCACTTACAAATAATCTGGGTAAATGACGGTCTATCTTTACTTCCATAATGAAAGACTGGTTGTGGAATCAAAAAAAAAAAAAAAAAAGCAAATAAAAAAACCCCAAACCTCAACTGGCTTCTTGTTATTGTGTTAAGCAGCGAATTTCTGCTTTTTGGTGGGACAGAAATTAGTATTTTCATGGTTTATTAATTTGTTTTCTGCTTCACCTGTGCCATCATCATAGGATGCACTCTCCATTACATGATGGTTTTCTACTTTCTTTCTACTATGGACTGACAAATTCCACCTCTCAGAGAAAGAGTATCTTCAATCATAGGCTTGCCAGACTGTGAAGAAGGCTTTAAACTAAGTTGCTGGATAAGGATAACCTTAATCCATCCTTATGCTACAAGTCTGATGCTGGTGCTAATAGCAGATGATCAGAGCCTGGAGAGGGATCACAGGTCAGAAATGGAGCACCTGATGAGCAACACAAAGGACTTCGAACCACTCCAGCCAATAACTCATCATCATCAGGGTCACAGCTGAAATGCCCCCATGCCAATGTATGTAGCATGCAGGGTCATGAATATGATCAGAAGGCTGGAGCACCCCTCCTATGAAGACAAGCTGAATGAGTTGGGCTTGCTCAGCCTGGAAAAGAGAAGGTTCTATGGAGACCTTCCAGCAGCCTTCCAGCATCTAAAGGGGGCCCTAAGAGAAAGCTGAAGATGGACATTTTACAAGGGCAAGTAGTGACAGAACAAGAGGAAATGGCTTTAGGCTGACAGCAGGAAGATTTAGATTGGACATTCAGAAAAAAATCTTCACTATGCTGATGATGAGACACTGAAACTGGTTGCCAAGAGAAATTGTGGCTTCTCTGGAATCGTCTTCTGGAATCTTCTCTGGAATCTCTGAACGAAGTTGTGGAATCTCTGCAAGTGTTCAAGGCCAGGCTGGATGGAGCTTTGAGCAATCTTGCCTCATGGAAGGTGTCCCTGCCCATGGCAGGGGGCTTGGAACTAGAGTATCTTTAAGGTCTCTTCCAACCCAAATCATTCTATGATTCTCATTTTCTAGCTCTAAGTTGCCTACTTGTCTTTTCAAACACCGTCCCCTTTTTTCACTTCACGTACCTTAATACTTCTCATGTTCCAACCTTCCCACTGCCTTCCATAAATATGCAAATGTTCAATTTTTTCACTGTTACCACTTTTAGTGAATAAAGCTAGCTTAGGCTGAGCAGGAATACTTTACTTTTAGTCTCATCCTTCTTGTACTATCCTCTCTGCGCTTTGATAACATCATTTTCAGTACTTCCTTTTCTTTTGTCTCCGGAATACATGTTCCACTTAAACTGTAAGCATGAACAAAACAAAAGGAACAACAGCAAATTTTGGTCTTTATGCTGCTAGTCTGCAAGTCTTGTAGACTTTACCCTGCTGCCAGACTCCTCTCTTTATTCTAAAATAACCCTCCCAATAATGTAACAGAGACATACGTTGTGACAGTAAGAACAAAGGAAGAATGTAGATGCACAAAGACAGTCAGCTTCTTAGTCTATTGATTCCCTCTTACGTGCAGCGGGGCAATCAGTCCACTTCCTAACTGTGCATTGTTTCTACAAGTAAATTATTAATTACTCAGTATTGAAAAATTAACCTTAAATTAAGACGAGCAATAATAAAAAGGAAACATTTTCTATTACCCAAAAATATGATGAACATAACTGCCACTGCCAAGTATTTTGTATTCTCAGTTGCAAGTAGTATTCTATTGAATATGATTTTTCCAGCAATGTTTTTCATATTCAAGGATCATATCCTACAAAAGTCATCCCAACAAGAAGGAAGTCAAATAAAAATGCCAGGGGCCGTGCATGGATGAGCAAAGCATTCCTGGCAAAGGTTAAACTTAAAAAGATTATATGAAAGGTGTAAGCAGAGACAGGTAACCTGGGAGGAATATAGAGGCACTGTTGTCATGGTTTAAGCCCAGTCATAAGTCAGAACCATGTAGACACTGTCTCACTTCCCCCCTTCCTCCCTCCTGCTCCTGAGGGATGGGGAGGAGATACGAAAGAATGTAACTCCCACTGGTTGAGATAAGAACAGCCCAGTAACTAAGGTATAACAAAAAAACACTACTGCTACCACCAGTAATAATAATGATAAGGGAAATAACAAGGGAAGAGAATAAAACCACTCATCACTCGCAGGCCGACACCCAGCCCAGCCCGAGCAGTGATCTAGCCCTTCTGAGTAGCTGCCCCCAGTTTATATACTGGGCATGACGTGCTGTGGTATGGAATACTTCTTTGGTTAGTTTGGGTGAGGTGTCCTGTCTCTGCTTCCTCGCGGCTTCCCCTACTCCCTGGCAGAGCATGAGACTCAGGAAGTCCTTGGTCAGCGTAAACATTACTGAGCAGCAACTAAAAACATCAGTGTTATTAGCGTTGCTCCCAGGCTGAAAGTCAAAAACACAGTACTGCACCAGCTACTAAGAAGGAGAAAAAACAACTGCTACTGCTGAACCCATGACAACTGTCTAAGCTTGCAAGAAAATCAAAGCCCAGGAACAGAATCTGGTGAGAGATGTCACAGGCAGCAAGAATAGCCTCTCAAAGTGCATTAACTCCTACAGGAAGACTGGGGAAAATGTGGACCCACTGCTGAACGCAGCAGGGTTCCTGGTGAAACAGGACATGGAAAAGGCTGAAATACTGAATGCAGGCCCTATCTCCATCCTAGGAATCTAATGGAGCAGCTACCCTGGAAAACATATCCAGGCAGTTGACCAAGAAGAAAAACACCAGGAGCAGTCCGTGTGGATTCACCAAGAGGGAGTCATTCTTGACCAACTTATTAATATTCTATGGTGAAGTGACAGGATTAGTAGATGAGGAAAGAGTGATTGATATTACCTACCTATGCTTCCATGTGGCTTTTGACACTATGCACAATAACTCCCTCATAGAGACAATGATGAGATATGGGCTGGATGAGCAGACAGTGAGGTTGAGCTAACATAGGCTAAATGGCTGAGTTCAGAGTGTTTTGGTCAGCAATACAAAGTCTACTTTTAGGCCTGTAACTAGCAGTGTACCCCAGGAATGAATATGAGGTACATAAGGTTCAATATCTACATTAATAATCTAGAGGATGGGGCAGACTGTAGCCTCAGCAATTCTGCAGATGACACAGAAATAGGACAATTGGCTGATACACTAGAGGCTTGGGTTACCACCCAAAGGGACATCAAGAGGCTGGAGAAATGGGCTATCAGCAATCTTATGAAGTTTAACAAGCGGAAGTGGAAAGCAGCTTTGCACAAATGGCTCTGGGGGTCCTTGTGGGCAACAAGTTGAACATGAGGCAGCAATGTTCCCTTGACACAGAGGTCAACATCTTCCTGGGTTGCAAGTAGAAGGAGTGTGGCCAGCAGGTGAAGGGAGATGATCCTTCCTTTTTATTCAGCACTGGTGAGTTCACTGGAGTACCATGTCCAGTACTGGGCTCCCCAGTGCAAAGGAGATATGGACATACTGGAGTGAAACAACGAAGCACCATGAAGATATTGAAGGGACTGGAGCACCTCTGCTGCTAGAAAAGGCTGAGAGAGCTGGATCTTTTCAGCCTGGAGAAGGCTCAAGGGGAAACTTATCAGTGCATAGAGATACCTGAACGAAGGGTGCAAAGAAGATGGAGTTAGGTACTTTCCAATCACAAGCCAAGAGGCAATGGAAACAAGGAAACAGAAGGGTCTGTTTAAAGCTGAAACAGCTTTTTAATATGGGCACTGAAGCAATTTGCCCAGAAGTTGCTGTGGAATCTTCATCCTTGGAAATATTAAATAGCTGTCTGGACATGGTTTTAGGCAACCTGGTCTGAGTACCATCGCTTGAGCAGGCACATTGGTCTGGATCCAACCTCAACCATTTTGTGATTCTGTGATATTTTATTCATGGCACTTAGCATTTGTGGGGTTTTTTCCACCCTAGGTGGACTGTGATTGATAATCACCTTCTATGTTTTTCTGTATCTCACTGATGACGTTCAGAAGCAACAGTATTTCTAATGATTCAGGAAAAAATAAAAGGCAAGTAAATAGAAATAAATGACAAACAGGAATCAGGAATGTTTCACCTAAAAATTTGCTTCCTCTAAACTTTAGAGGAAACTATTTTGTCATAATACAATAGCAGTTTCAGCGAAAAATGTTCTTTGAAATGCACTTCATATGTAACACAAAGGAAGATGTTGAAAACAGGCAACTAAAGAACTTTTTTTTTCTCCTAAAAATCATAACTATGTTAAGACACAGTGACATTAAAGGAAATAATGAAGTTATAGCAAATCTTACTGGTTCTGAACATTATTATTTTTCTTTTCATGAGGTAACCACAGAGAAGAGATATTGAAAAAATGCTATTTCCTGAAAAAGGAAATATTTCAAGAAAATGCCAAAAAGTATAAATGGCATGGGTTTTAAATGTTCTTTATCTCCTGGATTTAAATTTAAGCATGATTCTGGATTTAGGCATTTATGACCTCCAAGTAACCAAGCGTGAAGAAACATAAAAATCTCATCACCAAGATTCCTGAATATTCATGGAAGGTACAGTATGGCCTGATCCAAACCCCTCTGAAGCCAACAGGAATTTTTCAGTGATCTGATCAGGCTTTGACCTGGCCTTCTACACTAACAACTTAATGAAGCATAAGAATGAAGACCCAGAGTATCACTACAGACTAGAGAACTCAGCTAATCACAGCTTTATGAACAAAAGAATATTTTTGCAAATTTCAGGATTTTAAAATCTGTTTTTTTTTTTTTTTTTTGTTTTGTTTTGTTTTGTTTTGTTTTGTTTTGTTTTTCTTTTCCTGGCAGCAAAATAAATTGCAAAGTATTTTGGTCAACTAAGTCTGGATTTTTAAGTGGAAAATTACAGAATTCCTATATTTTGCAAATTTAGAAGTACTAGAGCCTGTAAAGGAGTATGGACCAGAAAGCTTTTGACAGTGTGCAACCTCTTTTGCAAAGCAAACTTTACAAAAGAATAAAAAGGCCACTTTTCTACTGTTTGTTGTACAAGCAAGGGAAAAAGGCAAGGTAGAAATGCATAGCTGCCTAAAGTCACTTTTCCAGCTACTGGTCAAAGTTAACATTTGCCAGCAAATGTAAATTTCTTACTCCCATATAACCCCAGAACAAAACCCAACAAATCCAATGCATGTATTTTCTATTTTCTTCTTCAAGCTTTGGGTTTTTAAACGTGCATATGGAACTACAACGAGGTAACAGTTACAAAAAGATTAGTCTTTACAAATAGAGTGCTATCTGTTTGATCCCATAACTGGATCTTTGAAATATGCATAAGACTTTGGGTGATGAGCACAAAGGCTAACAAGTAAGTTATAATTTGAGGTCTTCTGTAAGAAATCTGCTATATTTCTATGGATTGTAAATCATGTTCGTACATATGGGGTATTTTAAATACAGTTTAAAAAGCTGCATTTTGATCCTGACAGACTAGCCTTTCTGAATTCGTTCGCTTTTCCATGTCTGGGAACAAACAGAGGAAGCCATCTTAAAATTATAAACATTTATCTCACCTCAATTTGCACACACATTACATGCCTTATGTGCAGAAGCAAGTACAAGATGGTTTAAAAACAGAAACAAAATTATTAATTACTAAAAATTATTAATTGTACTTCGTGATGACCTACCAATGGCCTTGGGAGTCTGGGGAGGTCCCTGCTCATCTGAAACTAGCCAATATACTCCAAGCTACAAAAAGCGTGTGAGAGAACTACAGACCTGCAAGTCCAACCTCAATTCCTAGAAAAATTATGGATAAGATTTTACTGGGCAATACTGAAAGGCATTTGAAGAATAATTAAATCATCAGGCACAGTCAGCATGAGTTCACAAACGGAAGAAGTCCTGTTTAACTGATTTAATATCCTATGATAAGGTAAACTAAGTAGTGGATAAGGGAAGGAGGTGTAGGTAGTTTTCCTAGATTTTAGTAAACTTTTAACACTGTCCCAACAGAATCCTTCTGGAAAAGTTGTCCAACTGTGGGATTAGTGGGTACATGGTCTACTGGGCGAAAAACTGGTTGAAGGGCAATGCTCAAAGGGTCGTAGTCAATGGGGCTGCATCTGGCCAGCCTGAAGTCATCAGTAGTGTTCCTCAGGGCTCTTCTAGGGCCTGTTCTATTCAATAAATTCATTAAAAATCTAGATGATTTATGCCTCTCAGTGTTTAAAATGCATTTGGACAATGTTATTAATAATGTGCATTAAGATTTGGTGAACCCCGGAGCGGTCAAATATCTGGACAAGGGTTCACTATAGGTCCTTTCCAACTGGAACTCTTCTATTCTATAGCAGCAACAGTGGGCTTTCCGTGTTGGCCATTTTCCTTGTAGGCCTGAATAATCATGCGCATTTCATAGAATCATGGAATCATAGAATCATAGAACAGTTAGGGCTGGAAAGGACCTTAGGATCATCTAGTCCCAACCCCACTGACATTGGCAGGGACAACTCACACTAAACCAAGTCATAGAATTATAAAATAGTCAGGGTTAGAAAGGAACTTAAGATCACCTAGTTCCAACCCCCCTGCCATGGACAGGGACACCTCCCACTAAACCATGCCACCCAAGGCTCTGTCCAACCCAGCCTTGAACACCACCAGTGATGGAGCATTCACAGCTTCCTTGGGCACCCCATTCCAGGGCCTCACCACCCTCGCAGTAAAGAACTTCTTCCTTATATGCAATCTAAACTTCCCCTGTTTAAGTTTGAACCTTTTACCCGTTGTCCTCTCACTACAGTCCCTAATGAAGAGTCCCTCCCCAGCATCCTTATAGGCCCCCTTCAGATATTGGAAGGCTTCTATGAGGTCTCCACGCAGCCTTCTCTTCTCCAGGATGAACAGCCACAATTTTCTCAGCCTATCTTCATACGGGAGGTGCTCCAGTCCCCTGATCGTCCTTGTGGCCCTCCTCTGGACTTGTTCCAACACTTCCATGTCATTTTTATGTTGAGGACACCAGAATTGTAAACAATACTCCACGTGAGGACTCACGAGAGCAGAGTAGAGAGGCAGGATCATCTCCTTCGACCTGCTGGTCACACTCCTTTTGATGCAACCCAGGACACAGTAGGCTTACTGGGCTGCGAGCACATACTGCGGTCTCATGTTGTTTCTCACTGACCAACACCCCCAAGTCCTTCTCTGCGGGGATACTCTGAATCTCTTCTCCACCCAGCCTGTAGCCGTGCCTGGGATTGTCTGATACAGGTGTAGGTCCTTGCACTAGGCATGGTTGAACTTCATGAGGTTGACATCGGCCCACCTCACAGGCGTGTCAAGGTCCCTCTGGATAGCATCCTTTCCCTCCAGTGTATCAACCAAACCACACATCTTGGTGTCATCGGCAAACCTGCTGAGGGCGTATTCAACCCCACTGTCCATGTCACCAACAAAGATGCTGAACAAGACCGGTCCCAAGACCGACACCTGAGGGATGCCACTCACTGCTGGTCTCCAGTTGGACATTGAGCCATTGAGCACTACTCTTTGTGTGCGGCCATCCAGTCAGTTCCTTATCCACCGAGTAGTCTACCTATCAAATTGATCTCTGCAATTTAGAGACAAGGATGTCATGCGGGACAGTGTCGAATGCTTTGCACAAGTCCACGTAGATGACATCAACTGCTCTACCCCTGTCCATCAGTTCCGTAGCCCCTTCATAGAAGGCCACCAAATTGGTCTGGCAGGATTTCCCCTTAGTGAAGCCATACTGGCTGTCACCAACCACCTTGTTGGTTTTCATGTGCCTTAGCCTGCCTTCCAGGAGAATCTGCTCCAAGATTTGCCAAGCACACAGGTGAGACATGAAGAAGTGGCTGGATGGCCGCATGCAAAGAGTAGTGCTCAGTGGCTCAATGTCCAGCTGGAGACCAGTAACGAGTGGTGTCCCCCAGGGATCGGTGTTGGGACCGGTCTTGTTGAACATCTTTGTGGGTGACATGGACAGTGGGATTGAGTACGCCCTCAGTAAGTTTGCCAACGACACCAAGCTGCGTGGATCGGTTTATACATTGGAGGGAAGGAATGCCATCCAGAGGGATCTTGACACGCTTGTGAGGTGGGCTGATGCCAACCTGATGAAGTTTAACCATGCCAAGTGCAAGGTCCTACGTGTGGGTCAGAGCAATCCCAGGCACAGGTACAGGCTGGGCAGAGAAGAGATTCAGAGCAGCCCTGTGGAGAAGGACTTGGGGGTGTGGGTCGATGAAAAAATGAACATGAGCCGGTCTCAGTGTGCGCTTGCAGCCCAGAAAGCCAACCGTATCCTGAGCTGCATCAAAAGGAGTGTGACCAGCAGGTCGAGGGAGGTGATCCTGCCTCTCTACTCTGCTCTCATGAGACCTCACTTGGAGTATTGTGTGCAGTTCTGGTGTCCTCAACATAAAAAGGACATGGAACTGTTAGAACAAGTGCAGAGGAGGGCCACAAGGACGATCATGGGACTGGAGCATCCCCGTATGAAGACAGGATGAGAAAATTTGGGGCTGTTCATCCTGGAGAAGAGAAGGCTGCGTGGAGACCTCATAGGAGCCTTCCAGTTTCTGAAGGGGGCGTATAGGGATGCTGGGGAGGGACTCTTCATTAGGGACTGTAGTGAGAGGACAAGGGGTAACGGGTTCAAACTTAAACAGGGGAAGTTTAGATTGGATATGGGGAAGAGATTCTTTACTGTAAGTGTGGTGCGGCCCTGGAATGGGTTGCCCAAGGAAGTTGTGAATGCTTCATCCCTGGCGGCATTCAAGGTGGGGTTGGACATAGCCTTGGATGGCATGGTTTAGTGGGAGGTGTCCCTGCCCATGGCAGGGGGGTTGGAACTCGATGATCTTGAGGTCCTTTCCAACCCTTACTATTCTATGATTCTATGATATTCATATATAGTTTCCTTATTAAAAACAAATCCACTTTCATTTTGCACAAGAGTAACAGGCATATGGCTTCTTTCTCCTTATGCAGCAACCTACTGAAATACTATGAATACCCGTTTGGTGGTTCATCTCCAAATTTTTTTATTTTTTTTTTAATATAATGATTTTTTTTAACAAATCACTAATTTTTGATTTACATTTTAGAAGATACCTTTACATAAAATTTAAAATTGAAAGTTTCAATTTTGCTGTTGAAATTTCTGCACTTTCTATATGAAGACACTTTTTTTGTGAAAATCGTATTGTATCGAAATACTCCCTAACAGCATGGTTTGTATTTTTTGGTAATTCTATTTTAAAAATATACATTTATCAGAAATTGCAGTGTTAGTTACAGGTCACAAATAAAAAGCCAGGTGCTTGCAAGCATCAGGAGAATGACATTCTGACCTTCTCCAGGTTAGAACAATGTGGGATAAAAGCCACTATTTTTTAAATAGCTTTTCTTTTTTTTTTTTTTTTTTCCTAAAGATTTTAATGCTTAAGAGATAAACTCATCAACAAAGATCTTCAGAGCATTTGCTGCAGTGTGATTTCATGTAAGAATGTGAAACTTTATTATTTATTCCAAAGCTGACTCCTGCCTTACTCCATGTTACTAAATTCAAGTCACAATTACACAGTGGTGCTAAATTTCTTATAATCCATATAGAACCAGGAAAGATACCTTACTCATCTTAGGTGACTAGAGTACAGTGCATTGCAATCCAAACCCAAACAAACCAAAACCCAACTGCTTAAGCCTGTCTTAAAGCTACAGATATTGCATTTTTGGAACTTCCCATCTCCTACTTTCTTGTTATAAGCTTGTGAGAAACAACCAAAATATTTCTTTATTATCACTGGAGACTGAAGAAGTAAACTGGAAAAATCTCAACTCAGCTCTGAATGGTGACAAGTATTTCTTAAATACGGATTCTTTCTGTTGCTTCCTCTCATCTACTGACAAAAAACACATTATTCTGAACTGGTATTGAGTTTGCAGAATGTTTTCCATGTTAAAGTAAAAGTGAGGTAGTATAAACTGCAAGGGAAGTGTACCAGTGGGTTTTGAGCGTTTATTTAATGTGATCTTGCAATGCCTTCAAAAGTGGTGGAACAAGGTTGCATATGAAAATGGACTGAGTCAATCATTTTGAAGTCAGAAGCATTTCAATATCAGATACATTTTCCACAGTCATACTGGAAAAAGAATGAACAGAAATATGCATGTCATAAGCGACATATGTTGTCAAGGCTGGAGGCTGAATGACACCATGCAAATGACTACCTTGAATACACATTTCATTACATTTTAACATTGCTCTGTGTGTGGCAGAGATTTCTTAGGCTGATGCTATACACAGGTTAGCATTTCTTATATGTATATAGAAGCATCAAATAACTTTCTTTACTCAAGTTAGTTAATTAATCATCACACCACAGGAATTCTGATTAAGCAATATGAACTCATAAAATATGTCCTGAAAAAATGGTATACTACCAATTGCCCTTTTTTATGAACACATTCAAATATAAGATTCTTTATGAATTAATTGACTCTTTCATCAGAACCCTCTGCTACTCTAAACTATGCATTTTACCTGCTTGCATTGAGTTTGCTTGCTCCAAGTACACGGGTTTTCATCACTTGAAAATTATTAACCTGACCAGATCACCACTACTGAAACATTTTCTTCATGTTCAGTAGAATTTCCCTTTCTATAAATACTGCTATTTTTCTTCAAGTAGTCTTACAAAAAAAAGCAATGCTTCCAACTAAAGGAAGTAAAGCTAATACCTAAAATGTGCTCTAAATATTCTAGTTAATAAGCATAAATACAGCCTACTTTAGATTTATTTATTGCCATTTTCTGGAAGAGTAATAAACACGTTTTGTGTTCACTAAAAAAAAAAAAAAAAGAAGAGTTACAGGGCTGAGTCCAAGAAAGAGAAATCAGAAGAAAAATAAATTAAAAAAACGAATGAACCATTGCAAATTTGTGGTAGTGGGACAGAAGTTTGGTAAGACTTTTTTCCTGTATTTGGGGGTGAGCATGTCTTTCACTCCACCCACACTTTTTTCCTACCTACCTTTCTATGGCTCCTTTCTCTCATTATTCAATTTCTTTCATTAATTTCACTGTTGGGCCTCATTTAATTCTGATCTCAGTATCATCAAGGATATCAGTATATCAGCATAGCTATGAGTCTAAATTGCAGATGATAAAACCTCAAAAAATGTGTAGACCAACAGAGCAGCTGAAGATCATATGATAGATCTGGAAACTCCTCTATTTGGTTTCCTAAACTTGCAGAAACAGAAAAATCTTCATTATTTTATTTTATTTTATGAGTTGCCATTCTTATAAAATAAAAAAAAAAAAAAAAAAAAAAGGAAAACCTTCCCAAGAAGAGAACGGTGGATTACAGTGCTAATATATATACATACAGTGCTATATATATATGTATATCAAGAGGAGGATATGCAACACAACCCCAGGGACCACTAGGCTAGTTCCCATTTCAAAAGATTATGTATAAAAAGTCTGTGATAGTTTTTACAGAAATACTGTCTGCTGTCAAAAAAACTTTTCTGACTCCAGAACATATGTTTGTTCCTCTAAGCAGGAAATACATAGAAGAGAATGTCACAGACCCCAAACCTTTTTTCTAAGTCCATGTCAACATTGTTACAAGCTCTGGAGAGAAAAGACATGGATGTCGCCGGGTGGCTGCCAGCACATTTTGGAGACAGACTGCTCTGTTAAACTCCGTGTGACCACAGCCAGGACTCTCTCATTTTTGTCCCTGGTAAATGGGGCTTACAGTCTTCTGCTATGTCACTGACATGCCATGTAAATAAATTCACTGAAAAATACTGTGAAACCACATGAATCTATGTGAAGGAATATTACTCATCTCAATTTGACCTCATTAGGGCTAATTGTCTTGTGGTTGTCCTTTAGTCTTCTTCATAATCACTCTAGTATTGAAATGATGCAAATTGACATTTACTGTATGTCATGCCTTAAGTACACAAAACTAACAGTTACCAGAGAAACTGGTATGACAGGTATGTCCTCCTGCCAAGATATTCTGCCCTCTCCACTGTCACTCCCCTGACGTACAGTCAATGAGTCTAGAAACATAGCACTGATGCTTAAGAACCAATGGTCTCATTTTCTGGAAGCTTACCTCTTTGATGGCAGCCTGATGAATGCCACACCACCACAGCGAAATGGGCAGAAACACATGATTTGGGAATTTTCTTTTGATGTCAATTTTTTTTCCACAGCACCAAAAAATACTCTTGGATATTTGGAAGGCACGACAGGGGACATACAAGAGAGCTCTGTAACAACTGAGTGACTTATAAGGATAAATGAGATTGCAGCCAAGCCAAACTTTTTCCAAGGGTATCTCTTTAGACAGTGTGGTTGTGCACGTGGATATGGCACAGGGTAACAGATGAGGTCTTACATGGGCTTAGGACTCGTGAACAAAATACCACTACTGTGATCTAGAAAAGTAAGGCACATCTATACCCAAACCAAAAAGTAGTGAGAAGGAATCAAGTAACTCTCTCAGTCAACATGGTACCAACAACTCTCATGCTGAGATATCCTAGATCTGAGTAACTTTATTTAGATCCTGGAAACTGTTAATTGCATCAACACAATGCTGGAGATACTTAGCCTGAATCAGAGTAAGAGTCAGAGAGAAGGCTCAACACTTTAATAATTAAATTTTAAAAAGTGTTTTAAAGGAAGAAAGACTGTATAAAACTTTAGTATATACTTAGAATTATTCCTTCATATTGATTTCTTTTTCCCCATAGAACTGGAAAATTAATTGTGTTTAGGAAATTTGTATGACAAAAAAATTTTACTGTCAAAAATTGCTTGCTTATTTAGAGCAAATTTTCCTTGCTGATACAAAGCTCACTATCAACAATACCTGGTAATTATTTTCAAGATGTGTGAGTACACAGACAGTGTTTACTGGCACCTTTGGAAAGATGATGAACTTCAAAGTAAGATGCAACATAAAGAGTGTGAAAAGTATGTGCTGCTCAAATGACATTTCTAGTGCAATATTCCTTATCTAACCATTTGCTTTTATTAAAGAAAGAACATCAGGAGATGTGTCTTTGGCTCCAAAAAGTAACATCCAAGAAAAATAAAAACATCTAACCCTCAAATGAAAACATGTGAACTGTGAACAATAACATCAAAATCACAAACTTTAGCATATAGCAAATGCAAGGCCTAATTTAGATCAATCTGTTTCATTAGAGAACAAGAATTCAAGTTCTGCAAAAAAAAAAAAAAATAGATAAGCAAAAGAAATTTGGTCTGAAGTGGCCAGAGACTATTTCGCATTTCTAGATGTAGTGGGAAAGGTGATTAAAATGTAAATGTGCGAGAATGATTTTTAAAAAGGCTGATTTAGGGGTTTGTATGTAATGTTTTTTATAATACTAGAAGGTACTTTGCCCTAAATACTTTCCTTTGAATACATTCCTGATAGCATATTCATGGTCAATTTGGACAACCAAGGTCACCTGTGTATTAGTCCAGAAAGCTGGCAGCAGATAATAAACCAAGAGTTGCATTTGCATTTGGAGATGTGGGGATAGCCTACTAAGACCTCTCACTAGTCTAATCTCATTTTCACCAACAGGCTGAAACACAGACTCCCTCTTAGGTATGGCACAAGCAGGCAATCTTCCAGGAATAACGCTACAGCCAAGTAAATCAGTGTTTCTTCTCCTGTAAACTCATTCTCAGCATTACTGCTATTTAAAGGTAGCATGATGAAGAATAATATCAAGAAACATGGCATTGCCCCAGTGGGAATGTAGTAGCAGAGAAAGCAAAATAGAGGAGTTTCAGGCTGCTGCTTGGTAGAGATTTAAACTCTAGTAAACAGGCCCCTGTGGAGACATAACGTGAAAATGTGTTTAACCCTTTTCCACATATCACAATGTCACTGGAGTTGTTTTACCTTGCATTTGACAAAGTCTGCCAATTTCTATTCCAATGCCGTTGCAAAACTAAGCTGTAAAAAGAGCTTGAAATTGTAGGAAAAAAAAGAGAAAAAAATAGTAGGGCAGACACTACTGCCCTCCTCTGTTAATGTAGGCTAGTAATATTAATTAAAATATTTGTATTTGCTCTTCACGAGACAGAAGTTCCTAGAAAGCCTACCATGGACTGAGGGAAAAGCAGCAGCCAGGGCCAACCCAGGATGTGAAGCCCTGGGACAGCCCTTTAAAGCCTGGACAAATTCTGGGGCCCTGCTGCTGTCCAGGGCCACTGGGGTTCAGCCAGCACCTTTTCCACCTCCTAATGTCTCTGACCAGCCCAGGCCCATGGTTGTGCCACCCCCTCTCTGCCCAGCCCCTCCACACCCTTTGCTTTTTACACCCCTGGGGGGCTGCACCCCTCTGGGACAGCTATGCCTGACAGCCCACTGCTACAGTTGATCTGAAGGTCACTGATCTCACCTTTACCCCTGGGTCCTGCAACATGGAATCTCTGGGCTGAATCTTCTGCCTCCACCCATGACACCTGTGGAACCTCCCCTCGCCCCTGGGCTTCACCTCAATTCCATATCCCTGCCCCGGCTCAGCGACTTTGTCACAACCCCTTGCTCCTGCCCAGGCCCCAGCCCCTGCTCCAAAAGAGAATAAATCAAATTTGAAAGTGTTGGTCATTCGTTGTTCAGGTGGGACAAGTATCTCCCCCTTGCAAAAAATGTCAGTTGCCAGATACTTTCAAAAAAATTAAAATTGTTGAAGTTCAGTTGTGGTCTTGCTTCTGCACTAAATAATTTACCTTAGGCTTTTTGTTCAGATATTTCTGGTGTTTGAAAAAATATTACTTTGCATTGGGAGGAAAGAAGTTTTTTTTTTATCAACTTGTCTCTTAATTGGTCTATTATCAAAGCAATGTAGAATTAGTTTCCATGTTGACTTAAGATTTTTACAAAATACTGTCCAGTCTGTAAACTTTCCAAGGTGGAAACTGTCAGAATACTGTTTCTCAGACTATCAGGCACAAAAGGCATTACAGCAAACCCAGTTTTTTATGTGAGCTAACTTCTTGTGTCTTGGAGACAGCTGCAGTACTGACAGTGTTCTGTATTTGAAATAAAGGTAAAAAGTACTCTTTTATAATACCAACAGATGTTCTTAGTAAAATTAATAATTTGGTAAATGAAATGCATACACAAATTGCATTATGTTACTACCTGTCGTGGTTTAAGCCTCCATAACTCACGCAGTCGCTCTCTCACCCACTCCGCATTCTTTCTTCCCCCAGTCCCAGGGGATGGGGAGGAGAATCAAAAGAATGAAACTCCCATAGGCTGAGATAAGAACAGTTTAGTAACTAAGGTATAACACAAACCACTGCTGCTACCACCAATAATAGTAATGACAAGAGAAATACAAGGAAAGAATACAATTGCTCACCACCAATCCCCAGCCCGAGCAAGCAGTGCACCCCCTTCAGTACACCCCCCCTTTCCGGGTCTCTGCCCTCCATTTTTTACATCCTGGAAATGACGTGCTGTGGTATGGAATACCTCTTCGGTCAGTTTGGGTCAAGTGTCCTGCCTCTACTTCCTCCCAGCTTCCCCTCCTCCCTGCCAGAGCATGAGACTCGGAGAGCCCTTGGCCAGACCAAAAAGTTCTAAGCAGTAACTGAAAACACTGGTGTTATCAGGGCTGTTCCCAGACCCAAAGTCAAAAACACAGCGCTGCACCAGCTACCGAGAAGGAGAAAAAAGACTGCTACTGCTGAACCCAGGACAATACCCTACTTTTCCTTCCACCACACCCACATTAAAAGGAAGGTATTTCTCTGGATTTCTAATTCTGCTCTTACTGGCTCATTTATATATACAATGAATGCAAATAATACTCAACAGCATTTGGCATTTATGAAAATACCAGACTGTCACTTAGAAATTCGTGAACAATTCCCAAAAAATAATAAGGAAAATCTTCTACTAATGGGTCATAGAATCACAGAATCATAGAACAGTTAGGGCTGGAAAGCATCCCAAGATCACCTAGTTCCAACCCCCCTGCCATGGGCAGGGACACCTCCCACTAGACCATGCCACCCAAGGCTCTGTCCAACCCAGCCTTGAGCACCGCCAGTGATGGAGCATTCACAACTTCCTTGGGCAACCCATTCCAGTGCCTCACCACCCTCACAGTAAAGAACTTATTCTTTATATCCAACCTAAACTTCCCGTTTAAGTTTGAACCTGCTATCCCTTGTCCTCTCACTACAGTCCCTAATGAAGAGTCAATTCCCAGCATCCTTATAGGCTCCCTTCAGATACTGGAAGGCTGCTAGGAGGTCTCCATGCAGCTTTCTCTTCTCCAGGATGAACAGCCCCAACTTTCTCAGCCTATCTTCATACAGGAGGTGCTCCAGTCCCCTGATCGTCCTCGTGGCCCTCCTCTGCACTTGTTCTAACAGTTCCATGTCCTTTTTATGTTGAGGACACCAGAACTGTATATAATACTCCACATGAGGTCTCACGAGAGCAGAGTAGAGGGGCAGGATCACCTCCCTCGACCTGCTGGTCACGCTCCTTTTGATGCAGCTCAGGATACGGTTGGCTTTCTGGGCTGCAAGTGCACACTGAGACTGGCTCATGTTCATTTTTTCATTGACCCACACCCCCAAGTCCTTCTCCACAGGGCTGCTCTGAATCTCTTCTCTGCCCAGCCTGTACCTGTGCCTGGGATTGCTCCGACCCACACGTAGGACCTTGCACTTGGCATGGTTAAACTTCATCAGGTTGGCATCAGCCCACCTCACAAGCGTGTCAAGGTCCCTCTGGATGGCATTCCTTCCCTCCAATGTATCAATCGAACCACACAGCTTGGTGTCGTTGGCAAACCTGCTGAGGGCGTACTCAATCCCACTGTCCATGTCACCAACAAAGGTGCTGAACAAGACCAGTCTCAAGACCAACACCTGAGGGATGCCACTCATTGCTGGTCTCCAGCTGGACATTGAGCCATTGAGCACAACTCTTTGTGTGCGGCCATCCAGTCAGTTCTTTATCCACTGAGTAGTCTACCTATCAAATTGATCTCTGCAATTTAGAGACAAGGATGTCATGCGGGACAGTTCCGAACGCTTTGCACAAGTCCACGTAGATGACATCAACTGCTCTACCCCTGTCCATCAGTTCTGTAGCCCCTTCATAGAAGGCCACCAAATTGGTCTGGCAGGATTTCCCCTTAGTGAAGCCATACTGGCTGTCATCAACCACCTTCTTGTTTTTCATATGCCTTAGCCTGCCTTCCAGGAGAATCCGCTCCAAGACTTTGGCAGGCACATAGGTGAGGCTGACTAGTCTGCTGTTCCCTGGGTCATCCATCTTCTCCTTCTTGAAAATGGGAGTTGTATTACCCTTCTTTCAGTTCTCAGGAACTTTACCTGACTGCCAGGATTTTTCAAATATGATGGACAGTGGCTTAGGATCTTCATTTGCCAGCTCCTTCAGGACCCACAGATGGATTTCATCAGGTCCCATGGACTCGTGCACGTTCAGGTTCTTAAGATGGCCTCGAACCTGATTCCCTCGTACAGTGGGCCCACGGTCTTCATTCTCACTGTCCCTGCATCTGCCTTCCAAGACTTCGTGGTGTGGTCAGAGCATTTGCCAGTGAAGGCTGAGGCAAAGAAGTCATTAAGAACCTCAGCCTTCTCCAACCAGGGTAGCCACTTCTGACAACTTCTGGAGAGGCCCCATGTTTTCCCTAGTCTGTTTTTCATTTGCAACGTACCTACAGAATCCCTTCCTGTTATCTTTCACGTCCCTAGCCGAGTTTAACTGTAACTGGGGCTTAGTTTTTTGTTTTTTTTTTAATATGTCTGAAAGGAAACATCCCTTTTTTCCTACACAGCCATGTTCTGGGCCTTCCATCAGTCCATGACACCTTGCCTAGTTCTACAGGAGTTATAATGCAGCAGGCAGAACATGGGCAATGGCCATGTCGCAAGGGGCTGGTGATGTAGCTGGTGTAGGGAGGTTATGGAAAGGGATGTGGGGAACCAGGCAAAGCTTCAGGCAGGGTAGTGGGTTAGAAAAGGCTGTAGTGAGAGGACACTCCTTGCCCATGGCAGGGGAGTTGTAACTAGGTCATCCTTACAGTCCCTTCCAATCCAACCATTACGTTTGTATGATAATGAAAGGGGAATGGCCACAGGCAAGGAGGCAGGGGCTGCCTGTGGTGCAGCAGATAGTGGCTGCTCCTTCTCTGCTTTTAGAGCTGGCAGCCCAGCACAGCACACAACCAGACCATGGAACACTTCAGACAGATTTGCAGCTTTCTGGCTGGTGCTATTTTCAAGCTTTTGGCACCAGCCCTGGCAATGCAGCGGCCATATCACAGCCTGCAGCATGCTGGTGGCAGCCTATGCTACTGTGTGGCTGATGACATGGACAGCCCAAGGCAGGTGTCCGCTGGCTGCCAGGGAGAAATGGGACTGGCAGCCTTGGCCTGAGGCTGGGAGAGTTCTGGGCAGGGGTTGCCTATAGTGACCAAGGGTGACTGCTCCCACTCTTTGTTGATACGGTCCTGTTTTGCACAGCCTCAGGCCCAGAAAGGGACACAATTTCTCCTGATAGCTTGCGGAAAGGGTCCACATTGTCCCTAGCCTGGCTTTTATTTGCAGTGTACCTACAGAATCCCTTCCTGTTATCTTTCACATCCCCAGCTAAGTTTAATTCCAAGTGGGCCTTAGCTTTCCTTACCTGGTCCCTAGCTTCCCATACAACACCCCGATATTCTTCCCAGGCTGCCTGTCTTTGTTTCCATCTTTTATAAGCCTCTTTTTTCCCCTAAGTTTTCTCAGCACTTCCTTATCCATCCAAGGAGGTCTCCTGGCCCTCCTGCTGCGCTTCCTTCTAACTGGGGAGCAAGACTCCTGAGTTTTTCTAAATTAAGAAAAGAAATGGGAGGAACCACTAATCATATCCTGAAAATTCTGCAATTATTTCTCAAGCTTACACATCAAGAATGAGTTATAAAATGCACATTTTCTGCAAGTCAAGTGCTTTGTTCTAAATAAAACATTTGATTTGACATAATACAGAAAATGCCATGTATGTACATATCCAGAAAGTTATGTTCCGTAAAAAACATACGCATATACTGAATGTACTGCTTTTACAAAATACAGTTCATTTTTCAAAAATTCAAATACCTGGATGGAAATCCCCACTGCAGAAACTCTTGATGACTGTTAGAAAATTGGGATCCCCAAAGTCCTTTGGAGCAATCATCTAGTCCAGTATTGGCTGAGTTCACAAGGACAGGTTTACAAAAGAAAGTCAAAGTGTTCTTCAACCTAGTTGTCTTCTCACATCATCTCACAACATCATCCTTTTTCTCTAACCCTTTCTGTATATAACACGCTTCTACTGGCAGTTAATACAGGTGATCTTAAACCATAAGTAATAGCAAATTGAGGTTTAAAGCAAAAGGGCCAGGAATTTTCCAAAGTCTTCTGAATAGATGTGGTGCGTAAAGTTACATACGAGGTGGCTATGAAATTGTCTGTCATCTGCTAATCGAAAGTTCTTTCATAGTACTTTTATACAAATTTGTGTTTTCTAGTATAAGTTCTTTAATTATATTTGGTAAAAACATGAAAAATAAAAATTCTTTGGCAGATAAAATGCTTTATAGTATGAACTGTTATGTTGCAGTCTGGATTATAGTTGCATTTGTTTAAAGTATGCACAACAATTTTTCTCTCATATTTTTAACTAAAAAACCTCAGAATGTCAGGATTCTCTCAGATTTGTTTCATTAGCCAGCTTCACTTACATGTTCTTTAAATATCAAATAATGAGTAAATTGGTGGCAATGGCAGCATTATACATATATTCCCTTGATTATACAAGTATTTTTATCATGCTTCTTATGTATGACAATAATTAAATTGTAGTCAGCTATATCTGGATCCTAGAAAGGCATATTCATGTACTTAACTTGTAGTAAAAAGAAGTTTCACAGAAGAGGGATTATTTGCATGGTGCTGTTAAGTCCATGCGTAGTTGAATAAATTATAGAATACAGCCAAAGACATTTGTTATCTCATTAGCTGCACTTATTTTTCAGCAGGAGGAGAAGTTACTACAACACAGTTTTTAAGGCAGATCTAAACTCAGCCCATTATTTATAGGAAACTGCAGCATATGCTGGATTTGAATTAACTGCCTTATGTCTAAGTATTCCATTTGACCATATCCCTTGTACAGGAAGATATTGCAATCTTTTGTGACTGAAAAGAATGTCTGAGCAAGACTCTCCTTTAGGGAGACTGTGTGCATCCTGTCCAATATCACTTCTACCACAAATGCGTCATGTACACAGGATAGTTAGGAATGACAACTGCAAGGAAATCCTTACAGATGCTGGTAAAACCCAGACCTACTGCAGGTTCTTGCAGCTGCAAAGTAAGCAGTGCAGCCTTGTCACCCTATTGCAGATTTATGTACAAATTTGATCAAGATTAATTTATCTGAATTATCAATATGGCAAATTAATTATGGTGTAAGAATTAGATGCCTCTTCCCTTGTCTAGTTTCAGATGACTTAGTGACACCTGTTGTGCTCGGTCATCTTGAAAATTAAAACTGAAAAAGAATAGCCTGTGTAAACATTTCAGGAAAAAATGATTTATTAATAGGAGTTTCTGCTTAGAATGATTAAAAATTTTTATTGTAGCTGGGGTAGGTGGAGAATTACTGCCATCTGCTGGAAGGATTCCTTTCCTGATTCAACTTTAAAACAAACAAAAGTGCATGGGTTTTTTTTTAAATGAGTAATGTAATGAAAGATTAAAACACCACTGCTGAAATTTAGGTGCATAACATCTGTGTAACCATCTAAAAGCTTATTATTCTAATGGCACCAAGAGCATAAAAATATGCAAATATGGACTTAAATCTCTTTGCAATCCAATGGTTGAACAGAGGACTGGGTAACTAAACCGTATTTATAAATATGAACTAGAGAGCGTAAATACTCCTCAAAGTGGGAGATGAGAAGATGCAAATGGAGGAGGAAATCAAAGACAAAACCATTTGTCCAATTTTACAGCATAAATTTTAGTATTACTGTTTCATTCAAATATATGGAAAAATGTTATTTTCGGAAAAAAAAAGCATGTCATGGATTGGTAGCAAGGACCTCAGAGTGAATACCCAGCTCTCTGTGAGAATTGGCAGTTCCAGAAAAGGGGAAAAAAACCCTGCAACAGTAATCAACCAATAAACCAAACAACCAAAAACAAAACAAACATTAATTTTGTCCTCCTGCTAGGGGACCTCTCTTTAGGTCACAACATACACATCAGCAGTTAGCACTGCAAAGTCACATTGATGCTGAATGTAGAGTAAGCAGTAACATGTAGCTTACACAGCACTGGGCATTTCCTTAAGAGCTTTTCTATTTTCATTCTCAGTTCTGTTTAGATTCCCAAATTCAGACAACATTGACTAATCCTTTTCAGCTAAAGGCCTTTCAATGTCGATTTTATATCACCCTGCTGAAGACTTTGAGAGCCAAATTAGACATTGAATGGTTCAGACTGAATTGTGATGTGAACATGGGTACCCAGTCTCACAGATTCTCAAGTCTAACCCAGAATGCCTATAGGCATATATATTCTACCAGGAAATAGGGACTATTTAATGATTAGTCTCTATTTGCTGGCTTGATGCTAGTGGAACTCTATTAATATTGCAATTACCTTAATCTATTTTCATTTGCTTCAGACATTAATGAAACTCGGAAGAAACTGCAATAAAGGATGGAGTGGAACTGGGACCAGCTAGGATGAGGCAGTTCAAGGCAGTTGAACCACCTGGAAACAGTGAGATGGGATAAAGAAGTATAGTATATAATGGTTGTCTAGCTAAAGAAGGAAGAATAGAAATAAACAGTTGAGAAGTGAGGTGAGAGAGAACTATGATTACATAGTCAAATGATAGATCGATTTCAGGCTATCATGACGAAAGTATTTGCTGTATCAAGAAAACTTGCACCAAATTATAGTGTAATTCAAACTGCACGGTAAAGTATTTATTTCCTCCTGGGCTGAGAGTTTACATTTAATGTTTTTTACATGCCATTGCATTGACCATTTCTAAGCTGCAAATAGCTGTTGTTAAATTCAGCACACTGGAATTTCAATTTCAGTGATTATTTATGGAGCCCTAACTTTGTCATTAGGTCCAGCATTCATTGCCCTGGTACCAACAGCTTTAAAATGACTGACACAGATAAGATGTGCTGTGAGATCTCCTTTAAGATGGACACACAAAAGCCAGCTCTTCTTGTTTTGTCAATTTATTCTGATGAGCAAGAACAATACATTCTCCTTGTGCAGATGCTAAGCCCCGAATCTGCAAATATTTTTCAATGGTTGGCAGCTTTTTGTAAACTGAATGTATATATATTATACTCTCATGCCTCTACAGAGCCACGCTAATTTTTCTAGCTGTTATTTGGATAACTGCATAGAAAAGCATTTCATAAAAAGTGGGATGCATCTTAACAGGAAAAAAATATAGGATAATAATGCCCTGGGAGTATACACACAACCTAAAGCAACTACACTGATGTTACTGTGATAGTGTGCTTGGGCTAACTATAGAGAAAGACATGAAAAGCAGAGACAACCTGTATCAAGGGAACATAGAAAGATGTGTGAGATGAAGTGAAGAAACCTACGTGCAACCCTTATGATCAAAATCCCTACATTCAGGATAAATTATTAACTTTAATTGCAACTATATTTCTCTGAAGTCTAGAAGACCTAAACAAGACATTAAATGTCAGAGGTACACTCCCATTCAACATGTGCATAAAATAAATAATACAAATAGTATTACTGTCTATTAATAGAATGCATGTGTTTTCCTTAAATAAATAATAATAATAATAAAAAAGAATACGCTCATGACCTGTTTCTTCCCCTGAAGGAGATGCACCTTGAAAACAGTGACCTATCTTGTCACACTGCTCTTTGGTTCTTAATATATAAGAACAAGTACTTTTTAATACTTGCTTCTGTAAAGTAACTTCCTTTATTTATACTCAAATTTTTCTATAGACTGATCTTAGCCATCTTCTTTCAATATTAAAGGCTAACCTGTTGACATGCTAAAGCCACTAGTCTGTGCTGTTGTATAAGAAATCTGTATAGTAGGTAATCACTTAAAAATACAGTTGTATTGGTTTTTATAAGCATGTTTTGTACTATTAAATAATACCTACTAAATATTTTGAATGTGAATTTTTAGCTTCTATTTTCTGAGAATCAATCTTGAATTAGAATCATATCTTGTTTTAGCTCTCCTTTGAACTTTCACTAAAAATATCATACTAGAAGAAGGTATTGAATGTTTAAGTTTTCAAGACTTAAGTATTCTAACAATTAAAATATGCAATGGGAAGTCTTTTTCTTTTGAATATACACGCTAAGGTAGAAACAAAGAAGAAAAATAAAGAGCAAGCAGCACTAAAAGAACTAATTTGTTTGTGAATGATGTACGCAGTCTACACTTAAGTATAGACTACTTAATGATTATGAATAAGGATTAAGTTAAAGCTCCAAAATGGTGTTGGCTGTATTTTGAAATTATCTTTAATTATAATACAGATGTTCTCAAGGGTATGGAAAAGAGAATGAAGGATATGCCTAGTATGTGTTAATGAGATCAGCCTCATCCCAGAGGTAAAAACATTCTTGATACTCTTATAGTACTTACATGAGAGATTTATTTTTATTTTTTTTTAAATTTTAGGTTGATTCTTGCTGCACTTTAACAACAGACATATAATGGAGACTACAGATTTTGTTAATGTGACTTTTGGCTTTATTCTTTCATTTTCTCCATATAGACCTATATTATCTGTATTAGAAAACAAGGCACCATAAAGAAGTTGTAAATCTGAGAAAAAAAAAAAAAAAGTAAAAAAATCTTATTCCCATTTAAACCCATGAATTTTACATTCTACCATAAGGTGAGAGCTTAGCTAATGACACCTGCAAGCAACTTCATAGAAGGGGTGGCCTGCAGCTGCTTTTTATTATTACTTCCTCCATTCAACAACAGATAATGCTCACTTGATGCAATGGATCTTATGTCTACAGTGTTTATAAACCATAACCACTTCCCCTGAAAGTTACCTTTTTTCTGTGAAGAATATTACTCTTAGAGTGCAACTGAAGGATTTATTTTTTTTTAGAAAGACTCAAAAGTAAATATAGCTTTTAAGAGAGTAATCCCAGCAAATATATATGCTGATCAGATATATGCCAATTCAGTAGGACAATTAGACTTTTCTGTAAAATTAACATTTTGATTCATGCATCACAGAAACATAATGTCACAGGAAGTTTATAATCCTGGAATGTTTTTCTAATTAAATTTTATACACCTTACAATTCTCACATTTTTTTACAGAACTACAGACCTTCCTGTCACACAGAGCCTTGCCTGTAGCACTTCAATAAACTCAAATTACAGGCAAACAATCTGAAGTACTTTGCACGTAATAAGCAGATCAAATATTCATGAAAATGGGTAATTGAGTTTTAAATATCCATGGATGGTTTGTTTCCATGGATGTTTTACTACCCATACTTTGCTGAATGTGGCATGAGCTGGAGAAATGTTTAATCACTGTATAGCAGCAAAGCGGTTTTGAGTGTGCCAGTGCAAATTCAACTTGCATATAATATTGATACTGTCAGCCATTTAGTAGCCTTACTCACACAGTACACAGATAGGTAGCGCATTTCAATTGAAAAAAAAAATAATCCAAAGTTAAGAGATCCATGAATTTTTCGATGTGCTTAATTCTACATGATAATTATAGTTACCATTCACAGGACTGAATTTCAAACACATTTATTATAACACACCCACAAACATTATAGGCTTTAAGGTTTTGCTTGATACAGGGAGTCTAGCAGAGAAAAAAACCCAGAACTTTTGCCCTGCCTCAATTTTATGGCAGGAATTCCCATGGTCTGTAAGAGTTCCATTTCCAGTTCAGGACATCAAGGAAAAATGTTAATGCAGGGGAGGGTTAGCCACATGAGTCCTATTAACATTAAATATGTCATGCTGGAGATATTTTCCATTTACTTTGAATTCATACATATAGGCTGTAGTCAAACCATGTGGAAAACTCAACCCCCAGGTCTGCAAGGCAGTGTTCACAGTCCTTTATCCCTAAAACTTCTGTTGAAATAAACTGGATTTCTGAACCATAATCCTGACATACTGAGCTGAACATTAGGATGTAATTACAAATTAAAAACTTATTTAAAAAAGTATATTCAAAATTAAATTGTTCAAATTTGGTATCTCAACAATTAGAATGTTATTTGCTCTCATTTAGCTAGGTTAATTGTAATGTTTTCAAGACTAACCTGTAAGCATGACAAGGAATAAACATGTTGCTGTAGCTCACTGTGAGGAAAGTAAAGTCCACCACTAGAGTGGACCTGAAATAGGACAAACAGGTAAAAATAAAAAGATTTGGGTTATGTACGTGAAAGGCTAGGCCTGCACAGTGTATTCCATGAAAGCTGAAAAATTTTGATGGCTTGGATCAAGCATTCTGACTTGCTTAGTCTCAAAATGAAACTGTTAACATTAGTGAAGTTAGTCCTGGCTAGAGCTTTTTCATCTCCACTTTAATATGCATGTGGTCACTGGCTTATAGAAATATATACTCTGGGACTATGGCAAAATGCCAAACTGGTGGTAAGATATCCATGAATTGAATTCTTCATCATCAAGGAAATTATTTTAGTTTGTCAAACATGCAAGTTATATTGTATTGGGTTTACCTGGCAAGGTTTTGGTAGCGGGGAGGCTACAGGGGTGGCTTCTGTGAGAAGCTGCCAGAAGCTATCCCCATATGTGATAAAGCCAATGCCACCCAGCTCCAAAATGGACATACTGTGGGCCAGGTATGCACTTATCGGTGATGGTGGCAGCGCCTCTCAAAAGACGTACTTGAGAAAGGGAAAAAGAGCAACAGCAGCCAAACCAGGAGAGAGAAACAGTTCTGCAATCAGTGAATGACAGGAGGAGATGCTCCAGATGCTGGAGTAAAGATTCCCCTGCAGCATGTGGTGTAGCCCATAGTGAGACAGCTGTGCCCCTGCAGCCCATGGAGGTCCATGGTGGACCAGATTCCACCTGCAGCCCATGGACGGCCCCACATTGGAGAAGGTGACCTGAAGAAAGCTGTACCCGCATGGACAGTCCATGCAGGAAGAAGCTCCTCGCAGGACCTGTGAACCTGTGGAGAGAGGAGCCCATGCTGGAGCAGGTTTGCTGCAGGACTTGTGACCCTGCAGGTGACCCACACTGGAGCAGCCTGTTCCTGAAGGACTGTATCCATGGAAGGGACCCATGCTGGAGCAGTTACTGGAGAACTGCAACCCATGGGAAGAACCCACTTGGGGATGTTTGTGGAGGATTGTCTCCCATGGGGTGGACCCCATGCTGGAGCAGGGGAAGAGTGTGAGAAAGAAAGAGCACCAGAGGTATTATGATGAACTGACCACAACCCCATTGACTATCTTCTTCACTGCTAAGGGGGGAAGGTAGAGAATTTGGGAGTCAAGTAGAGCCTGGGAAAAGGGAGGGGTAGGAGTAAGGTAGTTTTAGGATTGCTTTTATTTCTCATTATCCTATGCTGATTTGATTGGCATAAATTATATTCATTTCCCCAAGTTGAGTCTGTTTTTCCCATGGTGGTAATTGCTGAGCAATCTCTCTGTTCTTATCACAACCCATAAGCCTTTTCTTATATTTTCTCTCCCCTGTCCAGCTGAGAAGGAGAGTGATAGACAGGCTTTGGTGGGCGCCTGCCATCCAGGATGGGAAAATCCATCACCCTATACATACAGCCATCCCTTCACAGGGCTTAGATGTTAGTTTACTACCCTCTTTGACGTACATTTGAATGAGAAACTCTTCAGGTGTGAAGTGACTCGATTTCTAAGGACTCAGCACACTGAAATCTTAGACCCCTCAGTTTACCCTGACATAAATGAGAGTATAAGGCTTCTAATCCTGTGTGAGGTCAGGACCTATAGCGTTGCAGTGGAGCACAGCAAGAAATGGAGCACAGCAAGAACTGGTTATAAGAACACCAATTTTGTTTGCCTTGACGACCTGTGTAATCCCAAATGAAATCAAATTACAGAGGCTTCTAAGTCATATACTGTATGATAAGAAAGTATTGCATGCAAACTATGCCAACAAGCCATGCAGATTTTAGCCAAGCAAATTTTGCAAGTGACAGGTTTGCTATATGCTGGTCACATGTCAAGTCATGTGAGAGTTATGTACATGCCTGCTATCTGAGGTGGTAAAATTCATTCATATAAGACACGGACTCTTCATTAGGGACTGTGGTGAGAGGACAAGGGGTAATGGGTTTAAACTTCAACAGGGGAGGTTTAGATTGGATCCGAGGAAGAAATTCTTTACTGTGAGGGTGGTGGGGCCCTGGAATGGGTTGCCCAGGGAGGTTGTGAATGCTTCATCCCTGGCGGCGTTCAAGGTGCGGTTGGACATAGCCTTGGATGGCATGGTTTAGTGTGAGGTGTCCCTGCCCATGGCAGGGGGGTTGGAACTTGATGATCTTGAGATCCTTTCCAACCCTTACTATTCTATAATAGTCTCAATTTTAAGACGTATGTCTGCAAAGAAGGTCAAAATTCATGTGAGGCAGCCCAGAACACTGCTCACGGTATGAATTAGATAAATTATAATGCAAGAGAGGGACTATGAATATATATATATTGCATTAATTTTCATTAATTTTCTCACCGGCATAACAAATTCAATTCCTGTACCTGTAAAAATGAGACTGACAGGCATTTGTTCATATTTCTTGACTTAAGATAGCAATGTTACACTTCAATTGCACTTAATTAGCCATAAAACTCGTAGAAACCAAAGAACATATTCAGAGGGCCAGTAAGCAACCCTGCATCAATTAAATTTCTCCTGGCTGACTTCAGTAATTTGTCTTCCCTGTTGAAGGCCCCTTCCCTACTGGTCATACACAAGCAGGGTCTTAAGAAATTTACACTGTATTTTATTGGAAGAGACAATAATATAACTTCTAACAAATTCTTTACTACTGACTTCTGACTTTCAAGGCTTATGACTAGAAATGAGAAGTAATAAAATCCATAATGCAGTGGCATAAGGTGATCTGAGACTATCCAGATTTTCCTATCATCAGGTACCATGGTGAGCTGCTGCCTTTATGCATTGTTTTCTTCACTCCAACACTAACCTGCTTATTTCTCTAGGTATCATATTTTATCATTACTAAATTGCTCTCTCTGAATCAAATCCATCATAGGTAACCATGCACATACACATGCTTCCGCATATCCCGCTGGTAGCTTCCAGCCCTTGACAGCAAATTGCTAATGTTTAGCAGTTTTTATTCAAAATTAGTTTTATGCCTTTCACAATGCTCCAAGAGCAGGGAATGGGGGGGGGGGGGGGGGGGGGGGGGAAGAAAAACACATAAAAGAATACATTACTGGCCATGAGGATTAACATGTCTAGTTTATTATGGTATTCTGTCCTAAAGTCTCATTAGTGAAATCTTCCATCTCCATGAACCTCCCACTCCATCAACCTGTGTCTTATTTCCTTTTTAATAAAAATTAAGATAAATAAAAAGCTATTTAGTTATTACTCAAGATGTGAGAGGCATTAAAACCATTTTTGCAAAGTAACAGGTGTCTCAAACTGCAAGGTTTCTCAAACATACACCATAGGTGTGATATTTTTGCTTAAATAGCAATCACAATCTAATCCAGAAAGGAAAGCAAAGGGGAAAACACAGCAACAGGAAACTGATGAAAAAAAAAAAATCAAATTGGTGAAAGGCAGAACATGATTAAAGGCAAAACTACTACATGCTTTGCTGAGATCTAGATTCCAGCTTTTGCCTTCTGGAAGTGGCTATTAGAAGATTCCGCAAAGGACTGACATATAGGAGGCCTGGTGTAGGTGTGGTACCATGGTCTCAGGACCCAGAATGGACAGACCCAGTTTTAGGATTGAAGCCCTAGAGTTAGGAGATTAAAAAAAAAAAAAAAAAAACTAAACCCAAACAAACAGAAATCGAACAAATGAAAAAAGAGTTTATCTCAGGTAGATGATGAAAATGCAGCCTTCCAAATGTGGCTGTGCCTGTAGAGCGAAAAAGCTCCTTGTCCAGCCCCCAGAACAACTGCAAAGCAGCAGTTGCACAGTTGGCAGTAATAAAATGTCTACATCTTGCTTGTTGTTTCAGCTCTATGCAGCATAATAAATTCCTTCTACCTTGCAATGTTTTGGTTTGGCTTTTTTTTTTTTTTCTTTTTTTCTTTTTATCAGTGAAACATTGCTCTCATTTTTCTGCATAGGTTAAATAAAATTTGGTCTGAGAAAGTTACTCTGCAGATAGAAACTGATCAAACTGACCCAGCACTTGTGGCAATTAAACTCTGCCATGGGTTGGGTCCCTACAGGATATATCAAGAATAAATTCTTCCGTTACCATTAGTGTTCTCTTCTGTTATAGCTGTGCGCGCAGCTAACACCTGATACAGCACTGAATGCTGAAGGCTTGATAACAGTAGCAGAAATATTTTGCTGGTTAACAACTTCTAAATCTCCTGTAACATTAATTCCTTTTTCCTTCCCTGACTCCTTTTTGTCCATTTGCTCTAGCTTCTTAAGCTATTGTTTTAACTGCCTTCCTTTTTTAAACCAGGATGTAATGAAGAATGCTTGCCCTTTCTTACTATTATCTCTGATGTGCCCAGAATACATAAGCTCTGGTTACAAATCTACAAGGATTACTCTGTCAGTAGAATATCCAGCACATGCACCACAGCCAAAGAATGCTTAATAAAAAATAATTCGCTTTGTGAAGGGAATAATGAAAGAATAGCAGTTCCAGTTCCAGACCCCATCATTCCAGTGGCATTCCCTGATCCCACTCCAATTTGTCCATGTCCTTTGCATATTTGAGGGTCAAACTGAATACAGTATCTAATATGTGGTCAAATGAATGTGGAGTAGAGACAATAATCTCTCCTCTTGATGTCCTGATTCTGCCCCAATTCATAAAGCCCAGCATACTATTGTACTTTGCTGCTGGGGTGCACTGCTGACTTCATATTATTGTATTACAACCATAGTTACAAAATATTAGTGTGGATGTCTTGATCAAAGTTTTCCATTGCATTCTTTTTCTTAAAAACATGAAAGACAAGCCTTGTGTTGCATTGAGAGATTTTAATCACTTTTCTGCACTGTCAGTGACTCTGCAACTTTCCTTCCCTATGTCAGCGGACACTATATTACTTCTACACCACAAACTCCATAATCCTTCTCTAAATGCTTAACTTATAGTGATCTTTACTCTCCTGTATCAGTTGTATCATTTCTCTTTCATCCTCTTCCCTGTTACAGTATCATCCTTTTTTTTCCCATGGAAGAACATTATAGGTACTCTGAACCATTTTACAGTTACCTAGAAATTGCAAAATTATACCATGATAACTTGCTTTGTTATTTTTATCATCAGTAGTGATTATTTGCATTAAAAAAATATCAAGCCATGATATGGCATTTGCCACTCAATAAAATACGCAAAACCAATAGCATCTGTTAAAATCTTGAGGAGAATAGCATGTGCAATAAAAAAAAGGGGGGCGGGGGGGAATTATAGCCAATGCCTACTTTCCACAGAAATCAGATAAAATTGTATAAAAAAAAAATCATATAAAAATTAAAGTAAAAAAAAAATATATATATTTAGGATCTAGCATTTATTCCAGTGAAGATTCTATCACCTCAATACTTATGAATTTTACAAGAATATTTATATAACCAGCATATTATCCAAATAATATAAGGGAGATAATACTAATATTTAGTATATCATCCTTGATTCTGACAGCTGAAAGACGATGTTTCCCAAGCATATCAAGAAAACTTCAGAGCAAAATGTTCCAGCTCATCATGGATTTCAATGTTTTTTCTTCTCTTCTGAAGACATGAAAAAAAGATTTTGTATCGGATGCACTGTAATCTTCTCTTTAGCTGCCATTTACAAAGTTTGATTATGTTGCTTTGAATTGTCATATAATCTTAAGAGGATGGGACCTTCATAAAGAGAATGTGCATCAGTTCAATTTTTCCTTCCCCTCTATTTGATTTACTCAACAATTTACCTTGAAATTTATGCAGATTCATCAGCATGGAACAGAAGGCTATAGCTACAAGAACTTCTATTAATTACCCCTATGGATCATCCTGAAAATGACACTGATAAGCAAGCAAGCTGGTGTCACAAACATCCTGAAATGGTGATGTATGTGAGTGAACAAATTTTCATTAAATACTGGACTCTCTGCATTTCAATATTATCAGAGGATACTCCTGACTTTATAAAGTACAAGGGTAAGAAAACCCCTAAACATTAGACTGAACACACATTTTGTGAAAGTGTTTCAAGTGTGAGTAGACATCAGCATTGAAAATGAACATAGTTTATTACATAGTACAGATTCTCCTAAATATTTTTAGGATCTGTAACATTTTCATTTACACTTCAAATCAACTATATCTGCCATGAAGCTACTATGAGCCATATGTGTGAAAATATTCTCAGTCTCTATTTTTCTTAGGCTTATGGACTGTGCTTGTAGAAAATTCTGTGGGGAAGGGTTATGCTCAGAAAATTGGCTGTTCAAAAGATGCAAATGTACTGAGCCTTGGGACAATAAGACAAGTAGAAAAATGTGATTCCATCAAAAAGCTATTGAAGAAAAGATTAGTTATTATGTCCTTGGTTGTTAAACAATCCCTTTGATCCAGTATGTTGCTATGCAGACTTGAGAGTCTGTCCATGCAGATTATATTTCAGGAGTCCTAAAAAACTGTCAAGAAGCTTTAGGAAGTTCATTTTTATAATCTTCATTTAAGCAAAACCAACACTGAAAATGACTGGAGGATGTGGATCTCAGAATTTAGGGGATTTACTATTATTCTTACTTTGCTCAAGATTTTTTTAAAAAGACAGTTTGGATTAATAAGTATTTGCAAATGGCAGACCCACTTAAAGAAAAAGTAATTAAAGTGTGTGACACTGCAAAATCCCACAAATTTCAGAGGAAGCAGGAAAAACTTACTTCTTCGTTCAAGATTTAAGAACGTTGACAATGCAAAAAAATAAAAAAAAAACACACTTCGCCATCAACAGAATTACATGCAATGTTCTTTCAACATTAGAGGCAGTCTGGAGAAATTTTTTGAGGCAGAAAGAGCTGCTTATTTCTCAGCATGTTGAGAAGTCTTCACAAAGTGACATGCAGAATTTCACAGGAGAATAAAACAACATGTAAGACCAAATTGTGCCTCCTTGTGGATCTGCTCCCGTAAGTGTGAAATTTTTGCTTATGTCTTCAGTACACAAAGGCAGTATAAATGACACAAGCTGTTTCTGTCTTCCAGAATATATGCAGAGGTATTGATAATTTTGTGGGTGAACTTTTGTTTTGGCACATTCTACAATTGAAAAGAGGTTGATGGTTTAAAAACCCGTATCATTGTTTCTTCATGTCACACAGGTTTTCTTTGGTTTTGTTTAAATCATTCTGTCTTTCATTATATTAAAAAAACAAAAAAAAAACAAAAAAAAACAAAAACAAAACAAAACAAAAAAACCCACAAACAAATTCCTGGTAATTTATTTCTACTGTTAACATGGATGGAAGAAGGAAAGCTAATCTAGCCAGTCATAATTTTCTTTAAAAATAATAAAAAAGTGAAGATATTTCCTCAGTTTTGCTTTAACCAGGCATCAGGAGAGGCGGTGATTGCATACTCAGCAGCTAACCTACTCACTAATATTCCAGATGTTTCAGCTCAAAACTAAAGTGTCATGACAATACTGCATCTTTAAAAAAAATAATCACCACCATCATCAGAAAGGACAGACACAAGAATAAAATAAAACAAACAAACAAAACAAACAAAAAACCCCAAACAAACAAGTGAAAAAAAAAAAATAGTATCCGAGGGACTAGAGAAAGTAGAACGAGGAGATATCCAAGTTCATACTTCCAGCATTGTTTTAGGAACTGACACTGAGATACCACAGTTAAGTATTCAAGGATGCAAAATTTGAAGATGTACCATCTGTGCATACACTTCACCCGGGCTACCAAACAAATAAGATCTATTCCAAATAACCAGTGCATCAGACTCACAAATTTCCTGTTTTGTTAAATCTTGATGCTTATCAGGCTGAATGACGTTACCAGGACCTTAACAGAAAATAGTAAAAAGTTCTAGGCATATAGCCTTATCGTGGACTCCCTTTCTGTGACCTGAAGCACTTCAGTGTTTTATTACCATCAGCAGATTTCAGATAAATATCTTCTGGGCTAGCATGTACAAGGGAAGCAAACACTTTTACTACTAATTAGTTTTTACAGGTATCTCTGACAGCAGATAAAATGCCCAAATCTATACTCATGTATGTGCTTCTGTGAAGTATCCTAATAATCTAAAACTTCACACCTCTTGTTAAGCTGCCTGGATTTTTTCTGCATTTTGCAATAATACCTACGAAAACACGGATATCATTGAATAGATATTGTTTAATTTCTACAGTTCATGGGAAAATATCAGTACTTTTACTAGGGAGGTTGTTATAAAGAGATTCATAGTTCCCAACCCTTTTAATCAGTTTTAACATCATTTGATAGGTCAGTTGTGAACTAAAATAAAGTTATTAATATTTTTTCTTTTCAAGGACTCTGCAAATTTTTTATTTTTATATCATAAACAGGATTGTGCTTCCTCTCAACATAACTGTATGCTTTTGAGCAGCAGATCCTTCTTGGTTTTAGTCACATAAGCAGTTATGAATAGCACCTACTTTGTTTAAAGCCCACCAATATCTTTGAAGCTGAAGTGGGAACAGTTGGGCCAGAAACCTTCAGTAAAACCTCTGTGTATCAGTGGTTGGATACTCCCATAGAAAAATTTCTAAATGAGCTAACTACTCTTTTCTGGGCATCACTGGAAAGCCATTTCTTCTGAAAATTTTATGACTGTTTATTTCCTTTTCTTCTCTTATCTGAACATCAAATGCTTCCTGAACTTGAAACAGACCAAGCTCTCCCTAGCCAAAGTCACTGAAGAGATTCAAAGCTGCAGATGTTGAAAGGCTCCTTTTCTGTTTCTCCTGCACTCCAGAAAAAAGAGCCTGCTGATCAATACATCACTAAAAAAAGTTTAACAGAATTTTCACAATGTCTAGACATATTTGCTTAATTTCCTGCGGTTTTCTGGGTTGGTGTCCTCCCCACTGTGCTTTGTGGTTACAAAGAAGAATCTTCTGCTACCATTTATAATCCAGGTTGCACACACAAAAGTAGGTAATGCGTCTTTAGTTCAAATCACAGCACTCAGCATCCCTACTGTTCCCACAGAAACAGACAGAGATATATAGAATACTTTCTATTTATATTCAACCAGTATTCATTTAACGCTTTGTGAAGATGCACACCTTCAGCAGCTTTAAATTAAGAATACTTCCATAACTGTTAACCCCCACTATTCTTACTGCATTATTCATATATCATTACTGTAAATATTCATATATCATTACTGTAAATATTCATATATCATTACTGTAAACAAAAATTACTGCACCAGACAATTTGTGGCAAATGCTTATAGGTTATCCCTGCCACACTTTTAGTTGATTCAGGATTGTGTTAGAACATACAAGACGAAAATATTCCTAATTCCTTGGATTTAGGAAAAAAGCATTTACATAATCTTAACAAAAGCATATTCTCTTCTATGAGAGTACTTTTTCATGAGACCTTGAAATGAACAAACCTATTTCACAGCAGATCCCACTCTATCCTTTGTTATTCATCTGGACCTCATCTCCCTAAGTCCCTCCTTTGCAAGATAACAAACGATAACCACACCAAGGGAACAGAGCTGACAATGGGTATCCAGTTTGGGAGGAGTAAGAGAGGTGGTAGGGAAGGGAGTTATAAATTCATTTTGTGCTTGCTCCTAACCTGTGACCTGATAAATCCAGGAGAGACACAACTAAGGTTTAGAGCTCTGGATGGAAAAGCATATTTGCTTCCTTGGCTTGCTCCATAACCATAGGACTTCCTGATTTAGCAGGCATGCCAAGGGAAATTTGATGCACAGAATCAGAAAAGATGCCTGTTTCTCCTAAGTCCATTAGAATAGACTGTATGCTAAGCATTTGGGGAGCGCTGAATAGGTTTGAAAGCTGAGAAAAGCTTTAGTAACAGTTTGACATATTGCTTCCATCCATAAAAACAACAGTGAGGCAAAATTACCCTATTTACAATTCTGCTGAGGGACAATAGTCTTAGTTAAATCGGAAAAAAACTATATAAAAATAGGAATACAGTAAGTCAGGTAAAATGTTAACTGTAGAATCTGATGTGACTCCATATCGAATCATGGGTTGGAAGGGACCTTCAAAGGTAATCCAGTCCAGCCCACCCTGCAATGAGAAAGGATGCCTTCAACTAGACCAGGTCGCTCGGATCACTTATTACGACTTGATTCACCTACCTTTGCTTAGATTAGTCGCTTGAATTCTGCTTATAAAAAAATATGCACTGGTAAAAATTGTTATCTAACAATAAATTAAATAACAACAACAACAACAATAAAAAGGCAAAATTGATCAACATCTAGGAGCCTGAATACACAGGTGGAAACAAAATCAAAGTATGCATCACATTCTCCAGGCTTACACAGCAGTTTTGCTTTTGATTTCATTTGAAATTCTGATTTTATTGAGCAAAAGTCTTCCTTGATCTAATTCTGGAAAAAGAAACCCACAAAGTATTTCTGCTATGTTTACAGTCACATTTTAAAAACATACAGTTATAATTAAAAGAAGAACTAACCTGCTTTCTGTATGAACATGTACAAGCAATTCAACATGGAATCATAGAATCATAGAATAGTAAGGGTTGGAAAGGACCTCAAGATCATCGAGTTCCAACCCCCCTGCCATGGGCAGGGACACCTCCCACTAAACCATGCCATCCAAGGCTCTGTCCAACCCAGCCTTGAACGCCGCCAGGGATGAAGCATTCACAACTTCCCTGGGCAACCCATTCCAGGGCCTCACCACCCTCACAGTAAAGAATTTCTTCCTCAGATCCAATCTAAACCTCCCCTGTTTAAGTTTAAACCCATTACCCCTTGTCCTCTCACCACAGTCATTAATGAAGAGTCCCTCCCCAGCATCCCTATAGGCCCCCTTCAGGTATTGGAAGGCTGCTAGGAGGTCTCCACGCAGCCTTCTCTTCTCCAGGCTGAACAGCCCCAATTTTGTCAGCCTATCTTCATACGAGAGGTGCTCCAGTTCCCTGATCATCCTCGTGGCCCTCCTCTGCACTTGTTCTAACAGTTCCATGTCCTTTTTATGTTGAGGACACCAGAACTGCACACAATACTCCAAGTGAGGTCTCACGAGAGCAGAGTAAAGGGGCAGGAGCACCTCCCTCGACCTGCTGGTCACACTCCTTTTGATGCAGCCCAGGATACGGTTGGCCTTCTGGGCTGCAAGTGCACACTGCCGGCTCATGTTCATTTTTTCATCAACCCACACCCCCAAGTCCTTCTCCGCAGGGCTGCTCTGAATCTCCTCCCTGCCCAATCTGTAGCTGTGCCTGGCATTGCTCCGACCCAGGTGGAGGACTTTGCACTTAGCAAGGTTAAACTTCATCAGGTTGGCATCAGCCCCCCTCACAAGTGTGTCAAGGTCCCTCTGGATGGCATTCCTTCCCTCCAATGTATCAACCGAACCACACAGCTTGGTGTCATCGGCAAACCTGCTGACGGCGCACTCAATCCCACTGTCCATGTCACTGACCAAGATGTTGAACAAGACCGGTCCCAACACCGATCCCTGGGGGACACCACTCGTTACTGGTCTCCAGCTGGACATTGAGCCATTGAGAACAAATTTTTTCATGCGGCCATCCGGCCAGTTCTTTATCCACCGAGTGGTCCACCTATCAAATTGATGTCTCTCCAACTTAGAGACAAGGATGTCATGTGAGACAGTGACAAGTCCAGGTAGATGACATCAACTGCTCTACCCCTGTCCATCAGTTCTGCAGTCCCTTCATAGTGGGCCACTAGATTGGTCAGGCAGGATTTCCCCTTAGTGAAGCCATGCTGCCTGTCCCCAAGCACCTTGTTGGTATTCATGTGCCTCAGCATGCCTTCCAGGAGAATCCACTCCAAGATTTTGCCAGGCACAGAGGTGAGGCTGACTGGTCTGTAGTTCCCCGGCTCATCCATTTTCCCCTCCTTGAAAATGGGGGTTATATTTCCCTTTTTCCAGTCCTTGGGAACTTCACCCAACTGCCATGATTTTTCAAATATGATGGACAGTGGCTTAGCAACTTCATTTGCCAGCTCCTTCAGGACCCGTGGATGGATTTCATCCGGTCCCATGGACTTGTATACATTCAGGTTCCTAAGATGGTCTCGAACCAGATCCTCTCCTACAGTGGGCCCAGGGTCTTCATTCTCACTGTCCCTGCGTCTGCATTCCAAGACTTGGGTGGTGTGGTCAGAGCATTTGCCGGTGAAGACTGAGCCAAAGAAGTCATTAAGAACCTCAGCCTTCTCCAAATCCAGGGTAGCCAGTTCTCCTGATAACTTCTGGAGAGGGCCCACGTTGTCCCTAACCTGTCTTTTATTGGCAATGGACCTATAAAATCCCTTCCTAGTTTAATTCTAAGTGGGCCTTAGTTTTCCTAACCTGGTCCCTAGCTTCCTGGACAACATCCCTGTATTCTTCCCAGGCCGCCTGACCTTGCTTCCACCTTTTATAAGCCTCTTTTTTCCTTTGAATTTTGCTCAGCAGCTCCTTATCCATCCAAGGAGGTCTCCTGGCCCTCCTGCTAAACTTTCTTCTAGTTGGGATGCATCGCTCCTGAGCTTGCAGCAGGTGAGCCTTGAATATCAACCAACAGTCTTGGGTCCCCCTGCCCTCTAGGGCTGTATCCCATGGAACCTTACTGAGCAGGTTCCTGAAGAGGCCAAAGTCTGCTCTCTTGAAGTCAAGGGCAGTGAGCTTGCTGCACGCTCTTCTCACTGTCCTGAGGATCTCAAACTCAACCATCTCATGATCGTTGCAATCAAGGCTGCCCTGGAGCGTCGCATTCCCAACTAGCCCTTCCCTGTTGGTGAGCACGAGGTCAAGCATGGCACCTCTCCTTGTTGGCTCCTCTATTACTTGCAGAAGGAAGTTGTCTTCCACACAATCGAGGAACCTTCTGGATTGCTTGTGCCGGGCCGTGCCATCCCTCCAACAGATATCAGGGTGGTTGAAGTCTCCCATGAGAACAAGGGCCTGCAAGCGTGAGGCTGCTCCTATCTGCCTATGGAGCGCTTCGTCCAGCAAGTCCCCTTGGTCAGGCGGTCTGTAACAGATCCCCACAATAATGTCTCCCATCACTGTTCTCCCTTTAACCCTGACCCACAAACTCTCTGTCGACTGCTCACCTGTCCCCTGACAGAGTTCCATACTCTCTAGCCTATCCCTAACATAAATAGCAACTCCCCCTCCCCGTGTGCCAGGCCTGTCTTTCCTAAAGAGCCGGTAACCTTCCATTCCAACACACCAGTCATAGGAGCCATCCCACCATGTTTCTGTGATGCCTATGATATCATACCCTCGTAGATGTTCAATGCCTACAGGAGAAGTAGGACACTTTTCCAATCTTTAGCGCACAGGTATTTGGAAAGCCATTCTATATCCTCGAATTTACACAGAGTGACTAGCTAAAGCCAAAAGGATTACTGGGGAGTAAATAATTCACAACAGTCAGCCCCACTCACTGAAAAAATGCTTTACTGAGTTTAAAACATAGGATAAAGTACTAACTTTCATACCTGAACTTCTTGCAAAATTATGTGCTCGACCACTTTACTTCAGCAGCAACTTTACTCCTTACATTAGGATAAAATTTGAAAACAAAACAAAACCTCAGAAATTCACAGAAAGTGTAAATGTCTATTATCTTTAAACAAAAATATTTATAAAAAGGGTGAGTTGAAATTCTTCATAGCAGTCTTTTTCCACGCTTACGTAAAAAAACAGAACAAAAACCCCACAAAACCAAAATCAACAACAAAAAAAGATAAAACAACAAAATCACACCTACTACACAAAATAAAGTTATCTTTTTCCTTGAAGCATCTTTTAAAACAATACAGTAAGATAACTAAATTTAATTATATCTCTGTTCCTAAGACACTTTTTTTTTTTCCTTTTTTCTTTTAATTCCAAATTACTCAGCTTCATCATAGATCCTTTTGTCTCTCTTTTTCTCTGGAGAGTCATGAACATCTAATTTACAGCTAGGTGTGGTAACAAGATATCAGACCTAGGTCTACCTGTAATCTACTCATGCATTTCTCCCTATAACCTGAAGTATAGACATGTCTTTTAAACACTAGCAAACTTAATTCTTCATAATAATGGAGAAAAAACAGTCAGGGAAATTTATCTGATTTCTCTGAAGACTATTGACCTAACAGTCATGAGAACAAAATGCTGGGAATATCAAGATCCAATTTAACATCTTGTCAACAGGCTGAGTATTGGTGAGTAATTTTAATATGAACAAACGCACAAGGTTAAATGGATATGGTGGCAGGGGCACATTCATCTGACTTACTGTATAAATATGACCTGGGTAACCAAAGATTTCTTTACCTAGAAGACTTCATAATCTAATTCATGATAAAATCAGATGTAACATTGTAAATTATATTGAATTATAAGCTTGACTGAATAGTAAGCAAGCATCGAATCTAACAATGTATTATATTTAGTACATTACAGCATGGTGAATTTTTCCATTGTATTGATACATACAATGTGTATAAATAGACAAAAAGCAAACAAAAAAAATCCCCAACATTTTTTTCATATTTTTTTTTTCATAAAACATGTCCTGCTTTCTGAAGTTGTTTATATTACTGATAGTTTCACAGTAAAATTTCTCTTTTTGCGAATGAAAGGGGTATAGCAGTTGATGTCATCTACCTGGACTTGTGCAAAGCCTTTGACACTCTCACACATGACATGCTTCTCTCTAAGTTGGAGAGACAACAATTTGATGGGTGGACCACTCGGTGGATAAAGAACTGGCTGGATGGCCGCACGCAAAGAGTTGTGCTCAATGGCTCGATGTCCAGCTGGAGACCAGTAACGAGTGGTGCCCCTCAGGAATCGGTGTTGGGACCAGTCCTGTTCAACATCTTTGTTGGTGACATGGACAGTGGGATTGAGTGTGCCGTCAGCAAGTTTGCCGATGACACCAAGCTCTGTAGTTCGGTTGATACACTGGCAGGAAGGGAGGCCATCCAGAGGGACCTAGACACGCTTGTGAGGTGGGCTGATGTGAGCCTCATGAAGTTTAACCATGACAAGTAAAAGGTCCTACATGTGGGTCGGAGCAATCCCAGGCACAGGTACAGGCTGGGCAGAGAAGAGATTCAGAGCAACCCTGTAGAGAAGGACTTCAGGGTATTGGTTGATGAGAAAATGAACATGAGCCGGCAGTGTGTGCTTGCAGCCCAGAAAGACAACCGTGTCCTGGACTGCATCAAAAGGAGCGTGATCAGCAGGTCGAGGGAGGTGCTCCTGCCCCTCTACTCTGCTCCTGTGAGACACTTGGAGTATTGTGTGCAGTTCTGGTGTCCTCAACATAAAAAGGACATGGAACTGTTAGAATAAGTCCAAAGGAGGGCCACGAGGATGATCAGGGAACTGGAGCACCTCCCGTATGAAGATAGGCTGACAAAATTGGGGCTGTTCAGCCTGGAGAAGAGAAGGCTGCGTGGAGACCTCCTAGCAGCCTTCCAATATCTGAAGGGGGCCTATAGGGATGCTGGGGATGGACCCTTCATGAAGGACTGTAGTGAAAGGACAAGGGGTAACAGGTGCAACCTTAAACAAGGGAAGTTTAGACTGGATATGAGGAAGAAATTCTTTACTGTAAGGGTGGTGAGGCCCTGGAATGGGTTGCCCAGGGAAGTTGTGAATGCTTCATCCCTGGCGGTGTTCAAGGCAGGGTTGGACAGAACCTTGGATGGCATGGTTTAGTGTGAGGTGTCCCTGCTCATGGCAGGGGGGTTGGAACTCGATGATCTTAAGGTCCTTTCCAACCCTAACTATTCTATGATTCTATGATCAGCTTATCCTACCTTATGTTTCCATAGCTGGATGCAGAGAATGTTTTAGTCTCCTAATGAGCAGCAAAGCCAGAAAAAGCTATGTTTGACCTCCAGGTAAATCTGAAAAATATTAATGCTGTTAGAATTCATATAACTTCAGTTGTACCCTGTATTTTTAGTTTAGCACTAACTTTTAACACTATTTAAAACTAAATTAACATGAGATAAATCTTTTCAGATTACAATAATTCTATTCCCTCGATAAAAATGCTTCATTCTTCAAGATTTTCAATGCTTTTATGATTAATTTTTAAATTGAAATTTTCTAGAGCTCTTGGGATTTGAAAAGAATAATAAAATGGCTCAGTCCCATTAATAATAATGTACTTATAAATCAACTGCTGTTGTTAAAGAAATTCCCATGCTTTCAAATAATTGTAATTTTATTCTAAAAATAGAATTTTAATTCAATTGTTCTTGAATAAAAAACATTTAAAGACTATGAGGTGGGCATTTCCTTTGGACATAAAAATGTGTTTCTTTCAAGGAGGAGCCAAAGATTATACTGAAGTTTAGCAACTCAGTTATAGTAACTTAAAATTTGAGGTTTATTTACTTATCTTCATAAGAAATGATATAAAATACTTTCACTTCATCATTTATTGATTGTCCCATGCATGGTGATGCTTTCCAAAAAGATCACACAGTATCAGACGAACAGTGTCTTCATTAAATTTTTGCTTAGCTGCCCGTTGTTAGCTGTGGTTATCCTCTTTCAGGATTGATGTTGATGTCATAAACCACACAAGAAACTTCTTCCTGTTCATATTATAAAACTACCAATATCAAAGACATCACACTTGTAAAGCACAACATCACAGAATGTTTAAGGTTGGAATGGACCTCTGGCGTTATGTTGTCCAACTCCCCTGCCCAAGCAGGATCATCTTCAGTAAGTTGCCAAGGACTATGTCCAGATAGCTTTTGGATATCTCACAGAATCATAGAATTGTTAGGGTTGGAAGAGATCTCTGGAGATCATCCAGTCCAACCCTTCTGCCAAGGCAGGGCCACCTACAGAGTTTACAAAGGAATGCATTCAGGTGGGTTTTAAGTGCCTCCAAAGAGGGAGGCTCCATGACCACCCTGGGCAGCCTGCTCCAGGGCTCTGCCACTCTCAGCATGAGGAAGTTCATCCTTGTATTAAGCTGAAACTTCTTGTGTTTTATGGCCATTGCTCCTCGTCCTGTTGTTGGGTGTCACTGAAAAGAGTGTAGCACCATCTTCCTGGCACCCACCTTTGAGATATTTGCATGCATTAATGAGAGCACCCTCTCAGTCTTTTCTTCTCTTAGACTAAACAGACCCAGCTCCTGCAATCTATCCTCATAAGAGAGATTCTCCAGACACCTAATCATCACTTCATTTGGTTTCCAGGTTTCCTGGATTGGTTTCCAGGATTAGCTGCTCCATCACCTTCCCAGGAATGGAGATGAGACCTGACAGGTCTGGAGTTCCCTGGGTCCTCTTTCTTGCCTTTCTGAAGATAGGAGTGACATTTCTTTTCCTGCAATCCTTGGGCATCTCTCTTAGTCACCATAATATTTTTGAAGATGGTAAATGGCTTTGCAATGACATCAGACAGCTCTGTCAGCACTCCTGGGTACAACTTGAGGCCCATGGACTTTACACATACCCAGGCTGCTTAGGTATCCCCTAGACTGCTCCTTTTCTACCAATAGTATAACTTCCCTGTGCCAGATGTTGCCCCTGGTTTCAGATATCTGGGATTTCTCAAGGCTAATCTTGCTAGCAAAGGCAGAAGCAAAAAAGGGCATTCAGTAGCTCAGCCTATTCCATGTCCTGTTTCACCAAGGTCCACAACTAATTCAGCAGCGGGATCACATTTTCATTGGTCATCCTTTAGCTAATGATGTATAAAAATTATGAGAAGGATAGAGCACCTCCCCTGTGAGGAACAGGTAAGAGAGTTGGGATTGTTCAGCCTGGAGAAGACTCCAGGAAGATCTTACTGTGGCCTTTCAATCCTTACAAAGGCCCTGTAAGAAAGAATTGGAAATAGTTTTTAGCAGGGCCTGTTGTGATAGGATGACGAGTGATGGTTTTAAATTAAAAGACGGGAGATTCAGGCAGAATGTGATAAAAAGTTCTTTGCAATGAAGGGGGTAAAATACTGGCACAAGTTGCCCAGAGAGGTGAACCCAACAGAGCTATCTTTTACCAGCAGAGATCAAATACTTATTAAGCTAAGTCACATATTAATAGTTCTAATTTATGTTCCAACATATTAACTTCTTTGTTATTAATTTTCTAATAAACATCGATTCCAACTTTTTGTTTCTCCTGAGGCAGAGAGCAATGATATTTGTAGAATATTACTAATTGCTTTTGTTTCATGAAGCCTTTCTGTGGAAAACATACACTAGTTACTCATTAGGCATCAGCACCGAAGACTAAGCTCTGGATACAAGCTACAAACAACCTATAATTCTTACATGAACAAAATTTCCACTTTGACCAGGAGAGTTCTGTTTACAGACTGAAGGTCAAAGCCCTATGAGCAGCAGAAGAAACAGGTTATGTCTGCTTGGATCATGGAGGTAATAATAATTTTACCTGTCAAGACTTCTTGGAGGTTTTGCAAAGCTGTACACATATATTGAAAGCAGTAGGACAATCCTACCGTGAGTGCTGAACTGGAGGCATAGCTGAAGGAAGATAAAACTTTAATACGGTTTTGTCAAACATAAATATGTCTATAAAATAGTAATAGAAAAGCTGCAGTCAATTTCACATGAAACACAGTGGAGCAACATGATCTAGAAACATTTTTTATGCTTAGCAAAAGATACTTGAACATATAGAGGCTTATCCTCTAGTTTGATATTTATTTCCCTGCTATGTTGTTAGATTAACTAGTTCAGACTCATTCTGGAATTTAAACATGTGATTAGAAGTCAAGAGCTGATGTCAATAAACTGGGTGGTGACGTAAACACACAAGAACGGAGCGCCATCATCCTGGTTTAACCCCAGCCAGCAACTAAGTACCATGCAGCTGCTTGCTCACCTCCCTTTCCCTCCTCCTCAGGCAAGATAAGGAGTACTGAAAGAATGTAAAACCCACAGATTGAGATAAGAAGAGTTTAATAACTAAAATAAAGTACAAATATAATACTAATACTGATAATAATAAGGGAAATAACAAGGAGAGAGATACAAAGCTAAAAGGGGAAAGGAAAAACCACAATAAACAGCAGTGATTGTGAGAACATGGACATTAATTTTGTCTCAAACATCATTTATATTCCATAGGGTGAGTCAGAGACAGGAAACTGTGTTTGTCTCAGGCACCATCTGCATTTGACCATGGGAGGCCTTGAGCATAAACAAAGCAAATAACAAGGATGTTGGCTACCAATACTGTGTAGATAGGACTGTTCTGACCCCTTTGTTTGAGGCTGATAAGTCTCCACAGGAATGTGAAAGGATGACTCCAGGATGAACTGACTCAAGAGGATACAGGCAAAAAGCAGACATCACAGTATGAGGGACACTGACCACCTGGAGGACCGCCTGTGGAACTCCAGCTTTGGAACTGTGCAAGTACTCAGTAAACTATGCCAGTCATTAGCTTAGTAATGCCTCTCTACACCTCACACACAAACTATGAATAACACCCCAAAAGAATACGAACATGAAAGTGTGGGACTCAGGTTAGAAGGAGGACTATCACCACCACTAATACCATGGATGAAGAGGACCAACAAGACATCCCTGGACCCATGAGTACTGATATTTCTTTCTCTCTCTCTCTCCCTTTCTTTCCCTCTCCTTTCTCTTCTTTCTTTTCCACTGAATACTGACTAAACCTAAGTAAAAACACAATGGCACAGGACTTGCTGATCCAGTCAATCATTGTTGAGTTACTGTATATAATCACTCACCTTGTGTTTTGTATTAATAAATCATAAAATTGGTTGGTTGGTGTTGTTTCACCTTAATTCAGTATGAGGGTATCACAAAATTGTTGGTCCCAAGGGGAAGGAGGTCATCCTAAACGACTCCTTTCAGATCATAACAGTAAGGCACAATACAATTGCTCAACAGCTGATGACCAATACCCAGCCTGACCCAAGCAGCGATCTGCTCTTCTCTGTAGCTCCCCTCAGTTTATTTACTGGGCATGATGTGCTGTGGTATGGAATGCCCCTTTGGCTAGTTTGGGACAGGTGTCCTGTCTCTGTCTCCTCCCAGCTTCTTGTACCCCCATAAAGGCAGACTGGGTCCTGGAATACATCTCCGGGGGCATTACTAGCTGAGACAGAGATGTGATTACCCCACTCTACTCAGCACGTCCCAGGCTGTCGCTGGAGCACTATGTCCAGTTCTGGTGACCACAGTTCAAGAAAGATATAGGCAGACAGGAGAGGGTCCAAAGGAAGGGTATGAAAATGATTAAGGAGCTGAAGAATCTGCTTTTGAGAAAAGACTGAAGGATTTAGGTCTTTTCTCTCTGGAGAAGAGAAGGCTATGAGGGAGTACCTCATCACAGTATTCCAGTAATTAAAAGGCAGCTGCAAAAAGGAGAGAGGCTCTCTTCACATGGAGAACAAAAGGGACAACAAATATAAGTTGTACTGTGAGAAGTTTCCTCACAACATAACAAAGAAATTCTTTTACAATGAGAACAATCAGTCACTGAAGCAACCTCCCAGGGATGTGGTAGAGTCTCCACCGCCAGCAGTTTTCAAGATGCTGTTGGACAGCATGGTGGATAATCTCCCTTTCCCACAAAAGTGGGACCAGGGAATCTTTCAGCGTCTTTTCCAACCTCGCCTGTTCTGTGATTCTGTGGATTTGTTAAATATTAGAATTATTTAAAACCTAACATCTAAAGGATGATGATTTATCACTTCCTAGGAAACAAATTAAAAAAGTGAATTTATTTTCCAGTTTAACTTACCATTTACACAGTTTGCTGCATAACATATGGTGTAGTCCAGCATAAGTGGAATGCAAAATAAACCAGGATGGTTTAATTCCCAGTTACTTGCAGCCAAGATATAAATATTGCAGATAAACTGTTCCGTGCAACTAACTCAGCACAAATAACTTTTTGCACTTTGTGCAAATAACTTTTTGTCTGGTAAAGGTTATTGGTTCAGCTGCAGCATATACCTAGCTGTAGTGTTAAGCAAACATGCATATCCCAACATGAAGTCCAAGCTAATAGCTTCTCTATGACTCCAAAACCTACATGATATACAAATGGATCAGAAAAGCCAGAATATTACAGATCTATCACTGAACTGAACTGATCATTTCTGAGCTGACTCTTGTACTGTACCCAACACATTTGCCATCGTACTCCTCTCCCTCTTTTTTATTCTATTTTTTTCTCCATTATTCAGGCCATTAATGAGTTCCTGCTTGAGCTCACTAAAGGGAGTTTACAACATTTCACACTAAATCAGGAATAAATAAATCCATTCAGAGAAAATTTGACTTTTATCTTGCATGATAGTTTTAATGTCCCAAGATACAAAGACTCCACAATCTAATTTTCCATTTCTGATATTAGTCATTCGCGTCACATTATAAGATATACCTATAATCATGTTTGGTTTATGTCAAGATTTTGCATAGCTGATTTCTCAACAGGAACTGCAGTAAGAAATTAAAATAATGGATCGTAGAGCAGCAGACTGCTGTGATGACAGTAAGCTAATTTCCAAGGCTTGAGAATTTAAAAAATGCTTTGACAACTAGCAGTGAAAGCTTTCAAGCCAGTTCTACTTTCATAAAAAGTGTCACATTTTTTATTATCCATTCACAACCATGGATTTCTTCACATGAAGGGGAATTAGCTATCCTGATTTATTTTTCATTACAAAGGAATGTCAGGTTTTTAAAATGCTATGCTTTAGTTCTATATTCAAGTCAATGTTAAACACACTAAACTTTGTAAAAGGGAGATTTAGGTGAGGTACAAGGAAGTTCTTTACTGTGATGATGGTAAGACACTGGAACAGATTGCCCAAAGAAGGGGTAAAGTCTCCATCCCTGACAGTGCTCGAGGCCAGGCTGGACAGAGCCCTGGCCGACATGGTCTAATGTGAGGGGTCCGTGCCCATGGCAGAGGGGTTGGAAAGATGATCTTCAGGTTCTTTCTAGCCCTAACCATTCTATGATTCTACAATTCTAAAATACTCCCATATTAAATAACAGGAAAGACTAGCAACTTTTTAGAATAAATTGCCACATACATTATTTGGTGTATACATGGGAATCCACATATCACATACAAACTGACATATGGTAATTTTCATCAGGCAAGTAGTCCCACTGATTTCAAGTCCCACAAAAAAAATTAAGCCTGATGTTAAGGTTATACTATACAGACCTACTGATTATTCTTGCTGTTAAGTTCTGCAGCTCAGCTCCTTTTAACAATCTGGAACATTTGCCACCAGTCAGCCCACATTTCAGGCATGAAGTTAACCTCGTGCTCACAGTACATCCTCCTGTGACCACCCTTACCTGCACATATTTGAGACTCTGGTGCACATAAAATGGTTATTGATGGCAAGTCAGCTCCCATTTCCTATTTCCTGACTTCCAATTTGTTTGTTCCCCCACTGTCCTGGGTTCAGCAGTAGCAGTCATTTTTTCTCCTTCTTAGTAGCTGGCGCAGTGCTGTGTTTTTGACTTTCGGCCTAGGAACAACACTGGTAGCACCGATATTTTTAGTTGCTGCTCAGTAATGTTTACTCTGACCTTGCTGAGTCTCGTGCTCTGCCAGGAAGGAGGGGAAGCCGGGAGGAAGCAGATACAGGACACTTGACCCAAACTGGCCAAAGAGGTATTCCATACCACAGCACATCATGCCCACTATATAAACTGGGGGCAGTTACCTGGAAGGGTTAGATCACTGCTGGGTCGGGCTGGGTATCGGTAGGTGAGTGGTGAGTGGTTGTATTCTCCCCCCTTGTTATTTCCCTTATCATTATTATTATTGGTGGCATCAGCAGTGGTTTGTGTTATACCTTAGTTACTGGACTGTTCTTATCTCACCCCATGGGAGTCACATTCTTATGATTCTTCTCCCCCATCCCTCCGGGAGCAGGGGGAAGGAAGGAGAAGGGAGAGTGAGTGAGCGGCTGCATGGCTGAGTTGCTGACTCGGCTTAAACCACGAGACCCACTTAGTGGTAGCCGAAGGAATTTCCTTAAAATTGGAAGTTCAGTTCTGCTTAAGAATATCTAAGATTAACCCCAAGTTTCAGTATGTTGCTCAGCTGCAGTTGATGGTTTTGAAGGTTTGGTTTTAGCAACTGCCTGCATTTATAAATATGTCTGGTGCTAGAATGTGTCAAGTCAGATCTGTATATTTTAAGTTTGAGAGCTTCTATTATAATTTCACTAGTGTTGAGAAACATTATGTTCTGTTATACTTCTGCAGCATGAAGTCTGAAACATTGATTCACCCCACACTTCTTAATGCCACCAAAAATGGACTCTAAAATATGAAACATGCTCTATTAAAACTGTGCAGAAATGTGCTGATGTCTTAAATCAACTCCTTGTCCCCTAAAACTGAGAATCAAAAAATTTTAGTCTATTTTCAGTTACCAAAAATCATCCCAAATTTGAGGTACCAATTTAATTAGAAGTTTCTCATTGTTATTTTTATACTAAGATCAAAGCATACCTCAGACATAACTGTAATGCATACATAAATACAGGATGCATTCAACAATAGATTAGACTGGTTTTGGATATTGGACCACAGATTGTTACACAGCTTGACTACTAAGAAGCGTATCTGAATGAAACTTTCAATTTTAAACAGGGCATACATTAGTTTATTGATGACATACACAACGATGGCACCCAACATAAAAATTAAATTATGATTTAGTTCTATCTATTTAAGGCTACAGTAATGGGAACAGTATCAATAGAATCTAGCTAGTACAAGATCATGCTTCCCCACTAATAGATGTCTAAGTGCGTGCTTACGCACGAAAGTGAAAACTGTGAGAATGATTAATCTGAAATTCTTACTGGCACCTTTTCCAGTCACTTAGGACAAAATGTGGACATGTTTAAATTAAACCTTCATATAAAATGATGCAAAACTGCAGAGCAGTATAAGCCATTTTTAAATATAACCACTGAAAGTCTTTATGTACCTCACAGATACTATTTGTGAGAATATTCTCACAAAGTTAAAAAAATTGTGTTATGCTCCCCATGCATATGACTGGCTTGCTCTAAGAAAAAGGACATTGAGGTCTTCTTCTGAAAACTTCCTACAATCTATCAAGATGTGCTGCAGCCTGGGGTTACATTTGATGAGATTGTTTTTGTGAGAGACAAATAAAACCAAACTGCTAACAATAATAAAATTCAGAAAGCATTTGTACTGATAGGTTAAGAAGGGGTCAAGGTATAAGACCTAAAGAATACAGTACCATGGAAATTATATGAATTTTATTATCATCAGTATTAAAGTTGAATTGGGAAAAGAAAAAAAAAAAGGGCTTCACTATTCATCTAGGTCTTGCTGAAAAGCTGGTTGAAGTGGAATATGTATGAACTTACGAATATTGCTCTTACAGACTGTGATCACTAATGTCAAAATTAATTGGACATTCTGGAACAATATCAAAACCAAATAGAGACATAAATTAGGAGAAAAAAATATGAACTGGAACAAAACAGCTTAGGCCTGCAGTATATCTTTGGGTTGTAGAGCAGTCCCCTAAAATATATATAACTCATAAAATGATTGTCATCTTAACACAAAGCTAGATTTTGGATTACACAAATTTTATTAAAATATTGTTCTAGAATTTTATCAAGCTTCTTTTTATTTCTAGGGAAAATAAATTAGGGAGCAATATTTTTGTATTGACACTAAGAGTGTCCCATTGTTTAAAGAGTTTTTTTTTCTACGTTTAATATTTACATGCACTTCATCCTTTCTCTCTAGTCATCCAGCTCTCTCCATCTTGCAACTAGCACATGATAACCCCTTTCAATTGTGGTTTTATATTGCTAAGTAGGTAAGGTTTTCTATTTTCGCTTATAAAATAAGCAAAGCTAATACTCCTCATCTTTATCCATTCGATTTTGAATTCTTAATTTTTAAAATCATGTACATTTTAATTTTCATAGACATTTTTGTCACAGATTGTGTTTTCCTAGGGAGGGATCCTAGGGATACTCAGTGATTCAGCAGTACTACCAATATGAAGCATTTTATTAATTATTTTACCCGATTTATTTTATAAGATACCAGAATACTCTTACATTGATATGATTATTTACTATTTTGTCAAGGATTTTTTAGTTTAGAGCAAATAGTAATTACTTTGCAAACCACAATTTATGAAATTATTAAAATTATAATTTTTCATTACCATTTTAACAAATATATTCTATATTTCAGCGTTATTATTAGGCATAATTGATATTAATGCTTTCTTGAAAGCATTCTCACAGAACATAAATACTATCTGACACAGTTATTTTTTCATGAACTGAGCACTAAGGAATGGAAAGTGTAAAAATCAATCTACCCATCTACCAAGCATAGCTATCACAGAGTAGAATAATTAGTGGCTTGATGTAATGAAAATAAATTGCTTGAGACAGTCTGAAAGTCTGTTTTGCATGCAGCGTCCCCTTTCCTGATATGTACCATGCTGAAACACAACTGAAGATGATGAAATAGTATTAATTTAGAATGAGAAATTCAGGACAGGACAGAACAGAATATTTTAACTGGAAGTGACCTACAATGATTATCTAGTCCAACAGCCTGGCCATTTCAGGGCTGATAAAAAAGTTAAAGAAAATTAAGGGTATTCTCCATAAGCTCCTTAAACACTGACAGGCTTGGGGCATCAAGCAACTCTCTAGGAAGCCCGTTCTAGGATTTAACCACGCTCTTCCTAAAGAAATACTTCCTAATGTCCAGTCTTAACCTCCTCTGATGCTGCTTTGAACAATTCCCACGTGTCCTATCTCTGATACCAGGGAGAAGAGATCAGCATCTCCTCCTCTATCTCCCCTCCTCAGGAAGCCGCAGAGAGCATTGAGGTTGCACTTCTTTGGAGTAAGACCACAGACCAACTTCCTTTCCTAACTCAGTCAGAATGAGTGCCTGACATCCAAGCAGGTGACATCAGGCAGAGAAGTTCTGCTTTCAGTTGTCTTGTTCTGTTAATCATAAGGCTTTAGTAGATACTTGACCTCAATGGCCTTTCTTTATTCCTGTTCAATTAACCTGAGTTTCAATAAAAATAAATTTTAAAATATTCTAGCTGAATTTATTGGGTAATACTACTCTGTTGAGCAATATAAGAATTAGCCTTATTCTTTTCACAATTAGATTTCCCAAAAACGCTCAGTTTTGCTTATATGGTCAATGTCCTGAAAACTCAAAAGTTTCCATGACAGAAGAAACTCAGCCTCCAGAGAGTTCTTTTTATAAAGTATGGAAGACATAAAATCAGACCCAACATAAGAATATGTGTTTAAAACAGAAAAAATTAATCCTGTTAAGAACAGCACTTAATTATGATAAAAATGCCACATGCTTTGAAGACCCTTATATCTGACATAACCTTTGCTGTATCTCTCCACCATCACAGTTTAGTAATGAATTTCTCTGTCAAATGTGCATCTTTTTTAAAAGACACACAAAGTGTGTCTTGCTTATCTTATGTAACTACTGCCATTGATTTAATGACATTACTTACAGAAATAAAATGAATAGGACCGCAGTTTCCATATATAAATGCTGAGCACTTATTTTTTAGAACTGGAACAGGCTTCAGATGCTCTATAATGATGGGGAAAAATACATATATATATTCAAAGAAACAGTACTGACCTACTATCTGCACTTTTCTCAAGCTATTTTCAGCACCTTCTGCACATTTACATTTTATAAGCAGGAAAGGAACATTTCTCTACATTGCTTTATAAAAAGATAGGGTCTGACTTTGGTTTCTGTCTGTCTAGAAGCATGCTTCATTGAATAAAACTTCAAAGACTAACAATTCACAGCCTGTCTTTTGGCTTGTGGCAAGGACACGGCTTAGGTCAAACTCATAGTCTCAGTGCTTTTTGGGGGGGCTTATTAGAATAGCAGTATCAAGACCCTATAGTTTAAAAAACAGGGTTAGAAGCAGTTCATCCTCTTGTAAAGCTCTGAAATCCCTACACACGCCTCACACACACATATGTATCAGTTAGTGCAAATCCATACTAAGCAGAAGCAGCAGGGTGAGGTTTCCCGGGTTCTAAATATTTAGGTGTTCCTTCTAAAAGTCTGAATGCATTTAAATTGTTTCCATGAAAAAAATACTGCACTGAAGAATGTATCTTTATCAAGCATGGTAATCTTTCTGTGATTCCTTTCAGCATATTTTAAATAATCTTAACTTAATTATGGTCTGCTTCATATTATATTATGTCTTTCCAGCGCTAAAATGCAAGCTCAAGCTACTGAACTAGGAAAGTAAAACTTTTCAGACAGCAATGCAGATGGACTAAAGTCCAGTCTGATAATCACTCTAATCATAGAAGTACAACCTCAAAGACAGCCCCCACACAGAACAGCAAACGAGCCATCAGAAGTATCACAGCTGATTACTTTCAACTTAGGTAATCTCGGCTCTTATCAACTAACAGAAAGCCTACATGTAAATAGCATGATACAAAGCATAACCCTAGAGCTGATCCAGGATGAAATTCTGAATAAGATTTTTTTAAAGTATATATAAATCAAATGCAAACTAGCAGCATAAATCTAATGAATAAATAAATCCATAAATGAAACCATGAAGTGCACAAAAGCAGCATCCAAAATTCACTTATCCAGTAGTTTAAAACCCACACTCATAAAACCTCCACTGTATTTAAAAATAGGTCATAATATAACAAAGAGAAAAAGAAAACCAAAGTCACAGTACTAGAAAACTTGAACACAGACAAGAGAAGTGCAAACTGTCTTTCACTCCATGACTCAAAGACAGCTAAAATACATTGTGTGGATTAGTTAAATATGAGAATGCAACTAAGAGTAAAATTGAAAAATTAAACATGTAAGAAAGATTAATTTTAATATCACCTGCTGCAAGCTCAGGAGCGATGCATCCCAACTAGAAGAAAGTTTAGCAGGAGGGCCAGGAGACCTCCTTGGATGGATAAGGAGCTGCTGACCAAAATTCAAAGGAAAAAAGAGGCTTATAAAAGGTGGAAGCAAGGTCAGGCAGACTGGGAAGAATACAGGGATGTTGTCCGGAAAGCTAGGGACCAGGTTAGCAAAGTTGAGGCCCACTTAGAATTAAACTTGGCTAAGGATGTTAAGGATAACAGGAAGGGATTTTATAGGTCCATTGCCAATAAAAGACAGGTTAGGGACAACGTGGGCCCTCTCCAGAAGTTATCAGGAGAACTGGCTACCCTGGATTTGGAGAAAGCTGAGGTTCTTAATGACTTTTTTGTCTCAGTCTTCACCGGCAAATGCTCTGACCACACCACCCAAGTCTTGGAATGCAGACGCAGGGACAGTGAGAATGAAGACCCTGGGCCCACTGTAGGAGAGGATCTGGTTCGAGACCATCTTAGGAACCTGAATGTATACAAGTCAATGGGACCGGATGAAATCCATCCACGGGTCCTGAAGGAGCTGGCAAATGAAGTTGCTAAGCCACTGTCCATCATATTTGAAAAATCCTGGCAGTCAGGTGAAGCTCCCAAGGACTGGAAAAAGGGAAATATAACCCCCATTTTCAAGGAGGGGAAAATGGATGAGCCGGGGAACTACAGACCAGTCAGCCTCACCTCTGTGCCTGGCAAAATCTTGGAGTGGATTCTCCTGGAAGGCATGCTGAGGCACATGAAAACCAACAAGGTGCTTGGGGACAGCCAGCATGGCTTCACTAAGGGGAAATCCTGCCTGACCAATCTAGTGGCCCAGTATGAAGGGGCTACAGAACTGATGGACAGGGGTAGAGCAGTTGATGTCATCTACCTGGACTTGTCACTGTCTCACATGACATCCTTCTCTCTAAGTTGGACAGACATCAATTTGATAGGTGGACCACTCGATGGATAAAGAACTGGCTGGATGGCCGCATACAAAGAGTAGTGCTCAGTGGCTCAATGTCCAGCTGGAGACCAGTAATGAGTGGTGTCCCCCAGGGATCGGTGCTGTGACTGGTGTTGTTCAACATCTTTGTGGGTGACATGGACAGTGAGATTGAGTGCGCCGTCAGCAGGTTTGCCGATGACACCAAGCTGTGTGGTTCCGTTGATACATTGGCGGGAAGGAATGGCAACCACAGGGACCTAGACACGCTTGTGAGGTGGGGTGATGCCAACCTGATGAAGTTTAACCATGACAAGTGCAAAGTCCTCCACCTGGGTCGGAGCAATCCCAGGCACAGCAACAGATTGGGCGGGGAGGAGATTGAGAGCAGCCCTGCGGAGAAGGACTTGGGGGTGTGGGTTGATGAAAAAATGAACATGAGCCGGCAGTGTGCGCTTGCAGCCCAGAAAGACAACCGTATCCTGGGCTGCATCAAAAGGAGTTTGACCAGCAGGTCGAGGGAGGTGATCCTGCCCCCTTACTCTGCTCTCGTGAGACCTCACTTGGAGTATTGTGTGCAGTTCTGGTGTCCTCAACATAAAAAGGACATGGAACTGTCAGAACAAGTGCAGAGGAGGGCCACGAGGATGATCAGAGGACTGGAGCACCTCCCGTATGAAGATAGGATGAGAAAATTGGGGCTGTTCAGCCTGGAGAGGAGAAGGCTGCGTGGAGACCTCCTAGCAGCCTTCCAATACCTGAAGGGACCTATAGGAATGCTGGGGAGGGACTCTTCATTAGGGACTGTGGTGAGAGGACAAGGTGTAACGGGTTTAAACTTAAACTGGGGAAGTTTAGATTGGATATGAGGTAGAAATTCTTTACTGTAAGGGTGGTGAGATCCTGGAAGGGGTTGCCCAGAGAAGTTGTGAATGCTTCATCCCTGGCGGCATTCAAGGCTGGACATAGCCTTGGATGGCATGGTTTAGTGGGAGGTATCCCTGCTCATGGCAGGGGGGTTGGAACTCAATGATCTTAAAATCCTTTCTGACCCTAACTATTCTATGATTCTATGATTCTAACATATGCATAAAATAACAGAATGATGACACACAAAATTGGGAAGACTTATCAGAATGCAGAAATAGGATTATTATAGTATGCTAAATAAAATTTAAAAGAAACAGAAGTGGAAACACCATTAAATATGAAAAAATATGTCAGAACTATAACGTAAGCATGCCATTTTAATACAACTAAGTATTACTTAAGTATTCTTAAAGTCTTTAAGCATTTTATAGAACTAAGTATTATTTAAGTATTGGGGAATAACACTAGACTTCTGTAACACTGCTTTAAAATCAAACAGGTATGGTGAATAAGAAAATGAAACCTGCAATACATTCACTGCAAGATGAACTCACTTTGTTCAGTTATTTACATCTGAAAGTATGCTCAAGATTCTCTTGCCACCATGAGGAGTCAACACCTAATTTAAACAGAGGTATTGATTTTAAACATAATTCTTACTCATTTATTTCCAAAGTCAGATGGGGTGTTCAGACTTTCACAGGGCCAATCCAGAAGCATGTCCTACCCCTATTTACCTCTGCCCCTCAAACTGCAATCACAGACTGGACAAAACATTTGCTGGAGCTCTGCATTCAAGATATGTTTCCCTGTAGCCAAAAATTCATATTCTGGGCTGATGATACAAAAATCTGAGAGAATGGATGTATGAATGACCATTTTCCTGGTTAAAATCCTTTAATGTCTCAAAGACAAAGTCAGTGATTCACTGGCAGAACTTCAGCTTATTATGTACAGTTTGCATAATGCTATAAAAGATAAAGGAAATAAAATGAGTATTTCAGAAGAAAAATATTTTTTTTTGTTTTACTTTTTTTTTTTTTTAAGTGTCAATACAAAATAAGCATAAATACAGAGCTGTAGTGATTCTGCAGTTATTGGTATCCTTTCTTCCCCTTTTGGGCACTAAACTACAAGAAATTACAAGAAATCAAACCAGGTGGTTTAAATCAGAAATAATGCAAGAGTAAATGGTCTGAACAATTCTCATTGAGAAGAAATAGGTTTTCACATTGCAAATCCTATGCAAAATGCAATATTCATATAGGTTATACAATCCTAAAATAAAAGGTGCATAACTTTTTCTCCTTTAACAAGGAAAGGAGAAATCTGTAGGTTTTCCAAAGATGAAAGAGAACTCAGGAAGATACAAACTGTTCAAAAAGAAAAGGGTAAGACAGGTATTTCAAAAATACCTGACCTACCATCAAAATAAAGGCAGGTGTGATATAATGAGGTACAAAATAAGATTATGGAGTATGCTACCAAAGCAATAAAAAAGTAAATGCTATTTAAAGAGTCACAGACTGTTCTCAGAAACAGGTAAAAAAAAAAAAAAAAAAAAAAAGAAGTGTCGCATTCTACTTTTAAACTCAAAAAAGCAACTAAAATGGGCAATTTTTCATCATACTACAGACTAAATCAAAATCTCTGTGGAAAAAGACCCATTCATAGAGACCTCCTGTTCATTTGGGATTTTCAATCCATTTTTTTATTCTTATTTTTTAAATTTTCTTTATTCAAATAAGTCTTATATAGAATACTACTTTTAATTTTTTTTTTTTTTTTTTATATTTACAACCAATTTTTTTTTATGGTTGTTGCAAATATGTCAGCCTTTACTTTTCTCCAAAATTACTCTAACTAGCGATATTGCACAGTTTTGTCCTTCTGTTGCAGCTGGGGAAACACAGTAACATGCAGCGCTTTAGTTAAAAAGTAAACCTTGTCAGTCCAGTATTCTAGTGCGGTGGAAAACTCAGTCTCATTTGAACAATCTTTTATATCAGAGATAATTCTGGAAAACTGTAGCAACAGAAGATCTGTTAGACATACCCCCAAAAGGCATGATTTCAAGCACCTCTGCAGCAGACAGAACAGGTTGAGCTTGGAATAACCGTAAGAACCAGCCAGCTAAAACCAGGTCCCTAGCATCTATTAAAGCAACTTATCTCCAGTCAGTGCTACTCACATGATGATTTGTAGCTTCAGAGAAATTATACTGGGAAATAGAAGAGGAGGAAAACAGGTACGTCTGTTTCATTTTTAAATCAGAAGTGAGAAAGGTGAGGAGGAAAACTGTAGTGGATGCCAGAAAATTAAACTCAAATTATTGTGCAGAAAAGACTGTATTGTTCAAGGAAACATTAAAATATGTCAGCAGTCCAATGCTCGTCTAATAAGGACAAGAGTAATTGGCCACCACCTGGTCTGCATGAATAACCCTATTGATTACAGTGGAACTACTCGCATGAATAAGCCAGTTATAATTTATCTCTTACTAATCATTCACATATCATCCCTCTTGAGTCTTGTAATGTTTTCTGAAGTTCTTACAAAATTGCCTACACCTACTCCTTTTCAGTATTACCACAAGGTCCATATTCTCTATCTCCAGGGTGTCTTTTTCTTTAAACTATTTTAATAATCTCTGCTAAAAGGATAGCTGCATCCTGAATAATACATGAACAAATAGCAAGACAGTAAAGCCACTAATCTAGAATAGCTAAAAACATTATCTTACTGCTTAGTATAACACTTTTGTCGTTCAATATGCCAGTTCCTTATCTTACCTTTATGACTCAGTTTACAGTACATGAATATTTGTTATTTTATTTATATTGATTTTGTATTTTTTTCCTATTGCTTCTAGCACCGCTTATTCAAGTCATAACATAATAAGTTTCATTTAAAATAATGATGTAGCATATAATTTCTTCAAAAAATGTCCAGATGACAGGTGACTTTCCCCAAATTTTTTAAAAATGTCCAGTAAAGCATATAATATGAAAATGAGATTCTCATGCTGTGCTACATAACATATACTGTTATGCCAAATTATTTTATCAGAAATACTATTACTGTAACTACCAAAGGAGCAATGATTAGGCATTTAGTGTAAAGAGTTACCAACTTTTCAGTTAATGTTACAAACCCACATTATATCTGCATTGCAAAATTTACATTATTACATTCTTGCACTTGATTAACAACCCTGTGCCTGTGAAGATCATAGAATCATAGAATCACAGAATAATTAGGGTTGGAAAGGACCTGAAGATCATCTAGTTCCAACCCCCCTGCCATGGGCAGGGATACCTCCCACTAAACCATGCCATCCAAGGCTATGTCCAACCCCGCCTTGAACACCACCAGGGATGAAGCATTCACAACTTCCCTGGGCAACCCATTCCGGGCTGCACCACACTTACAGTAAAGAGTTTCTTCCTCATATCCAGTCTAAACTTCCCCTCTTCAAGTTTGAACCCGTTGCCCCTTGTCCTCTCACCACAGTCCCTAATGAAGAGTCCCTCCCCAGCATCCCCATAGGCCCCCTTCAGATACTGGAAGGCTGCTAGGAGGTCTCCATGCAGCCTTCTCTTCTCCAGGATGAACAGATCCAACTTTCTCATCCTATCTTCATATGGGAGGTGCTCCAGTCCTCTGATCATCCTCGTGGCCCTCCTTTGGACTTGTTCCAACAGTTCCATGTGCTTTTTAAGTTGACAACACCAGAACTGCACGCAATACTCCAAGTGAGTCTCACAAGAGCAGAGTAGAGGGGCAGGATCACCTCCCTCGACCTGCTGGTCAAACTCCTTTTGATGCAGCCCAGAGTACGGTTGTCTTTCTGGGCTGCAAGAGCACACTGCCGGCTCATGTTCATTTTCTCGTTGACCAACACCCCCAAGTCCTTCTCCGCAGGGCTGCTCTGAATCTCCTCCCCACCCAACCTGTAGCTGTGCCTGGGATTGCTCCGACCCAGGTGGAGGACTTTGCACTTAGCATGGTTAAACTTCATCAGGTTGGCATCACCCCACCTCACAAGCGTGTCAAGGTCCCTCTGGATGGCATTCCTTCCCTCGAGCACATCAACCGAACCACACATCTTGGTGTCATCGGCAAACTTGCTGAGGGCGCACTCAATCCCACTGTCCATGCCACTAACAAAGATGTTGAACAACACCAGTCACAGCACCGATCCCTGAGGGACACCAGTCATTGCTGTCTCCAGCTGGACATTGAGCCATTGAGCACAACTCTTTGTGTGCGGCCATCCAGCCAGTTCTTTATCCATCGAGTGGTCCACCTATCAAATTGATGTCTCTCCAACTTAGAGAGAAGGATGCCATGTGAGACAGGGTCAAATGCTTTGCACAAGTCCAGGTAGATGACATCAACTGCTCTACCCCTGTCCATCAGTTCTGTAGCCCCTTCATAGAAGGCCACCAGATTGGTCAGGCAGGATTTCCCCTTAGTGAAGCTATGCTGGCTGACACCAAGCACCTTGTTGGTTTTCAAGTGCCTCAGCATGCCTTCCAGGAGAATCCACTCCAAGATTTTGCCAGGCACAGAGGTGAGACTGACTGGTCTGTAGTTCCCCAGCTCATCCATTTTCCCCTCCTTGAAAATGGGGGTTATATTTCCCTTTTTCCAGTCAGTGGGAACTTCACCTGACTGCCATGATTTTTCAAATATGATGGACAGTGGCTTAGCAACTTCATTTGCCAGCTCCTTCAGGACCCGCGGATGGATTTGCAGATATGCATTCTTTTCAGAGTGCTTAGCAAGGAAGAAAGAATGTCACTGTAATTCTCTCATTTTTACTTTGGACATCTCTGGTTATATTTGCAGACTTATTAGCCACTGTACGTAGGAAAGGAGAAAATTCTGATTCAGGCTGAACTGGCGGAGAAAGAGTATATTTGGTGAAGACAGTTTCAGGTTTTTTTCACAAGCCATACCCCTACTGTTATGTGAAGACTTCACTTGACACACAAGCTAACAGCTACAGTCCTACATTGTCATTAATTTTATTCAGAAACTATTATACAGTATTAAATTACATTACTATCATTGCAAGCTTAAAGCCTGATTTACTATAAACATTATTAAGATTTCATTGCCTTATCTTTCTTTGCAGTGTATCAGCATTTGTTTTGTGTGAGTACAGGGACTCACTTCTAGGCATTAAGAATGATTTATTGGTAGCCAGAACTTTTTTACAGTCTTGAAAAGAACAGCAAATACCATTTTTAATAGAGAGCTGCATAGGCCTGTATTTTGGAGTCTGGAGTTAAAAATCTAAACCAGACCTACATAGCTGATGTATCTTATGTTCTTTGGTGAAGAGGTTACAACAATTAGTTAAGCTTCCTACACAGTTAGGTCTGGGCTTGTACCACAACATGTACCTATAAAAGCAAACACTGGCTGATTTTCACCACGCTGCACCTGTTCTGCAGGTAAAACAAGAATATTACTTCTAGCTCCTGAACAGTGCACCCATTTGTACCCATACGAACATACACACAACCAATCACTAACTAAAATTGAAAACTCTAAGTCCATTAAAATTATCAGGCATTTCTGATTTCAGCTTTACCAGACCTAGGATTCTACCTGAAGAGATCATCACTCTAAGACGGAAAAACAAGGGGGTATCATGTAGGATATTCCAGAGGCTTTTGCCTAGACGTGAACTTCCAGGTGATGTACTAATATGAACTTCCAGGTGGTATATTAATATTTTGAGGTATATTGTAAACTTTGCATAGTCATTATATTGCTCAATTTAGGTTATACATCAGGTATAGGTAGCAAGGAGTAACTATTTTCTTCCCTCTTTCCCTAGATGATTTTAAAAATGCAAACGGAGATAAAACTTTTCCAAATAACTACGTGAAAATACCAAAATCTATAGTACAAAAAGAAGCCTGAAAATATCCTGTTTCAAAATGTAATATAACATAAATGGCCTCAGAGCTGAAATCTGGACATCATAAATATTATTTCTTATGATAGCACAGCAAAATGGTCGCCATTTTTCTGTTTATTTTACTAAGGGTTCACGATTGAATGTTCTTTAGAAACATGCACAGCAGTCCTATGCATGTTAAACACAGGTGAGCTGTCAAACACAGAACAAATCTTCAGGAACAGAAATATCATTATAGAATCTGTTAGTGAGGTTTCTGTACCTCCCGTACAGTGTTACACCTCTCCCTTTCAATGTCTAAAAGAATTAGTGTAAGAAAATTGCATTCTGAACTCATTCTAGATAGATCTCACAATTCACATTTTATTTCACATTTGTACTAGAATTAATTGCATTAATTGCATTATAAGTATGTCATATCATATGCAATATTTTAAAAATGAAATCAGGAAAACCTTAAAAGAAAGTTTTGCATGAGACATGCTTTATAAAGCAAATAAATCTAAACCAAACAGCCACATTTGCTTTTAAACAACAAAGCCTTTTTCCTGTCATTATTCTTTCTCCCTTCAAGTAGCCCAAGACAGCCTCTTTCAGTTCTTTTTCATCTATCCTTCCTACCAGTTTCCCTTCCCTCCACACCTGCAAAGAAAATTAACAAATCACCAACAGTACTTCCATTAATTACACAAAATAATATTTGTAACATCATATATTTTCTCAACTTTTTTAAAAAAATAACAAAGTTTAACTACTTCTTAAAATATTGGAACCACAGTGTGTACCCTGTAATACGTATAGCTGCACCTGTGGAGGCATCATTCTCCTTTAAAAGGCTTTCTGAACTACTGACCTTCCTGGGATTAGTTATTTGTATAGGTACATAAAGATTCTGTCTATATATACAGAGAAAAATGTGAGCTCTTTATGTACTTAGTGGAGACTTCAGAATGTGATTGAAAGCACTTTAACTCCCAAACAGCCTTTCTCATTGCCTACATAAGAAGCCTGGATTCATAAACTGTCTGCCTGTACTACTACCAGGAGAAGCCGTAACTTGTCCTAGCTTCATTTTACATAAACCCTTCTGTATGTCTGTGAGGTGAATCCACCTGGAGAACCATTCCAGCCACAAAACCAAAACAGTTTCTAAAAAAGTAAAAAAAAAAGAAAAAAAAAAAAAAAGAACCCCGTCAGGGACAATGTCTCCTTGGCTGCCTATCTACTTGCAGTGTTAAATGCCTGCATTAGGTGCTACCATTTTGAGACCAGATCTACATTGCCAACTAGGCCAAAAAGCTCTGCTCTGAAGAGAGAAACAACTGGTTCTGAAGGTCTGGAAATCACAATAGATGCATCTCATGCATTTCATCTGTTTGTTTTCACTTTGGATCAAGTGCAGTTCTGGAGCCTGTCTTCCAGTATGGTATTTTGTGGAAGGGATAAATCTGTGCTTTCTAGTCCACCCTAATTCAAAGTGACCTAAACTGATCAGATTTGTTTCTGAAAGTGGACCTGTGACCAGAACAAAAATACTATCATAGACATATTCTTAATTCCTTTTGTTTATAATTAAACTGATCACCTGTTTCACCAAAAACCTAAAAACTACTGTGGTTACTAGTGATACTAATGACTAGTTACTTACTAGTGATACTAACTAGAGTGTAAGAACTACCACTACTAACAATGTAAAAATTGAATAACTTCTTGGACAACACCACTGACAACACTGGGTTTCAAGATGTATTAATGCAGATATATTTTTTCAATTACTTAAAAACTGAAGGCCTAAAAGGAATAGAAAAGTAAATGAAAGCATCCTTTTTCTAGTTAAAGAAAGACAGCAGCATGTCCGTAAATAAGATTTTTTGTGGTTTACTGTAAGTTTTTCCATTATATCAGAAGCATTATGTCAGAGCTGTAGTGCATTTTATTAACCATAAATATTCTGCATTTATTCATTACTTAAAGGCAAATAATTTTAACTGAAGTAAAAAAAAATTCATTTTTGTATTAAACCAAATATTTCACTTGATTTTCAGACTTGTGTTTGCATAAAATGGGAAATGAATTAGTAAGATGTTTTTTTTCAGATGTCTATTTTTTAGCAGAAAAAAGAAATACAGTTCTTGTTTAAAACCCAGAAAACTGTTGGGTTCTTTTTTTAGTTAAGCATATATGCTAATAAACACACTGACAGATTACAGTAATAATAGAACACCAGAAAGTAAAACCAGTCACATAAAAAGCTTCTTTTTTACATAAAGATTGAGATAGGTAGAAATCTAGCGGGAGGACAAAAAAGCAAAAAAGGCTTAGAATAAAAGTGCTTCATCAGATGCTTCTGCTGATGATCCTTTCTTGTCTGTCTTTTAACAATAGCAATATTCCATACAATAACATGGAACCCAACATATTTCACAAAAAAAGAGATAGTCAACTCTGAGATTAGTTCCTCTCATGACATAGGGCTGATTGTGCTGCAAAATACTAAGAAAAAGGAGTGCGTCACATCACCAATAAATACTATGCAGTAATTCTGGCACATGCCAAAGAAACACCAACACAACGGAAAAAATGTTATTTGCTATGTGAGCCACTAAAAACAGATCATTAAGGGATGAATAATCTGACAGGCCTTGTATAAATTACTAAAACAATCTGTAAATTGGAAAATACATAACCAGCCTGAAATTCCTGAAGTTGTTTGTGAGATCTTGTCAGACCTAGCTATCCAGCCTTCATAGGCAGCTTAGAAAAGTTTGCTCTTTGTTTTCCCTGGCTTTCCTATTATTTAAGGAGGTAAAAATAACAGCTTTCTACCTTAACTGTTTTGTACCTCTCACAAAAACCAGGGATAAGGTAGCTTTCTTGTACAAATGTTTTAAATCCCAGACAGTTAATTTCAGTGAGAAAGAGAGACTGTTGCTGTCTGCTTTATGAAACAGAATGTACCTGGTGCAAAAGAAAATGTATAGTGTGATGAATACACTTACAGGAAGGAAGGCTCTGTACTGCTGCTCATTTGATCACCATACCAATAAAAGCACTTCTATTTCCTGTGTGCCGTGGAGGTGTTTTGAAGTTATGCATCATTTTAGAATCCAATAGGTAAATCATAAAGCAATGCACAGGAAACTAGTACAGAGTACAATACAGTGAAAGGACAGCTTTGGACAGTAGGTTTTATGTGATATGATCAAAGCCAGATTCTTAGATCACAATAAATGAAATTATCTTATTCTTCATTACATTTCTCAGCAAGGAAATTTTCCTTTATTAATATCAGTCAAGTCAGGCTTAAAACTGCTTGTGGTCTGAGTCAACTGATCAAAGCCACATTTTTTAACAGTTCTGTTCTCACTCATTACATGCAAATCAAGGAACTAATTTGATCCTATCTAATCGGATCTTATATAATTATCAGTTTAAACTGGCAATCAACATGGCAGACTTGGATTCCCTAGGAAGCCGGAAAGAATATCACCTACCAAAACAATGTGGAGAAAAAAGAAAACAGACTCTAAATTCTAGAGGAAAAGTTCGCTGCCAGGAAGGCAGTAACTGGCATAAATCATGCTTTTTCAGTAGCAGACCTTCTTAACGCTGGGGTGACACACAGAGAAAGAATCTAAGATGGGCTTCTCCCATCTCAGGGAAGAACATCAGAAGTCACAGAAGCCTGAATAAACCTAAAATATCTTAATTTTCCTTAGGAAACTGATACTGCAAACATAGAAACAATTATTCAGTTCTGTCTGAATGTGTTCATTTTTTTTTTTTAAATCTCGTTTAAACTGAGAAGTTATCCTTTTCCCCAACCTGTTGTGAGCCTCATTATTTCCACACTCGGCTGGTACTGATACTGAGGTATCAATCTGAAGATCCTTCCAGATTTAAGCACTGTTGAAGAACTTGTTAAAGCCATTTGATAAAGCTTTAGATATCTAGATCTAGATACAGACTGAGAGAGATGTTCTTATCATTGGGAACAACAGCTATACACTGCTGGACTTTGCTGATGGACTAAAAAAAATCTGCCTTGAGCACAAGCAGCCACAGAAACAAAAAAAATTGTTGTACTAGAACTCACTACTCAGACAAAGCAACCTTACTGATTCTTTCTGCAAATCTTACTAGGATCATGTTCAAATTCTAGAATAACATAACAAATTTATATCAGGAAGCATTAAAACTGTGTGTATTGGGTGTGTGTGGCAAGGTTTTGGTAGTAGGGGAGCTACAGGAGTAGCTTCTGTGAGAAGCTGCCAGAAGCTCTCCTCGTCTCTGATAAAGCCAATGCCATCCAGCTCCAAGATGGACTCACTCAAGATGGCCAAGGCTGCACCCATCAGCAATGATGGTAGCTCCTCTAGGATAACATAGTTATGAAGGGGGTAAAACACCCATTCAACAGCAATTGAGGCTGTACAGAGCAGTAAGAATATGTGAAAGAAACAGCTCTGCAGACAGCAAGGTCAGTGCAGAAGCAGGAGGAAGTGCTTCAGGTACAGGAGGAGAGATTCCCCTGCAGCCCATGGTGCAGCCCATGGTGAGGCAGCTGTGCTCCTGCAGCCCATGGAGGTCCATGGTGGAGCAGATTCCACCTGCAGCCATGGAGGACCCCACACCAGAGCAGGTGGGTGCCCAAAGGAGGCTGTGACCCCATGGGAAGCCTGTGCTGGAGCAGGCTCCTGGCAGGACCTGTGGTCCCATGGAGAGAGAAGCCCACGCTGGAGTAGGTTTGCTGCAGGACTGGTGACCCTGCAGGAGACCCACGCTGGAGCAGCCTGTTCCTGAAGGACTGCACCCATGGAAGGGACCCACACTGGAGCAGCCTATTCCTGAAGGTCTGCACCCCATGGAAGGGACCCACACTGAAGCAGCCTGTTCCTGAAGGGCTGCACCCATGGAAGTGACCCACACTGGAGCAGCCTGTTCCTGAAGGACTGTACCCATGGAAGGGAACAACACTGGAGCACAGGAAGAGTGTGAGGAGTCCTCCCCTGGAGGAGGATGGAATGGCAGAGATAATGTGTAATGAATGAACTGACCTCAACCCTCATTCCCCATTACCCTGCACTGCTCAAGGGGGAGAGATAGAGAGAATAAGCAATAAAACTGAGCCTGGGATGAAGGAAGGAATGGGGAGAAAGTGTTTTTAGGATCTGGTTTTATTCCTCATTACCCTACTCTGATTTGATTGGTAATAAATTGAACTAATTTCCCCAAGTAGAGTCTATTTTGCCTGTGATGGTCATTGCTGAGGAATGTCTCTGTCCTTATCTCAATCCATAAGCCTTTCACTGTATTTCCTCTCCCCTCATCAGCTGATGAGGAAAGTGACAGAGCAGCTTTGATGGGCATCTGGTGTCCAGACAGGGTCAACAAACCCCAAATAAGTGTGCTCTGAAAACATGCTTTACAGAAGTGTGCATATGAACAACCACAACACCAAAGGCAAAACCGAACTGTCACCATTAGCTTACCCAGAAGAGACAAACACCTGTCCTCAAAATCCAAGTCTTACAGAAGCATAGAAAGCAGAATTAGAACCCTGACCTAAGTAGAGATATACACTTATTTCACTAGCACCAACTGTCTTCTTTAAGCAGAGTGAGGCACACTGGATTGTGGATGTGTTGCTAAGCACTCATATAGGGTTTAATTATTATATTTGGAATAATTTCCTCTGAATTATGTCAGTTATGCAAGAGTGCCTTTTTTTCTCCAATTATACTGAGTCTATGTTAGTAGCATGTTCTTCTAAGCTCCGGAACCACAAAGCACACTCCTTCAAAAGCATATGTTTTTAAGGAATGTGACCAGAAAATTATTCTTTTTTATTGCTGAATTATAACTTTCTTCCCACACCAGAGACTATTTTGACATACTGAAAAGCTGAAATAATCTTGTGAATAACGTTTATATTCACAAACTAAAAAAAAAAAATACATCTCTAATTGTAGTAAAGAGATACTTAGGAAAATTGGGCGTGAGGCTACTTCCATGCCCTGAAAAATTAAGAAAAATACATCAGTACAGAAAAACTTCTTTCAGAGACCAAGAATAAAAAAAATCAAGACATAGATATAACTGAACTATTTAATATATCATACAGTGAAGGTATACATTTAATTAATGTAATTTATTTGTAATTAACTAATTCTTTTTTAATTTGTATTTAAATCATATGTGTACCTTTAATTCATTATTTGACAGATGTGTACAATCAAGCATGTCACATGGCTCACCAACATGAACACATGAAAAATATGGCAAGTTAAAAGAAATATTTTAGAACTACAAACCAACTTAAACCATCTTTCTGATACCGCAAGACTCCTGTCATGTGTCTTTAAGAAATTTTGTACTCATGTATGCTTGGTGTGCGCTAATCACAGAAATAATTATAGCCTATGTATAAAGGATGGGTAATTTCTCTTTCAATGTAATGTACTCTCATCAGTGATTGCTTTTCATTGTAGTTTCTAGATGTCTGACATCACGTCTGTCATCTCTTATTACAATTCACGGGGCATAAATGCACACTTGCTGCTTTTACGGTAATCTGTTTCAACCATTTTTAGTGTTGCATTCATATGCAGGTGTATAATATATTTTGCGCACAATTTACTTATGCTTGGAAACAGGCAGAAGTTCTAAAATGACACTACTGACATTATATGACACTACATTTCTCAGTATAAAATTTCCCCCATCATGTAATTATGATTCTCTTTTCTATTCAGTGCTATTCAAAATTTTCCATAGGTAAACTGAAATGTCAGCCTTCCCTGTGTCTAGGAGCCCGCAATAGAAATATGAAGAAATGTTGGGTTATGTGTTTGCTTAAACTTCAACTACACTTTTCTCAACTGAATCTTTAGTCAAACAACTTGTAAATAATGTCATTGCACCAACTTGTTTGTATTTGTTGACAGCACAAAACTAACCTAAACTTGCTCCAAAACAGCTGTGAAACAGTCTAGAATAATCCTGCTTGTCAATTTTGCATTTTCATTGGCAAGAACATTTTCAAAAACACATCACATATTATCACATATTATCATCCAGCAAATAATGCCCCAAACAAGCACTCTGTCCATTTTGGGACCAATATCTTCCAAATAGATGCGCCACTCTGTTTTTAAGGGAATGAGGAAGGTAAAGCAGGTGTACTTTTAAGTAAAGCTAAATGACCCCCCTTCAACTTTAGAACCAGCTTTAACGTATCAAGCTCTCACTCTATGTCTCTGATGTGGGAATAATTTTAGAATCAGACTACTATACTAGAATGTAAATAAACTGATTTGCAGGTAATCCTTGTAAATGAAAATGTGCCTAACATACTGATTAGCTGTGCATTCATATGGTGAAAGACTAGTGTCCTAAATGAATGTATAAACCCTAAATGAATGTATATAAAAATGAGTGTTTTGCAATTAAATTTTGTAATATTTTATTACTAACTACCAAATAATAAGAAATCACTAGAATTTCTAACTACATTACAAACAACAGATGCTATTATTTGTTAGAGGGCTGCAGTTATCTCTTGGGTTTACAAAGCTCCTGTGATAGTTTAGCAGATGTTTTCCATCTTCTTTTAAGATTTGTCTAACTTCTGGGAAGTATTTTTATACATAAAATAATGACATAAGTATATAACAGATTAATGATAGCACTGATATAAAAAGTAGATAATTATTAAGTACCAAATAAAGTTTTTAAGAATTTCATACAATTATTCAGGGAACTCTACTTGTGACAACCCTCCACTGATAAGTTGCTATAGTCTGATATTTAATTAAAATTAATTAGTAAGCTAAAATTTATCTAGATGCGAGTATTTTTTCAGGTTACTGAGTAATTTTCATACATCAAATAGACAAACCAACAGACGTACCTCGACCCAACTCTCAATCTTTAAATGAACCAGCATATTATCATCCTATTCTGTTTTCAGAGGGCTCATTCTTATGGTCTATCACCAATTCTCTTAAAGCCAAATTACCAGCACAAATGGTGTCAAACCACTTTCCACTAAATACAAGGGAGTATTTTCGCTTTTGGTGCCCTAGTTTCAGCTGGGATAGGGCTAACTTTCTTCCCAGTACCTGTGTTTTGGATTTAGGATGAGAATAATGTTGATAACACGCTGAGAAACAGTGTAAAAACTGAGTCAAAAAACTTCTCCCCTTCTCACACCACTCTGCTGGCAAACAGGCTTGGAGGCTTAAGAAACTGGGAGGAGACACAGCCAGGACAGCTGACCCCAACTGGTCAAAGGGATATTCCTTATCATATGATGTCATGTTCAGTATACAAACTAGGGGAAAGCTGGCCAGGTACCACTGCTCGTGAACTGGCTGGGCTTTGGTCAGCAGGTGATGGGCAATTGCACTGTGCGGCACTTGTTCTGTACATTCTAATTCTTTTAACACCACTATTATTATTTTACCTTCCTTTCTGTCCTGTTGAACTGTCTTTATTTCAACCTGTGAATTTTACCCTCCCTTCTCCAATTCTCTCCCCCATCTTACTGCGGGTGCTGGGAGTGAGCAAGTGTGGGGTGTAGTGCATGAGCCTGGTAGGTTAATCCATGACACTTGATTAGTCCTTTCCTTCTTTGTATAGACAGGGGACTCATATGATTTGTCATTCTTATGAGACAGAAATGTCACTGCTATCCAGGTGCCTCAACAGAATAAAATATGTAGCTTTTATCATATTTCAGTCTCAAAGCATTTTCCAAATAAGCACAAACATACACATGCACACATATACAGAAAATCAACACAAAATCTTTCTTGCAGATATAAAAGAAGGCTCAGCATTTTGTCAGGAAAAGAAAAAAAAAAAAAAAGAAATACACAACTGAAACTGTGCATTTAACTTTAATTATGCCTTTTTCTTACAAGTGGACAGACAGTCAAATCCTGATTTTCTTATACTTAGGTAATGATACTTGCCTCCAAAAGGGATTGTTAGGATTACACTCTCCTTTGTGAGACAGGTTTTCAGACTCTGAAGTTGAACTGAATGCTGAAAAGGGGCTCAATTTTGTCTAGTTCTACAAAGACTATACTAGCCAGTTGAAATTTTTCTGGTTTTATGCATGACCAAAATGTTTGCTAAAGGATATTCAGTCTAAGCAGAAGAGCTCCAGTGCTGTTGTGCATGTTTACAAGCAGGAATCTTCTTTGTATTAGTCTGCATATTGTTTGGTTTATGCACTCACTTGTTTTTACATTTGATGTCAGTTCTTCTCCTTTTCCATATAAATTCTTTTTCAGAAAAACACCAATACAGAAAAGACCTAGAACAGCATTAAACTCATTAATGATTTTATTAAGTCAGCTAGTTATCAAGTACAATTAATCAATTGTACACACCTTTCTGCTCTATTTTTGCTAAATGCATCTTCTCTGGAATTTAAATTATGACAAAAAAGTGGCTGACTAATCTGAATTTCTCAATTTATTCATGTTCAATAAAAAGCTATTCATCAGCTTAAATCCACCTGTGAGTTCAAATCTAATTTAAATCACCTGGGAGTAAACAAAATTGCTCTTCTTCCCCAGCACATCAGCCGTGGATAAAAATAACAAGAACATTTCCAAGGAGCTCAAGATTCTGAAACCTCTGTTTCTACCAACAGATTTTACTAAAATGATTTAAAGATTAGAAAGAAGCACCCTGGGTGCATTTTCGATTCAATATTTTGATCCACGATTTAACAAGAATAGAAGGAAAAAATACTGGTAAAATCTAATTTGGAGGATATAAAAAGGCTTTTCATTGGTGTCAGTATTAATCAAACATTCATTGTAAGCAAATTTTAGATCATATTGTCACATTTGCTTGACTACTTTTCAGTATCTTCAGCATCTTATACCTTTTCTATTTTCCTTTAATTTACGGACATGGCCAAAAAGTTTCCATTGGAAAAAAGAGACAATTGAAGTTACTGAAGAAGTCAGGTGAAGTGTGATGCCTTGGCTATAAAATTTCAAAATAATGTTTAGCTAGCTAACTTAAATCCTGGTTTGCCTAAGATTTGTTCATTTCTGACAAGATAGTTCTGTTTAAAACCCCAGCAAAAGGTTCCGGTCTGTCTTAAGGACTCTGGGATTGGGACAGCCACTGTCAGGACCCTTTTCACGCATCAAGGTGCCTGTGCTCAAAGCCATCCCTGATACAGTGCAACACTCTAAACTGGACGCTGGAAGCATGCTGGGAAATTGCTATGTGAAAGAGGTTGGAGGTGCTCCCTCACCACTTGGGAGCTGCTTTCAAGATCAGACGCTTATCCTTGGACCTCACCTGAGCTACACTGCAGCTGTGCCAGATCACGTGCTCTGTGAACCTGCATGCTAGCCTGCTGACTTGCCTTTGAGGCTAGACTTTGAACCTACTGTGTCATTACAGAACTGACTTGCAACCCCTAGTTTTCACTACTACCATCAGACCTGCATGGCTCGTCTCTCTTGAGTGTTGTGTGACTCTGCCCCTGGCCTCACTTCCGTCACCAGTTGCTCCTGGCTTGCCTTCATTTCTGTAACAGCCATCTTGCTGCTCACTCACAAGAGCTAATACATAGTAGATTGTTAGGTTATGATTAATGTGTCTTTAGATAAAGTGTGGTAATGATATTTTCTGGCAGGCAGTGGGAAATTGTGCAGCAAGAATCACTCCATCTCATCTGTTGCAAATGGTTTTGTGTGTTTCACTGTAGGCAATGGGCGATAACTAGGTATCTCCACTGAATATGTTAGCACATGAACCGATGATGAACATGACTGAATTGCAGGAGACTCTCATATGAACCCATACTTCTCCTTAAATGACCAAGGTGTCATGTAATATCCTTTATTATCTGGAAGGTTGTAGCTGGTTCAGAGTAACAGACACCATTTTTCTTTGCTGTGTAGTGATACTCTTCTATAAGAAACACAATACACTGTGCTGTATAGCAAAAGATGACCTAACAGTTGTGGCAGCTGTAGTCTCTGTCTCAAACAGGGCAATGACTCAAGAAAGGAACAGGTTATTATAGGATGTACTACTAAGAAGATTATACAGAAGATATTACGAAAGGAAGAAGACTTCCTGTATTTTGTTACCTTTTATAAAATCCTCCTGCTTGGAAACTCTGAACAAAAGATGACACCTGTGATATTAGTGAGATAAAGAGATGTTTCTGATGCTGTTCATATTACTGTAGCTCTTAAGGATTACAGTGAAGATCTCAAATTGATAATCACTAAGTAAATGCTTAGAGATACTGACTTTTATACTGGAAAATTAAAGACAGGGAAGGAAGGAGCAGCAGAAACAAACACAGCAACATATCAGGTAAATGTCAGAACTAGGATCAGAATCCATGTGATGTTGAGTATAGCTGGTGAAGAATTTAGATAAAACATTTTCTTTCATCCAAAATGCTCAGCGTCACTGAAAATGAAATCTTTATCAGAAACGTAAGTTTCACAGACAGTGAACTGGAAAATAAACAATTTCACAGCAGTACTGTGTCAGAGAAAGCGATCTAACTACCCACTGGGGATATGAGATACTTTAGCCCTGCTCCCTTCTAAGCTAGATTCTTGCTGCTCCAGGTAGAAGTAACCTGATTTTGATTGCCTATATCTCAGTCACCGTTCAAGTTCTACCATAAGCAAAGTTCTTCTGAAATACCACAGTGAATTATGTTTATCAGAAATTACCTAGGGAGATACAGTAAGTTAGATATATTTTTCTAATTTAAAATAACACCAAATAACAAGTACCACTTACTCAAGTTCGTGGTGCTTTCAGTTGAGTAAATAGCAGGAGCTTTGGAATAGAATCATAGCAGTTTATCAAAATCAAATAACAAAAGCATGCATGTCGTTAATAATGTCTGCACATACATCTGCATATGCATCAGTGTCATTTTAATGACTGAACTTGGAAGAATTTTTAGCATCTAATTTATGTTACACCATTTATTCTGCTTAGTTGACTGTTTTTATGACAAATTTAAATAGAACCTATTTATTAACCTCTGTAAATTATCTCACTTATAACCTTAAAAAGAAGCCAGTTCTTTGAGACATTTACTCTCCTAAGCTCAGATGCTCAGAAAAAAACTAGAATTTGTTTTGTTTTGTTTTGTTTTTAACCTGGAGAATGATAACTTTTTGCAGCTATGTGCAAGCGAATAACTAGTACTTGTGTGGCTTTTCATTTGAATTTTATGTAATTTTGAAGTTAAAGTTGCTACTTCTATATCTGACATTGATGTCAATAGTAAACTACTTCTTAGCTTTCTTCAAAATTACTGAAATTATGGTCATATGAGCATTTAATATTGAAAAGTGGGTTTACTATACAGCACACACTGTATCAGCATCAACCTTCTTCCCAATGAAGACCAAATTGTAGAATCACTGTACCATCCATCAGCTATTTCTTGTTCCCCTCTTTTGCTAAGTAGGAAAAAAAAAAGTCAAAAAGGTAACACATTCAGGAACAGTTACAGAAAGGTTGGGCAGTTCACTGGAAGGTCTGATTTATTTCCTAATACAAAGCACCTGAGGGAGCTTCACTGCAAAGACACTTTTCAAGGACCATTTAACATACTTCAGGCAGCATTCAATCTATGTGATCAAATGGCTACTCCCATGTGACCACCTGATCCTGAAAATGCTTTTGCTTTGGTCAAATGGTGATGGGTATTCTAAATTTTGCTGTTAATTTCCTTATTAAGGTTATCTTCAGTTGTGCTTCCTCAGCATATCCGTTTGATAAGTACTGGTATACTGGAGTTTAACTACAGTTAAGGAATGAAATATTTAGTTATCTTGTGACAACATATTTTTTATATATTAGAAATTCTTTAGGTTTTCTTCACAAGTAGCTTACATGCACTAAGCATGAATTAATGGATTTTTCTAATGAGTCCTCTTTTTCCCCTATTCTTTACTATTCTGTGGAAAAATACTGCCAACTCATATTTGACTTACTGGCTGGTTTATTTTTCTTTTAAATACATCTATTTACAGGTGAAGACACAGCCTGAGAGACCCACTGGTGGACACGGCATGCATCTAGTTTAACAGGCAGCTATAATCTTTCTTCAGGTTCAATGGCTATCACTAAAAATCAGTTAATTTATGTTTCTGGAGTTTAGAAATGCATCACACTTCAGTTGGTGAGCAGAGATATTTTCCCTCAAATCCATCATTCTGAAAATACACAAATTATGTCAAACCTTAATACTTCAACTTGCATTACATCATGTCCCCCCAAAAAGCTATTGTAAAGCAGAAATAGCCTGAAATAGAAATGTGGAGTTCAGTCACCTTAGTAATAAACATTAAAAACATATCTATGTGTTTATTATTTATCTATGTGTTTGCTGCTTCTCTGGGTGAGTATTCATAAAGAACACCAATGCAACTACATTATTTTTCTCTTCAATGATAATAGTTATGTATTTATCTCTTTGTAAAATCAAGTTAATATCTTAGGCAAAAGTTAATTTGTTTAAATCACAAATGCACAGCTGCAACTTCTATTATTTCTTCATCATCTAATGCAAATACACTACTATCAGGGAAAAACAAGGATGGCTGTTCCCTAAAGACATGTAATGGAATGGGTATTTCTGATCTTGAACAGCCTAATCTTAACAAGTGAAGGTGTTCAGCTATTTCATTTTAACTGACTGTCTCACAGCTGGAAGGCGCCCTGTGTATGGTCCTGTAAGAGTAAAAAGTGTGTGCAGATTGAAATTCTCTTGTGTTAGGAGCTGCACTGCGAAGATAGGTGTCCCTTAATTCACCTTTCTCCAAAACCTCTGTCTCTGACTTACAACCATGAAAAAGCTAAGAGGCCACTTCCTTTGGCATACAAGAAACAAAAGAACTGTGGACAAATTGATTACGAAAGAATCAAGTGAACTGTGGATGTTTACTGCAGACAGAGCTGGTCAGGAAAGCTTCCAAGCACAACCTTTACAGGTGTACATATTTTTAAGCAGGTGGATTGCTTCCTAATCCTGGCTGTAACATGTACACTATACACTTTTCATCCAGAGAGAAAAAAAAAAAAAATCTAAAAAATCAACGTGCTGTCAAAGAAAATTTGATTTGGACTGTTAGATCCAGAAAGAAAAATTTCCTTCCACACTAACCACAGGGAATATATGTTATCATTTGATGGTTCCAAACATCTTAAAATCAAAATAGGGTTTTATTTCAGGGAATTTATTAGTTAGAGAAAGTTTTACCTTGCTATCTACTGTTAGCTTTGGGGTAGTTGGAGAAGACTGCACAATGGAGTATTCTATATTTATTATAATGTCTGTTACTGGTATTATTACATGCTGCTCCATTTACATCCCATTGTCTTGGTAGTACAAGTCTATTGTGGCCTACTCATAAGTAATTGCATTTGCTTTTCACCTGCACTGCATTTGATTACTAAGCTTCTTTTTAGCATCTTCCGTAGATGAAAACATGGATTTTCATCTCAGTGCTGTGTTTTGTGCAACTATAAACAGCAGCATATAAAAACTTTACGCTGGAAAAGTCGGAGCTAAAGAATAACAAAAATTACTACTAAATGCCAGTTCAATGAATACTTCTTTACTAAGAATGTCTATTTTCAATGAAGTAGGAATATTTCAACTTCACTTCAAAGGATAAACTCCCTTAAATTTCACCAATCTACATCCATAATGCATTCAACAGAATACACCCATGCAGCTGATCTGATGTTCATCGCACAGGCAAAGTATACACATAATTAAATGACTGGGCTTATCACACTGCTCACATAGGAAGATTACTTAATTCATTTTTGAGCACAGCTCCTGCCGTGACATATTTTAAATATAAGATTGTGGCGATCATTCACTGCTGCCTCGCAGGAAGCTTTTCTGTTAACTACAATGCATCCTACTAAGGGAAGGTTGTTAATAAAAAGAAAATAAAAGACCTAGTAATTTTTTTTATTATTGATACCCTTCCAAAAACCTTGAGGCCTTATGTGTGCTTCCATTCATTGTCCTTTAAGTGAACATTCTAAACTATATTTTAGATGTCTAAACTATGCACACACAGAAGTAGTACAGAAGTATATTTGTTATATGGCTTTCATCAAATACTTCACAACTTTTATAACATGAAGCGTATATCAAACAAAAACAGAATCCTACCTTTTAGGTAAAATAGGCTTTCACTTTTAATATGGGTTTATTGCTTACTGTATATTTACCAGTACATACATGCATTTAAACCTCTATGCCGGCCATCCCTGAAAGAGTTCAAGGCCAGGCTGGATGGGGATTTGAGCAGCCTGGTCTAATGGAAGGTGACCCTGCGCATGGCAGTGGACCTGGAACTAGCTGATATGTAAGGTCCCTTCCAACTCCTATCATTCTTTGATTCTATGATTTATTGTCTTTTGCGCTCTGACTTCAGCTATCAGTCCCAGCAGTAGACCTTCCTATTCTTCTCTACCTGCTGGCAGTTTACCTTTCTGTAATAATAATCTTTTGTGTATACTCTTTGTTGGGCTGTGCGGTGAACCAGTCAAGACACTGATGTGGATTAAGAGCCATCTGACAAAAAGAAGGAAGCAAAGGCTAAGACGCTTCATTTGATGCTGCCACCAAAAGAAATGCACATCTGTTGATTCCTGGAATAGCAGAAGACAAGTGAAGTCGAGCAAAGCTAAAGAACCATGGGCAGATCTACCACTTTAAACAGCTTCATTTAGAGAAGAAATGGAAATAAATGTACAAATGAAAAAGAAAGAAAACATATTCTGCACAGAAATGTAAACCATAAAAAGCATATTATTTTTAATAGAACTTTATGATACCTTTTTATGCTATGAACTCTGTCTAAAGCACACATAAAACTAAACTATGAACTGCTTGTTATTTTTACAACAATTTCTTGGAAATTAAACTTATTGCTAACTGCAGTTATATTGGACATTTTCCTGTGCTGATAGAAAATAACATTAAATAAAGATTTTTATTTGAAGAAAATAACGAACAGTAATATTATTTTAATGTGTCTCCTACTATGTAATTACTGCTATTGCTCTTTTCCTAGGGACCGTAGTTGCACAGTTTGTTTAAACTCCTCTATGAGTAGGTTGCTGCAGAAAGAAGTGGTCTTGGCCATTTCTGGCCCATTGCTGAGGTGACTGTCTCGAGAGGGGACGCCTGCAACTCCTGACTGGGGGGAGGCTCAGCGTCTACGAGCTTCACCTCGGAGCAGCAACTTGCACCGAGGGAGCCTCAAGCCCTCGACAAGGCCTGCCCAGGAGCCTGCAGCTCAGCAGAGGCAAGCGGCTGACTCAGAGGGTGCGGCAACAGGAGGACCGGCGGCAGACCTGACTGGTTAAAAACCTGCCCCAGAGAGCATGAGCGACCCAGAGCGCGGCAAAAAGGGCGGGCAAACAGGGCGGGTTCGAGGCAGTTTGTGCGGCAGTTCGTGAGGGCAGGCGAGCGGGGTGGTGAGCAGGATGGTGAACACTCGCCGTACAAGCAAGGCTCGGTCTGGGAGCTCTGCTCTGGCTGCCCCAGCGGTGGCCAGTGTAGGCACCCAGACGGAGCTGATGGGAAGGGAGGCTGCAGTGCAGAGTTCAGGGTGTAGAGAGCGCCTGCACTGCTGTCCTGAGGGAAGGGTGAGCAATGGGCAGGGCTGCACTCTGTGCTCCCTGATGGAGGTCCTCCTGCAGCAGATGGCTGAACTGCAGGAAGCTGTTACCAGGCTGAAAGGTGTCAGGGAAGCTGAGGGGAAGCAGTGCTGCTTGCTCCAGGACCAAACTGTTCCGGGGCCTCGAGTGTCTACTGTTGCCCATGCAGGAAAGGAGGCTGCTAACCCAGGAAGCTGGGAAACGGTAACAGAAAAAAAAAAAAAAAAAAAAAAAAAAGAAGGAAGAGGGCAATTAAAAGCAAGGGGCTTCCCTCTAAATCTGTTGTCCCCACCCAGAACTGCTTTGCTGTCCTGGAGGGGGCTGATGAGCAACAGCGCTCCCACCAGGCGCAACCAGCTGATGCACTGGTAAAGAAGATCACTACTGGTGCTGCCAGGAAAAAGCGGCAGGCCGTAGTAGTTGGGGACTCTACGCAGAAAGGCACAGAGGCACCCATCTGCCGGCCTGACCCAGGCTCAAGGGAGGTGTGCTGCCTACCAGGGACTCGGATCAGGGATATGGCCGAGAAGCTCCCTGCTCTAGTTGGTCCCACTGACTATTACCCACTCCTGGTAATACATGTGGGTGCTACTGATATAGATAGCAGTAGCTCGGAGACCATAAAGAAGGACTACAGAGCTCTGAGAGAGGTGGTTAGGGGCTCTGGAGCGCAGATTGTCTTTTTGTCAATTCTCCAGGATACAGGGCAGGACCTCGAAAAGGCTAGGAGGATTGGGCAGGTTAATAAATGGTTAGAAGGGTGGTGCTATAGTCAGGGGTTTGGGTACCTTGAACATGGGACTCAATATAGTAGGCCAGGTCTACTGGGGGGTGGAAGTGGTCTGACAAAGAAGGGGAAGTATGGATTTGGTAGGAGGCTTGCCAGACTGGTCAAGGATGCTTTAAACTAGATGTGTTGGGGGAGGGGGGCATCATTCCATCCCAACACACCCAGTGGGTTGGCAGCACCTATAGTAAACATTCGGAGCAATGTAGAGATATTCCAGCTGCTCCAGCCAATGAGCTGGCTTCAACTGGATCTTGGCTCAGATGCCTCTGTGCAAATGCCCGTAGTATGGGGAACAAACAAGAGGAATTAGGGATGTGTGCACATCTACGGGGCTATGATATCATAGGCATCACAGAAACATGGTGGGATGGCTCCTATGACGGGTGTGTTGGAATGGAAGGTTACAGGCTCTTTAGGAAAGACAGGCCTGGCAGACGGGGAGGGGGAGTTGCTACTGATGTTGGGGATAGGCTGGAGACTATGGAACTCTGTCAGGGGACAGGTGAGCAGTCGACAGAGAGTTTGTGGGTCAGGGTTAAAGGGAGAACAGCTATGGGAGACATTATTGTGGGGATCTGTTACAGGCCGCCTGACCAAGGGGACTTGCTGGACGAAGCGCTCTATAGACAGATAGGAGCAGCCTCACGCTTGCAGGTCCTTGTTCTCATGGGAGACTTCAAGCACCCTGATACCTGTTGGAGGGATGGTACGGCCTGGCACAAGCAATCCAGAAGGTTCCTCGATTGTGTGGAAGACAACTTCCTTCTGCAAGTAATAGAGGAGCCAACAAGGAGAGGTGCCATGCTTGACCTCGTCCTCACCAACAGGGAAGGGCTGGTAGAAAATGTGATGCTCTAGGGCAGCCTTGATTGCAGCGATCATGAGATGGTTGAATTTGAGATCCTCAGGACAGTGAGAAGAGCGTGCAGCAATCTCACTGCCCTGGACTTCAAGAGAGCAGAATTTGGCCTCTTCAGGAACCTGCTCAGTAAGGTTCCATGGGATACAGCCCTAGAGGGCAGGGGAGCCCAAGACTGTTGGTTGATATTCAAGGATCACCTGCTGCAAGCTCAAAAGTGATGCATCCCAACTAGAAGAAAGTTTAGCAGGAGGGCCAGGAGACCTCCTTGGATGGATAAGGAGCTGCTGAGCAAAATTCGAAGGAAAAAAGAGGCTTATAAAAGGTGGAAGCAAGGTCAGGCGGCCTGGGAAGAATACAGGGATGTTGTCCGGGAAGCTAGGGACCAGGTTAGCAAAGTTAAGGCCCACTTAGAATTAAACTTGGCTAGGGATGTTAAGGATAACAGGAAGGGATTCTATAGGTGCATTGCAAATAAAAGACAGGTTAGGGACAACGTGGGCCCTCTCCAGAAGCTATCAGGAGAACTGGCTACCCTGGATTTAGAAAAGGCTGAGGTTCTTAATGACTTCTTTGCCTCAGTCTTCATCGGCAAATGCTCTCACCACACCACCCAAGTCTTGGAAGGCAGACGCAGGGACAGTGAGAATGAAGAACCTGGGCCCACTGTAGGAGAGGATCAGGTTCGAGACCATCTTAGGAACCTGAATGTATACAAGTCCACGGGACCTGATGACATCTATCCATGGGAGCTGAAGGACCTGGCAAATGAAGTTGCTAAGCCACTGTCCATCATATTTGAAAAATCATGGCAGTCAGGTGAAGTTCCCAATGACTGGAAAAAGGGAAATATAACCCCCATTTTTAAGAAGGGGAAAATGAATGAGGTGGGGAATTACAGACCAGTCAGTCTCACCTCTATGCCTGGCAAAATCTTGGAGTGGATTCTCCTGGAAGGCGTGCTAAGGCACATGAAAATCAACAAGGTGCTTGGGGACAGGCAGCATGGCTTCACTAAGGGGAAATCCTGCATGACCAATCTGGTGGCCTTCTATGAAGGGGCTACAGAACTGATGGACAGGGGTAGAGCAGTTGATGTCATCTACCTGGACTTGTGTAAAGCATTTGACCCTGTCTCACATGACATCCTTGTCTCTAAGTTGGAGAGACATCAATTTGATAGGTGGACCACTCGGTGGATAAAGAACTGGCCGGATGGCCGCATGAAAAAATTTGTTCTCAATGGCTCAATGTCCAGCTGGAGACCAGTAACGAGTGGTGTCCCCCAGGGATCGGTGTTGGGACCGGTCTTGTTCAACATCTTTGTGGGTGACATGGACAGTGGGATTGAGTGCGCCCTCATCAAGTTTGCCGATGACACCAAGCTGTGTGGTTCGGTTGATACATTGGCGGGAAGGAAGGGACCTTGACATGCTTGTGAGGTGGGCTGATGCCAACCTGATGAAGTTTAACCATGCTAAGTGCAAGGTCCTACATGTGGGTCGGAGCAATGCCAGGCACATCTACAGGTTGGGCAGGGAAGAGATTCAGAGCAACCCTGCGGAAAAGGACTTGGGGGTGTTGGCCGATGAAAAAATGAACATGAACCGGCAGTGTGCGCTTGCAGCCCAGAAAGATAACCATATCCTGGGCTGCATCAAAACGAGTGTGACCAGCAGGTCGAGGGAGGTGATCCTGCCCCTCTACTCTGCTCTCGTGAGACCTCACTTGGAGTACTGTGTGCAGTTCTGGTGTCCTCAACATAAAAGGGACATGGAACTGTTGGAACAAGTGCAGAGGAGGGCCACGAGGACGATCAGGGGACTGGAGCACCTCCCGTACGAAGATAGGCTGAGAAAATTGGGGCAGTTCAGGCTGGAGAAGAGAAGGCTGCGTGGAGACCTCATAGCAGCCTTCCAATATCTGAAGGGGGCCTATAGGGATGCTGGGGAGGGACTCTTCATGAGGGACTGTAGTGAGAGGACAAGGGGCAACGGGTTCAAACTTAAACAGGGGAAGTTTAGATTGGATCTGAGGAAGAAATTCTTTACTGTGATGGTGGTGAGACCCTGGAATGGGTTGCCCAGGGAAGTTGTGAATGCTTCATCCCTGGCGGCTTTCAAGGTGGTGCTGGACATAGCCTTGGAAGGCATGGTTTAGTGGGAGGTGTCCCTGCCCATGGCAGGGTGGTTGGAACTCAATGATCTTGAGGTCCTTTCCAACCCTAACTATTCTATGATTCTATGATTCTATGTTGCCTTCTGCTGCAGCTATTTGTTCCCATTTCTGCATGAGAAGTTTATTTGACCAGAACCTTCTTTTGTTGCTGTTGCTATTGCCAACTGAAGGCACATGGTTGGAATGTGAAGTGTGGATATATAAAGTAGTAATTTTAACTGTTCTTTGTTATATCTTCCTGAGCTAGAACAGCTAAAAGTCAAACCTGAAAATCTGCAAGAAATTACACTGTATTGCATATATGCACACACTCATATATATTTCCTTTGCAGATGGTTACATAGATGCATGTTTGTAATGTACCTATTCAGCTTAGGCTGTGTATATCAGATCTGAACTTCGCTCAGCATTTACCAACCTTCATAGTGAAAATAATCCACAACCTTTTAAATTAAACATCAAAACTTAATGATGAAAATATCTAAAGGAACACCTTAATTACAGATATAATTAATCATAGATGGTATTTAACTCAGATCAATATGAAAGGCTATCAAAAAAACAAAAGCTACACAGATAAATAGCTTCAAGAGTTCATATCTTCAGAAGTGTGTGGTGAAGTTTAGCATAAGTAATGCTTTTTCATACATTGCCATAAAGCTGCAAAAAACACTGCAATGTGAAGATCTTAATCTGTGGGCGATCAGAGGTTGAGGCCAGCTAATTTGAGAAAAATGTTTTGCATCATTAAATTAGGGACGTACTCTAGGATTTTCATTTTAATGTCTCTTTTCTGAAAGGTTTCCCTTTCATTTTCTACTTGGTTTTAATTTTGGTATTCCCTGTTCTGCCCAAGATGAGATTCTAAATGACTGAAGATAAACCTGCAATATTCTTAATTAAAATTTAACTAAGTCATGCAAAATACATTCATTTGCTGTTTAACACCTCAGTTCATACAGAACTCCCCACCCCTTATTTGATTTTTTTTTTCCACTCTCCTGGGTTCAGCAGTAGCAGTCTTTTTTCTCATTCTCGGTAGCTGGTGCAGCGCTGCGTTTTCGACTTTGGGTCTGGGAACAGCGCTGACAACACCAGTGTTTTCAGCTACTGCTTACAATGTTTTGGTCTGGCCAAGGACTTTCTGAGCCTCAGGGAGGAGGGGAAGCCTGGAGGAAGCGGAGACAGGACACTTTACCCAAACTGACCAAAGAGGTTATTCCATACCACAGCACGTCATGCCCAGGATGTAAAAAAGGAGAGCAGGGGCCTGGAAGGGTGGTGGGGGGTGCACTGCTTGGTCGGGTTGGGATTGATGGTGAGCTATTGTATACTTTCCTTGTATTTGCCTTGTCATTATTATTACTGGTGGTAGCAGTAGTGGTTTGTGTTATACCTTAGTTACTAAACTGTTCTTATCTCCACCTGTGGGAGTTGCATTCTTTTGATTCTCCTCCCCATCCCCTGGGACTGGGGAAAGAAAGAGTGGGGAGTGAGAGAGCAACTGCATGAGTTTATAGAGTCTTAAACACGACATCCTCTTATCACATCAAGCAACCCATAATACTTGTGTCTCACAATCTCAAATATCTCCAGCCATCTTCTCATCTTTACAAGTGTGGTACAATAGTCAAACAATGCTCTTGAAGCATCTACCATTTCAAGTTTTACTTTGGAGAATTGCCAAACAGAGTGATGAAGTAACATTTAATATTTTACGCTTTGTTACTGAGATAGATACAAAAAAGTACAACGTAAATTCAGCACAGTAGTCAAAGAAATACCCACAGTGAGTCCACATTTCTGAAATTACAGCTGGCCATGAAAACCATGTTTCTGCTTGGTATTTTGAGTAGGTAAAGTTGGAAAGGAGATTCTAATAACTCAGTATCATTAAGAACATGCAAACCATAACAACAGAGTGAATGTGGAGTTATGTCCTCTGTAGAACTAATTGTTCTATCAAGGATCTGCTACGAGTGTGTAATCCACTCTGAGGAATTTAAACTTTCAGTTTCAAGATAATGCATTGTTACTGTCTTTATGCCTGACTTAGGTCAACTCATGACAATAATACTCGTCCTGTAAAAATAGCAAAGTTCCCACTTAAAGAGGAAAAAAATATTAAAAAGATAAATACAGAAAAAATTTAAGTAAAAACCTAGGAAACTGAGATAGATACACAGAGATAACATTTTTCTGTAGAAATAACTTACCTAACAATAGTATGTTACAAGACTTATATACCTAGAACACTTATCTTCTGAAACCTCTAAGCAGTTAAGGAATCCAGCTAGGTTATTTTTTGAAAAAACAGAATGATAAGTGATGAGGTTTTCTCAAACTTCCATTTACCTTTTTCTCTGCTATCTAACAACTTCAGAAAAAATCATCTACATGGTTAGATATGCACTGTGCAATTAAAGCACTGTAACAACACTTTTTGTGTATTTTATGTGACAAAAAATTGTAAATTGTATTTTTATTATTTTTCTCCCAATTTACATATACAAACCATATTTTAACATGTTTATTCAAACTCAGCAGTGGTATTCTTGCAGAATATGGTTATAAGAAGACAAGAGGACAAATAAAGTTTGCAGCTCATATTTAACATTCTTCCTGAGTTCCAACAGCTTTATTCCGTTACGGTTCTTAATGAAGTTTTAATAAATGTCAAAAGAATATAAGGAAGCAAAGAAAATATCTGATCACATTACTAAAACACTTGTAATTTGGTTTAACAGAAAGCAAATTGTATGACAGATGAAAATCAAGGTAATTTTTAAATGGAACATCTATCATCTAACAGCTTACAGTGATAAACCAAGTTAACACTAACATACACCAGATTTCTGCATTCTTTTTTAATATTGTTTATCCAGAAAAGTGTATTTTCAGTTCATAAATAACATCACAGTTCAAAATCACTGAGTGCCATAAAAGCACTAATAGGAGCTACCAAACTGTTAGATCATTAGTTTTTTTTTTTTTTTTTTTTTTTGAAAAAAAGAGTTTCCTTAAAATATAAGATCATCTGTCTTTCAAATAGCAAGCATTGCCACAAGATATGCAGAATTGATTTATCAGGAAACTTTGTTTTCTGGGGAAGGTGACAGGTTTAATAAGAGATGAGACTTTAAGAAGACTTAATTAATGCAATTAAATAATTACCCATTAACCATCAGCAATATAAATTAAAACTCACATATATTGGAATCTCTCATAGAGCAAGAAAACAAGTCCCTACAAAGGAAATATGAAATGCTAAATGTATTGGGATTGTGTGCAAAGGTTTTGTTAGTGAGGAGGTGTACCGGGGGTGGCCTCCGTGAGAAGCCGCTAGAAAGCTTCCCTGGTGTCTGACAGAGCCAATGCCAACCAGCTCAAAGATGGACATGCCCCTGGCAAAGGCTGAGCCCATCAGCAATGGTAGTAGTGCCTCTGGGATAACATAATTGAGAATGGGAAAAAAAAACTGCACAACACCAGCTAAAGAGAGGAGTTAAAAACAGCTCTGCAGACACCAAGGTCATCGCAGAAGGAGGGAGAAGATGCTCCAGGCACAGGAGCAGAGCTTCCCCTGCAGCCCATGGTGCAGCCCATGGAGGTCCATGGTGAGGCAGCTGTGCTCCTGCAGCCCATGGAGGTTCATGGTGGAGCAGATTCCACCTGCAGCCATGGAGGACCCCACACCAGAGCAGGTGGGTGCCCAAAGGAGGCTGTGACCCCATGGGAAGCCTGTGCTGGAGCAGGCTCCTGGCAGGACCTATGGCCCCATGGAGAGAGGAGCCCACGCTGCAGTGGATTTGCTGCAGGACTTGTGACCCTACAGGGGATCCATGCTGGAGCAGCCTGTTCCTGAAGGCCTGCACCCATGGAAGGCACCCACACTGGAGCACAGGAAGAGTGTGAGGAGTCCTCCCCTGGAGGAGGAAGGAGCAGCAGAGACTGTGTAATGAATGAATTGACCTCAACCCCCACTCCCTGTCACCCTGAGCTGCCCAGGGTGGGAGGAGGTAGAGAAAATAAAGTTGAATAGTAAAGGGATAAAGTTGAGCCTGGCAAGAAGGAAGGCATGGGAGAATGTGTTTTTAGGATTTAGTTTTTATTCCTCTTTACTGTACTCTGATTTGACTGGCAATAAATTATGCTGATTTCTCCAAGCTGTATCTGTTTGCAGGTGACAGTAACTGCTGAGTGATTTCTGTGTGTTTATCTCAACCCAGGATCCTTTTATTATATTTTCTCTCCCATGACCAGCTGACTAGAGTGATAGAACAGCTTTGGTTAGCACCCGCTGGTCAGCTAAAGTTAAATCACCACACTAATACCATTTCATATGAGGTATCAAGTTTATTTACCTGTTCAAAAAAGGGATACTCTTCTTGCAGTTTGTATGTTCAGAATACTAGCCAGATCGTGGAATGGTGACAGGCATTCTGAAGATTTTTTTCAAAGCTACCTCACAACTGTTCTCCTGATAAGTCTTCATACGAGTTTTGGTTAGCAGTCAAGGAGTCATCCCAGCTTCAGCTCCAACAAATACCATAGGCTTCTATAGTTTTGTGAATATCCACGAAAATTGATCAATGCTATTGCAACTAGGAGCATTTCTGGTACAGTGTGGAACACGGAGTATGGGCTTAATATTCCCTGTGGTAAAAATGGGTATCACAGCTTGGACTTATATTTCTTTCAAGTCAATACATCAATCGTGAGACAATCCGGTAGAGATATTGTAATAGCACTATTGTCAATGAAATTCTCCATGGGGCCTGGCTCAGATTATGTTCCTGGAAGGCAGCTGATAGATTAAACTCTAGTAGTGCTTGAAATATTTGGCCCTTGGTGATTTTGAACTATGATTCCCTTACAAAGGAAGCAAGCCTGCATTTTTTCAATATAATCCATATTATGTGTAATTAAAATAAAGCTTGATGAATTATTTTTGCAATTAATCAAGTTGTCAGAAAAAATAAATTTTATGAGGAAATTATATTTTGACAGTTTTGATGGGATTTTGGGTACAAAGTGCAGACGTACTCAGTGTAGATGCAAGTGCAATGCTGTGTACATACACTTGTGACATACATAGCATGAAATATTAAGGAAATGAATGGACTGCATCTGAAAAATTCAAGTACTGTGGCCTTTAAGAATATGCAGAGCTTATCTGAAGCTTAGTAGGAGTTTCTAAGAGATTTTGGATTTGGGCTTCTCTCATGGTCACTGAGACTGAATTTCTGTGTATCCAGCATAGAAAGCCATACTCTTATGTATCTAAATCAGAGGTTAACAAGCTGCATCTCACTGAGTGAATCAGCAGCAATCAGTGTGAATGTGTACAGTTTATTAATGTTTGACAATGAAAAAATCGTCTATACTAAAGTAGTATTTCTGCTGACCATCTCTGAAATGCAAAGAAAATATTTTACTAGAAAATTACATACTTTCTATAGTGGCCTGATGTTATACACCTATATCACTGTTAACAGACTTGACATGAACTTCCAGACCATTGAAAAATACTATTACAGATGATTAAGAAACAGAGCACTATTTTTACAATGTGTTGCAACTAATAAAAAAGAAAAACAAACAAACAAACAAACAAACAAATGAAAAAAAGGGCAAAAATATGGCCTAACAAGAAAACACAATGCAGATTCAATACTTTCATCTAGGATCTTACAGCCAGTATACAGCTGAATTATCATATTATTTAGAACACTGAAACCTTTACTCTAAGACAAATGTGCTCTGATTACTGAGTTCTTAAACATAAAGAAGAAAAATAATGTTTCATCTTTGTAAAGATATAACAGTAAACCAGATGGGTATTTAGTACCACTCACACATAAAACCAGTTCACTGGGAAACACTTTCCAGTGCACTTGGAAGGCTAAATATGCCATGAACCCTAAACTTGCTTATGTGCTGTATCACAGCCCATTCCCACTGAGATAAAATATGACTTCTCAGTTGAACTGGCATTTCTTTTTCCTGACAACTTGATTAATTTTACAAATAATTTATCAAGCTTTATTTTCATTACTTATGATATGGATTTTATTGAAAAGATGCGTGCTTACTTCCTTTGTAAAGGAATACGAAAACATTTATTTGCCCTTTATTTGATAACTGTAGTATGTATAATGTTTACCTTTTGGAGACAAATGGCTGCTATTGGCTGATACAAATTACTCCTCACTAGTTCACTAGGTCACAGGTCAAAACTGCAACACTATAGGGTTTACCCTAAAGTTAGTGGCATTTTGTCATGAGAAAGAAACTTTGCAGTGAATATTTCAGGTGTCTCTCAGGCACAGAGTAGGCAGTATGATAATTGCTATCCATTGTGAACTATTTTTGGAACTATTGTTGTTTCTCTGCAGAACAGAAAATACCTTATTGCACAGCATAGCTCTGTGTAGATGTGTCAGGTTTCTTGATGATGGCCTTTAGAGAACACATTTTTACGTTACAGGCAATTATATATATATATTTATATATATACATGAAATAGCTTACATTCTGGAGCAGTGGCATGCTTAAAGGTCCACTCACTTCAGAGACCAATTAGCCACAAGGTTGAAATTCCCAGTTCTCTTATAGGAAAAAAAAAAAAAACAAACACTGTTTAAAAATATGGTATTATATGTGCAATATTATTGAACTAGTTTAAACAATTCTTCAAAAAAGTTTGTAATCAATTTACTTCTATATCTGTTTTTTACCTGAATTTCAAAATTATGCAAAGATATTCTGCATACACTATTTTTGTATCTAAAAGGCTAATAAAAATTTCTTTCCTGAACAAGGTAACAAGTATACATTATGCATTGGACGGAGTAGGTACAAGGTTTAAATTAAATAGGCATGGAATGTGTAACTCGTAGCTGTTTTTATCTCTTTTGAATATATGAATTATCAATTCTGCAGCCATTCTGATATATTATGCTTTAAGTATGCAGCATTTAGGTCCAACAACTCATGTTCACAGGACAGGTTTCAGAGATTTTTTTTTCTTTGCACTCTAATAATGTTAAGCCAAATAGCTCCAGCGATTTAAAAGTAGTTATAAGGCCAGAAAGTTTTGTTAGAAGGAATTTCAGTTTCAGTAAGAAAAATTAAGTCAGCTCTCTTACTGTAGTGAACAGGAAAAGAACTGCATCTGTCTTTACCCATAACAGAACGCTAATGTGTTATCTGTACTGCGAAAAGAGGTGAGTGAAATTAGATTATTATAGTGATTTCTAGATTTTGATTGATGCTTAAAAAAAGGCAAACATTTCTGTAGTGTGAAACTGTATTCCAAAGTACAGGCAGTCAAATGAAACCAGACTTCAAAATCAGCAGTGATCCATAACTAATTATTAGCTTTTACACATTTCAAAAATCAGCATAACCTTAAAGGGAAATTTAGCCTGCAGTGGGTAATCGTACAGGTGAAGTTGAATTAGTTATCAAAATTAAAGTGAGGCTGTGAAAGATGTATTACTGTTACACCAAGCCAGATCAGAATTTATTTTCTGTGCCTCTTATGGGCTTTGTATGTACCTTTTAATGCAATTTTATTAATCTTTCATTATGCTCAGAGGTTAAGGTTTTTCCCCAGTCACACAAAAATATACTAGAAATGAATTCTGCGAAAAGAAGAAGTATTGTAGTGTCACTTTTCCTTCTTCCTTTTACTTGCACTCAGTAATTAAAAGTCTTACAGATTGCTAGTCCTGCAGGCATTTCTACAGAAGTTAATAGAAATGCTCACATTTGCAAATTATTTTGACAGGGGGATTTTTGATTGTTTTTAAAAGAAGATGATGATGCATATCTGAAGTCTGAATCTGTCGGTGTTTGCTTCATATTTTATTAATAAAAGGGATGAAAACCTGCAACTTTTTAGCCAGGATTTTATTTAGGAATATGAATTTGTTAAGCTTTTACCTCTAACTAGATTTTATTGTAATTGGTATAGGTTCACAGATGATTTTTAGCTGAATACAAAACTTACGAATATTTTAGCAGTCCAAATATTATCTAATCAGCATATCTCATTAGTTAGAACTCTTGCTTTAGTAGTTGGCATTCAAACAAAAACCATTTTGAACTGATCTTTTAATTGGATTTTAAATTTGTCATTGATTAAACTGGATGGCATCATCTGATCTAATGTTTTAACCATACATTATTTCAATTAAATGAGAACTCAGGCCATGGAAGTTATAACAGTATCAGTTACAAAAGTGGCAGGGGTTGAGAGGGTGAGTGGGAAGGACTCTGGAGGGCAAATAAGACCTTTACAGGAGTCACAATTCATCAGGAGGTAAGAAAAGGCATTTTTTTCCTCTAGGAAGGTATGAGATATAACCGTGAGAATCAACAAGACTACAGAGTATGGTTAAAAAAGATATTTACTAGGTGTGTTCAGACTGATGCTATCTGAGAGAGAGAGTTGCAGCAACAACACAGCAGCACATTAAAAAGTTCAAGAGGAAGTTAAGATAATAGAGGATGAAAGAAACAATGACTGCTTCAGGAGGTGGGCTGGAAGGAATTCAGAGAACAACTGATACCTGAAAGATTATTAATGTTACAAGCACTGTGTTAAGGTGAGAGTGGCAAAATAGCACTGGGGAGACTAGAAAGAGGGTAAGAATTGACTTCACATGAGTTACAGAACAAACAAAACCTCAGAGACAAATAAATTACCTTTTTTTTTTTTTTTTTTTTACTTTTCTGCTTACTTTTTGGGGTTTTTCTTTTTGCTTGTTTAACAAGACAACTGTTTTCCAAAGTTATAATGTCCCTTTTGTCAGCCTACTTGGATAGCGGTCAATCTCCACAGATATGTAGGAGTGAAAAAGCAATGTTGGCAGCGGGACGGGGAGGACAGGACACAAAATAAGACCCCCAGTCATCCACACTGAACCAGGGTAGCTTGTGGCCTGTGTGTACCAGGTGATCCCAGGAGGGTGAGCAGTCGCTCTGGCCAGCCTGGAACCCCCCAGGATCATGTCCCTACAGTGGCAGGACTGCGGCCAAGGACAGTAAATATATACAAATCTGCATATATCTGTGTATATATGTGTTTATACGTTTTCCACTAATGCCTTTTAATTCTAACAGCACATACTGACTGATCAAAAAAGTATCAATTGCTTCACAGTAAACTTCAAGGATTCTTTTCTTGAGTGATAACTTAGGAACTAAACAGCAAGTAACAACTGTTTTGTTTTGTTTTGTTTTGTTTTTTCTTCAGAATAACATCAATCTAGCAGCTCAAGAAGCAATTTTTTTGTTTCTAAAAAGAAGCTGAGATAGCTGGTTCTGGTATCACGGCCAGTTCACAAAGCTATGGCAGCAACGTTTCACGGGGTTTTCTCTGAAATGTGAAAGCCTCAGTAAGCCCACTGAAGAGCTTCCCTTCTGTTTGCCCACCGCACGAGGATTGCCAAGATTCTTCATGTTGGATTGAGCCATTGAACTAACTATGGAAAATTCTCTACCAAACAAATGGAAAACATGTCACAGAATAAACTACTAAATAGTATTTGCAAAGGAAACATGTCTGGGCTTATTAGCCTGCTGAATTTGTGAGACAAAAAACAAGGCTACTTTGTTAACGTTACTCTGTGAAGAGTAACATTCAAATGCATTTCTACAGTCATGAAAAATCCCAACCAATTCTATATATGTTCTTTAAATATATTGTGTAAAATATGCATACACACACATTACAATTTTACTTTATATCTACCTGCATCTGTCATATGCTGTACGTTATAAATATTATAATACATACATTTATATAAACATATTTATCTGTGTATACAAATATTTTTTAGCTAGTCTGTGCTTTGCTCTCCTTCTGCTCCTCACACTCATCTGTCATGGAACTTCTCAAGAGTAAGGTCTTAAATGAAGATAATTCTTAAAAAGACGATAATTGGAAAGCTGAGAGATCAATGTTTGGTGCCAAGAGATAAATAACCTTAGTACCTCAGTAAATCTGTCAAGAAGTAGCTTTGAAGCTCAACAGGATTCTATCATAAAAATGTCTTATTCATCACCTTACAGAGAGGGAAAATGAACTCTAGCCCACTGGTGAAAAAAGAGTTGTTAAAATAATCATGTTAATTATGATTTTAAAGTCACATCTGAAATACTTAAGGAAGGTGGAGCTTAAGTGAAGCAAGTTTTTATCACACACACACACACACACACACACGCACACACACACACGCACACTTCTTAGAGTCTTCAGGGGGAAAGAAAAAAAAAAAGGCCTCTTGCAGTGCAGTAAGGACACAGAGGAATAAGAAAAGACCATGCATTAGTTTTTCCAGTAAATTAATATTACTGAACATCAGTTCTAGCACAAGGATCAAAACCTGCTTCCACATGTTCCTACTCACGTTAAAACAGAAAAGAATATTCAGATCTCAATAAGATATATGAGGATGCTAATATACAAAAGTGTGCGAATTCCAGATTTTATTTTTTTAATCTTATTTTCAATAAACCATCAAACAGCCTTTATCAAACTGAACCTTTACCTTCTCAATTTAAACCAGAACCAGTGTTATTCTAAAACTTTGTGGAAACATTACAACAAGGTGCTACACATGCATTTATTTCATATACGTATTTTACCAGAAACAATTTTGTTTAGAGACTTTATAAAAGAAAGAGACATGAAAAATATCTAAAAAAGAAGTGGCTAAGTCCACTACATATGGTGCATTTTTCTTGTTCATGCAAGCAGAATGATAAAATAAAATGTAAAGCTGGTTAATCTGAGTAGTGGGTGACTTTCCTAACTTCAGGGAACATTTTTTATTTGGAAAAAGGAATAGTCAAGCATTCTAAGATGAGGGGAGACACAGACATATAAAGTAATGAAAGTTGGTATCAGGATGTAACATAACATGAAGGTAGTTGTCTTTTTTAAGACAACTACATGGATGAAGTGTGACTGGAAAACAGAGGCAGGAAGAGAGAACAAACAAGCCAACCAACCCTGAGAGATCTGAGTGATGCCTGATGAAGGAAACTGAATGACATAGCATAATTCAACATGTAACACAGCTATATGAGTACATTAAAAAAAAAATAATAAAAAAAAAGTTCATATAGCCCACAAGAAATGACAGAGGAATCATACAGGAACCTTTTTTATCTTAGTTCCCACTGTAGTCTTGACCACTAGGTTTTTGGTGTATCTTCAGTGGCTGCAGTACTTTCTGAAATCTCAATAACTGTCTGATTCTTTTTTTTTTTTCAATCATTAAAAGCTAAACACAGACCCACAGAATCATAGAATAGTTCGGGTTGGAAAGGACCTTAAGATCATCTAGTTCCAATCCTATTGCCATGGGCAGGGACACCTCCCACTAAACCGTGCCACCCAAGGCTACGTCCAACCTGGCCTTGAATACCGCCAGCGATGGAGCAACAGACCACTACCGTATAACACGACTGATACTGATAAAAACACTCAGGCATCAAACAAATGTAATTTCAAAATCTTGATACAGTTTGCTTCCTGTATACACCATCTTATCTTCCAAATAAAAATAAAAACCATTGCATTAAAACAAAAGCTTATTTAGCAATGTAGACATAATTTCTGACTGAGTTAATTTTATATCTGGGTTCTTTATTAAGACATAGTAACTTTGTTTCATTTTAAGAAATAGATGCCTGAAACTGGAATTTTTGAGACAGCAAGTTATTAATTTCACTGACAGTTCATTCAGATATTTCAGAAATTTTTATATAATACATACTCAGCTTACTATGGAGTGGTTCAGAATTGTTCAAAGGCCTTAAGAAGGGCAAAAAGCTGTGTCAATTTTATTCTCTTCACATCTAAGGGAATTGTGATGAGCATAAAAATAAAAATAATTTCCACCATTTCTGAAAAATACCTGTGCAAGAAACCTTCACCTATTTCCCAAGTACAACAGTTTTCAGTACCCAAAGATATATAAACTGAACCCAATTGTAATTCTAGGTCCCAGGGGAAACTGCTTGCTATCTGGCAGCTCTTTGATTTGCGATTCTTTGATTTGGTAGCCTCTTACCTGTTTCATAATTCAAGCTCTCTTTCGCCTCCTTACCAACAAATATTTTATCTCAATGACAGCCCATGCTGAAAATGAAAACAGAAGAATAGGAAAAGTGTACTTTCTGTTCCTCCGAATTTTTTCCTCTTGCACTTCTGTGCCCATTTTGATTTTGCACAGATGCTTTTTTTTTTTTTTTTTTTTTATCAGTAGTGCAGTCTGCTAGCAACAAAAATCCTCAGCTCATCTTGTTCATCTCACAGAAGCCAGCAAGAAGCTTGTGAGCATCAGCTATTTCAAAACTAATAACTGACTTGGAAAGGAATTTAAGAAGGAAACATAAATGTGAAGACTGTTACCTTCTGCTGTCCAACCACCTACTTCTCAACAACTCATTTATGCAAAGAAAGTTCTTAAACTCTGACATTATGAAGAAGAAAGAAAATATGCTCATTTTCTTTTCTCTTAGAATCACAGAATCATAGAACTGTTTGTGCTGGAAGGGACCTTAAAGATCATCTCATTCCAACTCCACTGACATAGGAAGGGACACCTTCCACTAGACCAGGTTGCTCAAAGCCTTGTCCAACCAGTCCTTGAGCACTTCTAGGGATGGGCAGCCACAACTTTGGGCAACCTGCTCCAGTGTCTCACCACTCTCACAGTAAAGTTCTTACATCTAATATCTAACCTGTTTTAATTTAAGCCACTACCCATGGATGTGTCACTACTTGCTTTGATAATTCTCTCTCCATCTTTAGGAACTGGTCTCCTTTTGGTACTGGAAGGCTGCTAGAAGGTCTCCCCTCAGCCTCCTCTTCTCCAAGCTCAGCTCCTCCTTTCACTCCCTACATCACAATATTCAAACTTAAAACCTAGACATAAACTTAAACTGTTCTTAAAGAAAGGTAAGAATGAGCGTTATGTGTTCAAACTCATTGCTCCTCAACTATTTACCTCTTTATTCAGATCATGCAAAGCATTATTCACATTTTCCCTAACAAATAGTCATATAAGATCAAGGAAGAGATCAGTTCTGTGGCATTTTGAAAACAAGTACTCTACCTATTGATGCTTCAAACTTGATTCCATAAATCTCAGGAAAAAAAATCCTGAATCTTGGCATGATATTATTGCTTAAAGATCAAAACACCCCACCAACCCAAACTCACTGAAAAACCCATCCAGATTTCTAAAGGCCAAGCTTTTAACAATATTAAAAATATTTGGAAGTGTAAATATCTCATACTTGCAGCTTTAATTAGTTAAGTAAAGATTAATGTTAGGGTAATAACCCACTCAACTACTAGAGAAAGCTTATGATCACAAATTCTGTATTTTCTTGAGGGGCAAGGGGCAATCATGAGAAATACTGCCCTGTATTTATTACTGAACATACAGATTCTTGGTAGCACTGATAAAATTTAAACTAATGACAAAGAGCTATCAAGATTGAACTTATACTGGAAAATACCAGGTATGTGCGTGTGGTCTGTACAGCATGGAACAGGCATTGATACAATTAAGATTTAACATACTTTTAAGAAATAGATGGAGACATGGAGGCTTTCAAAAGTATCTGTACAATCACCAGGGTGATGTATTGGTTACTGACCATTTTCCTTGATTAATGTTTTATCTTTGATAAATATTCTTTGCTTGTATCTGCACACCTACAGAGCAGATATGTACATAAATAGGCCTCAGAAGTTACTAACCATTAGCTTAAATATAAATCAATGGTGTCAGATTTCATGATCCTCAATAGTGAGAACCCCAAATATGTATGCATCATGTTCCTTGCTTCTGTAGAAAAATAAATTAGCTTGTAGAATGTTATAAATTATGTCAGAATAGTTATTCAGGTAACACGTATATATTTTTGGGGTTTGATCTCCTAGAATACAAAAAAGTACCTTCCACAAGATTAGAGCTTTCTATTAACACAGCCAATCTGTCTACACATTTAAACCATGAAACCATGTCTTTCATATCTTGAACAAACAAAATTTCAATGTATTTGTATTTTTCAGATTTGCAGTAATAGTTTTTGAAGGGAGGAAGCACCATGTCACAGACAGAAAAAATCAAATTTATGTGTTTTAATTTGATCCTGTGTAAATACAAGAATAAAACACATGCTTATTAATTAAGTGTAGGCAGGTGACAAGAAGACACAATGGCACATTGCACCAGCTGTGAAGACTGCACACAGCTTTTTTTTACCCCCATCAGTCCATTTTCGTATTACTGAGTGAACAGTTCAAGTGGCAGAAAAGGTGTCAAAAGATAATGATAGTGAGAACTAAGAATTCATTATTGCTGATGCTTCAAAAACTTCTACCTGTTTTACACTGCAAACAGACTTCCAGGTGAGAGATAAAGAAATTTAAGAAGTTTTACAGCTATTCCAGTTATCTTATATCAGTCTTCACTTTGCAGACACTGAATAACTAACATTTATAAACTTACACTGCAAACAGTATGCCACCATGATAAACAACACTGGTTTAAGCTTGCAGGACACAGGTACTCCCTAACTCCACAAAATAGCCACAGTAAAAATACGCATTTTATAATTTAGATAGCAGAAAAAGTGAAAATGTCACAAAAGAAAACACTTCCATCAGCTTGACTGGGTTAATTTGCTTTTCTCCTTCATTATAAAGAGAATGTACACTTTGGTCCAACATACTGTGAATTGAGTGAGAGCCAGATGCCATCATTAAAGAGACAAAAGACAGGGAAAAAAAGTTAATTCTCTCTAAAACTTGAGGTAGAACAACAGTAACTTAAGCAAACAGTTACAGGCACCATTACACTTCAAGGTTTTGAAGCCTGGCATATGAAAAACCTTTTGACAAGTCTAGTCTCATCATTCTATTCACTATCATTGCCACAGAAATAAAAAAAAACGTAAGACAGTACTTGACTGATACAAAAAAAAAGGTAATATGCATCATTACTCAGGTACTTTCAAAATATTTCTAAGAGACTGATTATTTTTGTAAAGACAGTATGCTACACTGGATTCATTGACAGTTTTCCTTGCAGAACTTTTAAAAAATTACATGTTCTTCATCATGAAGTTGTCTTTATATAAACATTTCCATTGACTTCAGTTAAAATTAAGGTTGTATAGTAGAGCAAAACTAGATTGAATTACTTCTTAAAAATCCTCCTGCAACCAGCAGTACCACAAAATACCCAATTAAGTATGAAAACTTAATAGAAGTACATAAATAATATCACAAAATGTCCCATGTAGTATTACCTAATTTATTACTTACTGTGGATGCTTAGCTTTTTTTATTCCCCTCTCCCGTGAAATTTTTAATGCCTCATTAAGCTACCTTTGTGCAATTTTATTGGGTTTGGACACTCAACTAAATGAGCTTGAATTCCATTTTACACACACAGTAGAATTTAACTGCCACTCTCTAAAGAAAATGAAACTTCTAATTAAGTAACAATTTTGATTAGTAAGGACTCCTAACTGTACATAGGCTCGTGGTAAGCAATTATTATTTATGCAATTCCTTAGAAGTAAGTATGGTGTATATTAAGACAAAAAGGCTAATATTTTCTTTCTCAGTAAAAAGCCAATTACCACACCTCCAAACATGCATTTTCAGCTTCTCTGAAACTGTATTTACAAATTCAGATCAAATGGACCAAACAAGTTCATTAAAAGTAGATGTGGTAAGTAGTCTAGGAGCAGACCCTTTTCTAGCTTGCTCCTTGATATGCTCCTATTTTGTACGTGGCAGAATTAGATTCAGTTATCTTCCCTGACTACTGTAGCCACACCTACAGTGCCCATGCTCTACGAAAATAATTACTCTCCAGGCATCTTTGAGGCTCACTGCTATGAACTTATCACATCAATTTAAACAAGGGATCTAGTGTTTGCTTGTATGGGGACCGAGACTAAGGTTGTACAAGTTACTAATCCCAGACTAACCATGTTACTGAGCTGTACAAAATCATTAAAGAAAACCGTAGGTTGCATTCAGTGCAACTGTCTCCTACTGAAGTATTCAGTGAGACTATCATCAAAATGCCCAGGCTGATGTCATATAGAAGCAACAAAATCAGATTCTCCAATCCCCTTGACACAGAGCTCTCAGAAATTGCGTAAGTAGTGGGAAAGACTGAAACACACCTAAAATTGGCCAGTCACTCCCCTCACAGCAACTTCTCATTGCTACATGCACATCTAAAGGTACATATACATAGATATACTAACATATACAGACATATACATTTAAATATATACATATATGTAAATAAGTGTGTGTATAAAAGAATTTGACAACATAGCTCATTCAGGAGTCATAGCATCAGTGGCCAACCTAATAAAACGTGGTGTACAAGAATTATTAAATTACTCTTTGTTCATTCTGATCCAAATAAATAGACTGAATTACTTTCTGTTTCTAGTGTTGAGAAGATCAGTAATCAAAGAGAAACACCTCATGTTTCTCTAAAAAAGAGAAAGGAAAAGATTAACTTAATTACACTTAAAATCATAGAATCATAGAATAGTTAGGGTTGGAAAGGACCTCAAGATCATCTAGTTCCAACCCCCCTGCCATGGGCAGGGACACCTCCCACTAAACCATGTCACCCAAGGCTCTGTCCAGCCTGGCCGTGAATACCACTAGCGATGAAGCATTCACAACTTCCCTGGGCAACCCATTCCAGGGCCTCACCACCCTCACAGTAAAGAATTTCTTCCTCAGATCCAATCTAAACCTCCCCTGTTTAAGTTTGAACCCATTACCCCTTCTCCTCTCACTACAGTCCCTAACAAAGAGTCCCTCCCCAGCATCCTTATAGCTCCCCTTCAGATATTGGAAGGCTGCTATGAGGTCTCCAGGCAGCCTTCTCTTCTCCAGGATGAACAGCCCCGATTTTCTCAGCCTATCTTCATACAGGAGGTGCTCCAGTCCCCTGATCATCTTCGTGGCCCTCCTCTGCACTTGTTCTAACAGTTCCATGTCCCTTTTATGTTGAGGACACCAGAACAGCACACAATACTCCAAGTGAGGTCTCATGAGAGCAGAGTAGAAGGGCAGGGTCACCTCCCTCCACCTGCTGGTCACACTCCTTTTGATGCAGCCCAGGATATGGTTGGCTTTCTGGGCTGCGAGCGCACACTTAAGATCCTGCAGTTCTACTACTATGATATGAAATATCTTGTCTGCTTTTTAAGTCAGATATTTTCATGGAAGTTTATCCATTAGATTGCTAATCTCTCATTTTCGGTAGCTTTCTTTCCCCTCCTTACAAAGTGTGAATGCTTAGATAAGTCAGATTATTAAGGTACACCAGAAGATGTGTACTCTGTGCAGTTCTGGTGTCCTCAACATAAGAAGGACATGGAGCTGTTGCAGCAAGTCCAGAGGAGGGCCATGAGGATGAGAAGGGGGCTGGAGCATCTCCCATATGAAGACAGGCTAAGAAATTTGGGGAGTGTGGAGAAGAGAATGCTGGATGGTAACCTCATAACACCTTTCCAATATCTGAAAGGGGCCTACAGGGATGCTGGAGATGGACTCTTCACCAGGGACTACAGCTATGGGACAACGGGAAATTGTTTTAAAGAGGCAAAGATCAGGTTAGCTATAAGGAAGAATTTCTTTACTATGGGGGTGGTGTAGCACTGGAACAGATTGCCCAAAGAAGTGGTAAATGCTTCACCCCTGGCCGTGTTGAAGGCCACGCAAGACAGTGCCTTGGGCAACATGGTGTAGGGAGCATGGAATTAGATGATCTTCAGGTCCCTTCCAGCCCTAACCACTCTATGATTCTATGTGAATTATAAAGCTATTTATCTCCACTGCTTTCTTAGGAACACAATAAAGTTATTACTGATATTTAAAATGTAACCTAAACCTTCCAACCCTTTTTCTAATAACTACTCTCCACAAGACTATTTTGAAACCTCTTGATAAAATGTTTAGCTGAGAAATATTTGCTGAAGAGAGACTAATACCAAAGACAAGGATTTAGAACTCCACTTGCCGTGACACCTTAAGAATCATAGAATCATAGAATACTAAGGGTTGGAAAGGACCTCAAGATCATCGAGTTCCAACCCCCCTGCCATGGGCAGGGACACCTCCCCCTAAACCATGCCATCCAAGGCTATGTCCAACCCCACCCTGAATGCCACCAGAGATGAAGCATTCACAACTTCCCTGGGCACCCATTCCAGGGCCCCACCACCCTCACAGTAAAGAATTTCTTCCTCACATCCAATCTAAACCTCCCCTGTTGAAGTTTAAACCCATTACCCCTTGTCCTCTCACCACAGTCCCTAATGAAGAGTCCCTCCCCAGCATCCCTATAGGCCCCCTTCAGGTATTGGAAGGCTGCTAGGAGGTCTCCACACAGCCTTCTCTTCTCCAGCCTGAACAGCCCCAATTTTCTCAGCCTATCTTCATACAAGAGGTGCTCCAGTCCCCTGATCATCTTCGTGGCCCTCCTCTGGACTTGTTCTAACACTTCCATGTCCTTTTTATGTTGAGGACACCAGAACTGCACGCAATACTCCAAGTGAGGTCTCACGAGAGCAGAGTAAAGGGGCAGGAGCACCTCCCTCGACCTGCTGGTCACACTCGTTTTGATGCAGCCCAGAGTACGGTTGGCCTTCTGGGCTGCAAGCGCACACTGCCGGCTCATGTTCATTTTTTCATCAACCCACACCCCCAAGTCCTTCTCCGCAGGGCTGCTCTCAATCTCCTCCCCGCCCAATCTGTAGCTGTGCCTGGCATTGCTCCGACCCAGGTGGAGGACTTTGCATTTAGCATGGTTAAACTTCATCAGGTTGGCATCAGCCGACCTCACAAGCGTGTCAAGGTCCCTCTGGACGGTATTCCTTCCCTCCAGTGTATCAACGGAACCACACAGCTTGGTGTCATCGGCAAACTTGCTGAAGGCGCACTCCCGATAGCTTCTGGAGAGGGCCCACGGTGTCCCTAACCTGTCTCTTATTGGCAATGTACCTATAAAATCCCTTCCTGTTATCCTTAACATCCCTAGCCAAGTTTAATTCTAACTGGGCCTTAGCTTTGCTAACCTGGTCCCTAGCTTCCTGGGCAACATCCCTGTATTCTTCCCAGGCCGCCTGACCTTGCTTCCATCTTTTATAAGCTTCTTTTTTCCTTCAAATTTTGCTCAGCAGCTCCTTATCCATCCAAGGAGGTCTCCTGGCCCTCCTGCTGAACTTTCTTCTAGTTGGGATGCATCGCTCCTGAGCTTGCAGCAGGTGAGCCTTGAATATCAACCAACAGTCTTGGGCCCCCCTCCCCTCTAGGGCTGTATCCCATGGAACCTTACTGAGCAGGTTCCTGAAGAGGCCAAAGTCTGCTCTCTTGAAGTCAAGGGCAGTGAGCTTGCTGCACGCTCTTCTCACTGTCCTGAGGATCTCAAACTCAACCATCTCATGATCGCTGCAATCAAGGCTGTCCTGGAGCGTTACATTCCCAACCAGCCCTTCCCTGTTGGTGAGGATGAGGTCAAGCATGGCACCTCTCCTTGTCGGCTCCTCTATTACTTGCAGAAGGAAGTTGTCTTCCACACAATCGAGGAACCTTCTGGATTGCTTGTGCCGGGCCGTACCATCCCTCCAACAGATATCAGGGTGGTTGAAGTCTCCCATGAGAACAAGGACCTGCAAGCGTGAGGCTGCTCCTATCTGCCTATGGAGCGCTTCGTCCAGCAAGTCCCCTTGGTCAGGCGGCCTGTAACAGATCCCCACAATAATGTCTCCCATCGCTGTTCTCCCTTTAACCCTGACCCACAAACTCTCTGTCGACTGCTCACCTGTCCCCAGACAGAGTTCCATACTCTCCAGCCTATCCCTAAAATAAATAGCAACTCCCCCTCCCCGTGTGCCGGGTCTGTCTTTCCTAAAGAGCCGGTAACCTTCCATTCCAACACACCCGTCATAGGAGCCATCCCACCATGTTTCTGTGATGCCTATGATATCATACCCCCATAGACGTGCACACATCCCTAATTCCTCTTGTTTGTTCCCCATACTACGGGCATTTGTGTAGAGGCATTTGAGCCGAGATCCAATTGAAGCCGGCTCATTGGCTGGAGCAGCTGGAATATCCCTACATTGCTCCGAACGTTTACTATAGGTGCTACCAACCGACTGGGTGTGTTGGGATGGAATGATGCCCCCCTCCCCCAACACATCTAGTTTAAAGCATCCTTGACCAGTCTGGCAAGCCTCCTACCAAATCCACACTTCCCCTTCTTTGTCAGACCAGCTTCACCAGCCCCCAGTAGACCTGGCCTACTATATTGAGTCCCATGGTCAAGGTACCCAAACCCCTGACTATAGCACCACCCTTCTAACCATTTATTAACCTGCCCAATCCTCCTAGCCTTTTCAAGGTCCTGCCCTGTATCCTGGAGAATTGACAAAAAGACAATCTGAGCTCCAGAGCCCCTAACCACCTCTCCCAGAGCCCTGTAGTCCTTATTTATAGTCTCCGGGCTACTGCTATCTATATCAGTAGCACCCACATGTATTACCAGGAGTGGGTAATAGTCAGTGGGACCAACTAGAGCAGGCAGCTTCTTGGCCACATCCCTGATCCGAGCCCCTGGTAGGCAACACACCTCCCTTGAGCCTGGGTCAGGCCGGCAGATGGGTTCCTCTGTGCCTTTCAGATTAGAGTCCCCGACTACTACGACCCGCCGCTTTTTCCTGGCAGCACCAGTAGTGACCTTCTTTACCAGTGCACTAGCTGGTTGCGCCTGGTGGGAGCGCTGTTGCTCATCAGCCCCCTGCAGGATAGCAGAGCGCTGTTGCTCATCAGCCCCCTGCAGGACAGCAAAGCAGTTCTGGGTGGGGACAACAGACGTAGGAGGAAGCCCCTTGCTTCTAATTACCCTCTTCCTCCTTTTTTTGTTGTTTTTTTCTGTTACCTTTTCCCAGCTTCCTGGGTTAGCAGCCTCCTTTCCTGCATGGGCAACAGCAGACACTCGAGGCTCCGGAACAGTTTGGTCCCGGAGCAAGCAGTGCTTCTCCCCCTCAGCTTCCCTGACACCTTTCAGCCTGGTAACAGCTTCCTGCAGCTCAGCCACCTGCTGCAGGAGGACCTCCACCAGGGAACGCAGAGTGTAGCCCTGCCCATTGCTCACCCTTCCCTTAGGATACCCCGAGCTCTGCACTACAACCTCCCTTCCCGTCGGCTCCGTCTGGGTGCCTACACTGGGCACTGCTGGGGCAGCCAGAGCAGAGCTCCCAAACCGAGCCTTGCCCGTACGGCGAGTGTTCACCATCCCGCTCACCACCCCGCTCGCCTGCCTGCGCAGGACAGAAACAGTAATTGTAACATCTGGGTTTGTAGCTGTGTACGCTAGATGGCACTGATAAATTATCACTTAATTCACTAATCATCTTTTGGTTTTCCTGTATAACTGAATGCTTTACTTCAGAATTTGAAAAAGAGATTAAATATGACAGCATCATTGGTTTGCCACAAATAAAAATAAAGAGGAAAAATAAAGGACTAAAAGGAAGTAATCTGGGATTGTCCCACCGATCAGGTCAGTAACCCCTGAAGATTGATTCCAGCATCCACTGGCAACGACAACAGTACAAACATCGCAAGAGACTTAACTCTGCCTGTTCTAAACAGCAGTAGCCCAGATTTACATAAAACTGTGAAAACTACAGTTTTGCATCAAAAATGTGTGGTTTATGTTAGGAAGGGATGGTATTTAAGAAAAGTGACTTCCCTTCCAGTCCATTAGCTCAATCAACTTAGCAAAGCTTTGTGCCATTCTGATTTACGATGCAACCTGGCAGAGGCCATTACCTGCATGCAAGGAGTGCACACCTTACTCTATGCTTACTTTGAGGGTATTCAGATAGGTTATCCATAAAGTACAGATAACATACCTGTAAGGCTTATCTCTGCTAATGCTGACAGAAATACAGGCTGTTCTGGAGGATGATATCAGAGCAAGAACCCTAGCTGAGTGCTTTGAGCTGCCCTGCTCCAGGATCTGGAAAGAATAATCTTATACACCTAAAACTGGTCTCTGTGACTAATCCCCAGAGTATACATTTCTGCATATACTCAACATAACTGTCACAAATAATTCCATTTAAGGAAGATGCATCATTCCCTCTGCAAGAATCTGTAACAGTACTGCTAACTATATGCATAAATGTTTGAAAGTCATTCCCTGTTGCATATAGTTACATTATTTGCTAAGGGCAACAAAGTGCACTCTTTTGCCTTTTTTTTTTTTTTTTTTTTTTTTTTAATGGTAGCACATTGTGGTAATCAATATTTTCTATGTAAATTCTTATCTTACAGAGTAACAAAATAATAAAGTTCTCTAATCCTTTAATCCTTGAGGGGTAAAAAGGTAATGACACAATACTTGAGGTCTGCTATTTCAATATCCCTGTTTGTACTCATTTTAACATAAATAATGAGTCATTTCATAAAATGCATGGGGCAAGCAAGCAGTTATGTTATGGTGTATCTGACAGCTTTTGTTTAATTAAAGGAGAAAAAAGATTCAGCTGCGCTCTTTCAAAAATGCATATACATAAAAGCTATTAAAAAAAAAACGATAAAATACTCTTTCCAGCTACACAGAACTTCCTTTACAAATGCAGTATCTACGTCTGAGTCAGGTTTACATGTAATAACAACTAATTGTATTTGAAAGGGGGAAATACATTGGCTAAGTGTCATTCTTGAAATTATGTGATCAAAAAGTATTTCCAACAAACTATGGGGCATGTTAAATCAACAGTTGCACTAAAGGAAAGCTGGTCTAAAATTCTCACTTGTGAAACCTAATTCAAGATCAGCATGCCCTAACAAACATTCTCAAGACTTTACCATATTCTTTGTTCTTTTAGCTCTAAGCACTGGTTAACAGTAACTCCTGTGGCTGAAAAATTCCAGAATACACAAGAAAATAAACATACATCATATATTATTAAACAAAACGCAGAGATTGTTGTGATACCACCTCTTTGTAACTCACATACCAGCATATCTCTCTGTCTGTATAGAATTCCGTGATACAAAACCTCCTTTCAGAAGTTTTGGTATAAGCTAAGAATAGCATTTCAAAGACTTAGTTTTTAATTACTTTACATTCTGTAAATTAAGCAAATGCTTTAATGCTACCTGGTCAAATACACAAGACAGAATAATGCTTGTACTCATGGTTCCACTTGAGAAGGTTTGTTCAATAAGTTACACTCATTTCTTTCTTGGCTTTGGGCATTTGGGCTCATTCAAGTCCTGGTTCAGGTCACAAGGTAAAATAAATTTCCTGTTCCCATCCTGCTTCTCATCCCTCTACTGAAAAATGATAGACAGCACCTGCTCTGGAATGCACAGAAGGGCAATACAGAATTACGTAAAGACAGCTATATTCACAGTAAGATTAGGAAAAAAAATCATGTATTTCCTTATAACACGCAATGTGCAAGATTTCTAGGGATGTACCTAGGAATTTCATTCCCAAAGAAGCACAAAGATATAATAAAACTCGGGGATGATGATCATTCTTTGAATTTTCTTTACAAGGGCACAAGGGGCACTAGCATTCATTTCATTTAGTAGCCTTGTGCTTAGGTAAGCAGTTACTCTAGGCCAAACTGGAATATACAAAAAGAGTACCTCCTGCATGTACATGCATAAAACATGGGAAAAAAAAAAAAGGTGTTTCAACACAATACAGTTCGTATGACTGGAGTGTTGGAATGAAGCATTCAGGACCATTACAAAAGACAAGCAGGCAAGATGAGGAGGGGGCATTGCTGTCAGTGACCAGCTGGAGTGCAAGGACCTCTTCCTGGGGATGAACAAGGAGTTGACTGAGATTTAATGGTTTAGGATTAAAAGGAGGGTATAGACACGGGACATAGCTGCCTGACCTGGAAGACTGCGCATGAGGCCTTCTACAGATAGATAGTTGTGGCCTCGTGATCATAAGCCCTGTTCCTCCTGGGGAACTTCAACCACACTTGTACCTACCGAGGGACAACACAGCAGGGTAAAAGCAAAGCAGGAGATTCCCGGAATGCACTGATGATAACTTGCGTCTCCAAGTGACAGAAAAGCCAGTGAAGAGAGCTGCTATTTAACTTGTCCTCACCAACATGGAGGTGCTGGGTGGGAATGTGAAGGTTGACAGCAGCCTTGGATATAGTGATTGGGAAATGGAGGAGTACCAGATTGTTAGGGTAGTGAGGAGGATGCACTACAAGCTCGCTACCCTGAATTTCAGGAGAGCAGACCTCGGTCGTCTTCAAGTATCTGCTTGGTAGAGCACTATGACATAATATCCTAGAGGGATGAAGGGCTCAAGAAAGCTGGTTAGCATTCAAGGAGCACCTCCACCAAAGTTAGGAGAGAGGCATCCCAGCAAAGAGTAAGTCAGACAAAAATGCTGTGAGGCCTGCATGGATAAACAAGGAGCTTCTAGAAGCAGGGACAGGCTTGTCCTTATTCTATGAGGAATATAGAGAAACTGTCAAAGCACTCAGGGATCAGGCTAGAAAGGCTAAAGCTCTGAATGTGGCTAAGGACATTAAAGGCAACAGGAAAAACTTCTAGAGGTACACTGGGGGAAAAAAGGAAGACGAGAAAATGTGGGCCACCTCTGGAAAGAAATAGGAGACCTGGCTACCTGGGACAAAGAGAAGGCTAGTCAATGATTTTTTGCCTCACTTTTTGCCAGCCACACAACCTAAGTCACAGATCATGGACTGGGAGAATGAAGAACCACCCACTGTAGGAGAGGTTTGAGATCATCTAAGGAACCTGAAGGTGCACCAGTCCATGTGACCTGATTAGATGCATCCATGGGACCTGATGGAAGTCGTGGATAAAGTGGCTAAGGCACTACCCATCATATTTGTGAAGTCACGGCAGACCAGTGAACTTCCCACTGACTGGAAAAGGTGAAATATAACACCCACTTTTAAAAAAGGAAAAGGAAGACCCAGGGAACTACAGGCCAGTATATCTCACCTTAGTGCTCTGCAAGATCATGGAGCAGACCCTCCTGGAAACAAATGCTAAGGATTAATTAGGGTGTGATTGGTGACACAAGCATGGCTTCACTAAGAGTAAACTTTGTCACAGATTTGGTGGCCTTCTACGACATTGGCCTTCTACAGCATTGGTGGACAACAGAAGAGCAACTGAAGTCATCTACTTGCACCTCTGCAAAGCATTTAACACTGTCTTGGACGGCATCCTTGTCTCTAAATTAGAGAGGCATAGATTTGACAGATGGACTACTCGCTGGATGAGGAACTGACTTGAAGGTCACACTCAGAGCATCACGGTCAAAGGTTCAGTGTCCAAGTGGAGACCAACGATAAGTGGTGTTCTTCATGGTTCAGTATTGGGACTAGCGCTGTAAAACATCTCTATCACTGACACAGACAATGGGACTGAGTGCACACTTGGCAAGTTTGCCAGCAACAACACAAGCTGTGTGGTGTGGTTGATACGCTGGAGGGAAGAGATCCTGAGGGACCTTGACAGAGTCAAGAGGCTGGCCATTGCAAACCTTGCGAAGTTCAACAAGGCCAAGTGCAAGGTCCTGTATGTGAGTCATGGCAATCCCAAGCACAAATAGAAGCTAGGCAGAGAATGGACTGAGAGCAGCCCTCTCTGGATAAGAACCTCAACATGAGCCACCAGTGTGTGCCTGCAGATCAGAAAGCTAAACCTACCCTGGGTGGTACCAAAAGATGTGATTATCTCCCTCCACTCTGCTCTTGTGAGACCCTATCTGGAATGCTGCATCCACCTGTGGGGTCCCCAACACAAGAGGGACACGGACTTGCTTGAGCAAGTCCAGAGGAAGCCATGAAGATGATCAGAGAAGGATGAAGCATTTCCTATGAACACAGACTGAGGGAGCTGGGGTTGTTCATTCAGGAGAAGAGAAGGCTCAGGGAGACCTTCTAGCAGCCTTCCAGTACCTAAAGAGGGCCTACAACAAATCTGGAGAGGGACTTTTTATATGGGCATGTAGTAATAGGAGAAAGGGTAATGGCTTTAAACTGAAACAGGGTAGATTTAGATTAGATACAAGAACTTTTCTGTGAGAGTGGTGAGACGCTGGCCCAGGCTGCTCAGAGAAGTTGTGGCTGCCCCATCCCTGGAAGTGTTCCAGGACAAACTGGACAAGGCTTTGAGCAACCTGGTCTAGTGGAAGGTATCCCTGCCTATGGCAGGGTAGTTGGAATGAGATGAAGGTCCCTTCCCTCAAGACCTTTTAATAATTCTACGTTTCTATGATATGGCAACTCTCCATCAGTTTCATCTAGCTGATTCACAAATCAGCTTGATCAATCTAGCTGATTCACAAATCAGCTTGGTCAAATACTTTGGCAACTACAGGCTTATCCCATGACTATAAAATAACATGGAAAAAATAATATCCTAAAAAAAAAAGGGCGGCGGGGGGAGGGATGTTCAAACAATGTTTGTTACCTTTGTTGAAACTGATTTTAACTAAAGAGAAGAACTAGAATTATTTAGAATTCTGAGGAAAATATGCCATCATACTGCAGGCTCTCATATTTTGTTTTCTAATCAACTTAAAGAGTACTAAAATGTGTTGTTTTAGCTTTTTTTTTTTAATCTTTCTTCACTGCCTTCTATCTGAAGTACACACTCAAGTCTCATACCATATTTGCACTTACAGCTTGCTTATCACATCCAGAGTTTTATGCTTTTACCTTATTTATAAATTGACCAAGGAGTTAAAAAATGACTGAAGAATTAAGCCATTTTCCTGGTCCAACACCTTGAACATCTCTGATAACTTTGTACACAGTGCAGAAACAAAGTTATCAGATCTTCAAGCTTTCCAACTAGTGCATCAGGAAAGGTAACTTTGAGATGAGCAGAGCAAAGAAAATACGGCCATCAGGAAGTGTTTTATGTATTTTGTTTATGAGTCAAACCATGCTAATTTAGTCTACCAAGCTTCTACAATAACCACAAAAGTATATACAATTGTTCTGTCCAAGGATATGCAAGATTAGAAGGAAGGATGGCTGAACTGGCAATGTAGAGAAAAATGATAGAAGTAAAAACATAAGCAAGCAGTGAAATGAAACAAAACCCAAAATATTTAACACAGGTTTTACACAGTGTCACATCTTTTAATGTGTTTATTTCAGTTTGAATAATGAATGCTTCAATAACTACTATAGGCATATATTCCATTATCATCAGAGTCATTTTACCACTAGCAAAAATGAAACAGAGATTGAAAGAGTCACTATCAGGACTAGAACTAAAACAAAGGATACTTTGGTCTCGCTTCATGAGAGAACCAATGACAGATCAATTCTTCCTGTTCAGTTTTTGCTGCTGGTTTCACATATTGGTTACACTGGGGCTTTTTTTGTCTGCTGAGATTTGGGACTCTGCCTTCTGCATTCAGGCCTCATCCTGATGTACTTAACATTAAGTCATACAAAATGCAAGCATTATTCTGCATCCCACATTCTGTAAGAAACAACCGATTTGTAGTCTGGTATTGACAGGAATAGATAAAGTAGAAGGTCTCAGGATATCCCAAATTCAAGTCCTTTCAAGTTTCTTACAATTGTGCATGCTCTTTCTGGAATGATATACATACTAGTGCAAACAGCATATTTCATATTATGCAGCCAAAAACCCCCTGAAATTGGTAAGAAGAAAATTTTAGAAATATTTACACATCTTTTTACATATTATTCATAGATGAAAGAGAAAAGTTGATCCATAGGGCTATCTGAAGCTTTGTCAGTGATCCCATGTTACAAGTCCACTCCCACTTCGGACTCTACTATCATTATTTCAGCCTACCGATAGTAATTTTTAATGCAAAATGTATACCAATAAATGTAATAACTTTAAGCTATTGATGTATTTGTGGAAAAATAATTTTTAATAGGTATATAGGTTAGAGGATTTCAATAGTATCATTTCTACAGACATCAGACTGGGCAGTAATACTGCATCATACATATCTTTTCTATTTCTAGACTCAATGAAAGATATTGTGAGTGAATTGATGAGAATTCAAAGACATGGAAACCATAAAGCTGTATAATTTTTAAAGCATATAAATAATTTGATGACACATTTCACATTGCCTTTAAACAAAATAGCAAGTAACGAGAACTACACAACAGAAATAGCATGTTTGTGCTCTGATAAGCATTCATTGCATCAAAATAATTTATTAAATACAAAATCTGTATATTACTTTTGTTTAATTCAGCTTATAATTGTATTAAATTCTAGTGCATTATATGATGTCCTCACATTTGATACACGTTCTGCACCTTCAAGGACAGGATTAGGTAAACAAGAGAAAAAAGTGACACAGGGTTGTCTCTA